>OW121743.1:61083638-61110917 GCA_933228675.1 Stomorhina lunata
GATAGTTCCTAAACTACAAGAGCTAGAGAAACAAAATTTAGCAAAAGTATTTTCGATATGTTATAGAAATTGTGTTCTGAAAATGGGTAAAATCGGTTCACATTTAGTTAGAGCTCCCTTATAACCCTGCCCCGGGAATCACATTTATGCTAATAAATTGAATAAAATTGTAAAATCTATGACTACTAAATTTAGAACAGCGAAGTTTTATGCAACTTTCAGTCAGTATGTCAAATTTTATAGTAATCAGTCCATTTTTGACCATAGCTTTTGTATAAAAACCGCTCCCGGTAACCACTAAAATGCCACAAACGCCAGTTAAAAGCTATTAAATTATAAACTATGTCAGTTATTACCACTAAATTTTGCACAAATAAACTTTCTATTAATACCAGCCAGTATGTAAAATTTTGTAACAATCGGTCAACATTTGGATATAGTTCTTATATAAATAACATCCCCTTTTTATATCTACAATCAAAAAGATTTGGAGGTACATTCATTATATTAAGATTTCGTCTACGAAATTAGATAGCTATCAATCAATGTTAGGTCCAGACTTTATACATGGTAGATGCATTAGGAACTTCTTACAAAATATTTGAACCTGCCGTGTTGCTATCAACATGTTTATGGCACAACGAAACAGCTTATTAATGTAAAACTATATTCGGTTATGGAACAGCATTTTGTCCAAGGTAAATACTTGGGAAAACACTTAGATACTTTTAAATGATGAAATATAGTAACTATACCACTGCAACCGAATTGAGTCCAAATATATTACCAACAATACCACATTTGGTCAACATTTTGAATTAGCTGCACTCTCGTACAACTTGATGGTGGGTATACAAGATTCGGCACAGCCGAATATAACGTTCTTACTTGTTTATATCTACAATCAAAAAGATTCGGAGGTACAAGCAGCATATTAAGATTATGTATATGGTAGATGCATTAGGAACTCCTAACAAAATATTTATCCTAACTAAATATTAAGTTAAACGAAAAGTATTTAACAACTAATAACGAATTTTTTTCAAAGTAAATAAATACTAGGGAAATCACTTACACACTTTTGAATGTTGAACTATAAAGCTACTGCAACCGAAGTTATTCCAAATATTTTACCAACAATACCAACTAGCGTAACAACTTTTTTCCAATTTGGTCCACATTTTGAATTTGCTGCACCCACGTAGATATATGAGATATGTTTTTAAATTTAACACAACTTGATGGTGGGTATATAAGATTCGGCACAGCCGAATATAATACTCTTACGTGTTTTTATTTTATCGCTGTAAATTAATTCTTTCTAGTTTTTTCCAGTTTTACTATGGGCTCAAATCACTGTGTGCCTAGAAGATTTTAAGTATATTTTTAAGACATCGATTGACAAATGCTTGCAGTCTGTTCATTTCTCGGTTTGAGATGTTCCAAGTCTCATAGCCGTATAAAAGCACGGCTTTAACATTGGCGTTGAAAACTTTACTTTTGGTAGTAGTCGAGATATTTTGAGATCACCATTGCCTTTTTTGAATATCTTCTCTATTGATATAGTTATCGATGCTGTGTTGAGTTGCTTGATGTCTAGGCAATATGGTTTCTTGTGGGGTCTTCACAGTAGACTAGTTGACATCGGAGAAAGCTATTCAATAGATTGATCCACAATAACCCTTAGGCTACTGATGTGATCAATACAGGATTTATTCGGTCTAAAGCAAGCAGGTGGTCCGACAATCGAAGTTATTCGACTCTGCAAAATATGACTTTATTGACTATATTAAGAAGAGTAATACTTCTCCAGTTTGAAATTCCCTTTTTTAGAATTTTTTATAATTAGGCCTTTTCTAATGACATTTAACAGTCTTTCGTCCGACCAGTATAATTATGTTTGCTTTTAATAATTCAGGTGATATTCCGTATTCCGTCAGTACCAGCAGACTTTTCAGATTTAAGGCGCTTAATTGCAGCAGTGATTTCTTCAGATGTTGAAGAAATAACTGCTGCTAAAATAAAAAGCGCCCTTTGAATAATTTTATCTGTTGATCTTTAGAGTGGATTAGATCGCCCTGATAATTCATTAGGGGCTTTGAATTATAGTGGTTATATAGGTCCTTGGATCGACTCATTTCGCCAAATATTTGGGCTTCTTTATCTAATTTTTTTGCCTATCTTCGCCTATCCTCCCTTGCACTTCATTTGACTTCATGGTTTAATTGCCGATAAATGCGCTGTCCTTGTTGTTTGATCTGCGGGGTTTTGGCAGAATTTATCTTCCTTTTGTCCAATATTCTATCTCCAATTATTTCCTACGTTTTACTGGAAATCCAAGGCTTATAGGACTTACTTTTATAACCCACATCACTCACAGCTGTTTCAGTAATTGCAGTTTTTACATCATTACAGTATGTATCTGTTTTCTTGTAGACGGAGATATAGAGAGGATCTGTTCTATTCCTCAATGCGTTAGAAAACCGCTTAAAAACTTTAGGTGATTTAAGTACGTCAAACCTTTTTTTCCTTTCAAAACCTGGCTTAATTATCACAGCTTTTAACTTCAGCCGAACCTCGGCTACAATTTAATGATGAAAAGAAATGCCTGTGTTAAATTTTATTTAAGACCTGTACTTTGATTACAAGGTTTACTTGGGGGTTCAGCCAGACGGACGGACGGACTGACATATTAAAATCGACCCCGGAAGTAATTCTAAGTCTATTGGTATACTTAAAGGTGGGACAAAGACAAATATTTCCATTATATACATTAGCACAAACTTATAATACCCTTTTCACCTACGGAGTGAAGTTTATAATTAAGTGTTTTTCGAAAAACTTTGACTTATCAACCAAATTTTAGTCTTTGATTTAGTTTTCAACAAAATATAAAGAAAACTTTAAGCAACAAATTTATCCCCTTATTTTTAAACGAATTATATAAACTTTAAATTGCATCATAATTTTTTATTTCATTCAAAACTTCATAAGTTTACCAAAATTTATGTTTGTTCCCGTACTTTAACGAAACTACCCAAAACAGTCCGAAGTTGTCAGAAACTACTCAAAAAACAACAAATTGTACTGAAAATTTTGTGTAACTTTGGACTGTTTCGTCAAAGTAAAGGAACACACATTTTATTTTTATCAGAATTTCGACATTTCCGAAAATATTTAAGATTTAAATTTTTACAAAAAATTTAAGAAAAAATTCAAGGTTCATAAAGAAAATTTCAATTTTTATTGAAGACATGAAATTAAAATATCTAAAGTTTTCTTAGGAATTTTTAGTAAAAATAAACCCCCTAATTCATAAACAAATTTTTAAATTATTAAGCTCTTATAATTTGAAATTTGTATGGAAAATTGGAATTATAAGCTTGCTATAGCTTTATTTTTTGATTATGAATTGGTGGGTAAATTTTTAACAAAAAATTTTGTTTTCTAAAATATTAGACATTTTCTTGAAATTTCGATTTTGTTATTTTTTTTTTAATTTTCACATATTTTTACATTTCTGCTGAAAAGTAATATTTTTTATCAAAATTAAAATTGTTTTTAAAAAAATTCAAGTTTTAGCAAAAAATTTAGTTGTGACCAGAGGTTCGCAAGGCTCAATTCCTAATTCCATATTTTAAAATCAAATTTATTTTAGTGTTTATATCATTCCCATAATACATTCACCTGAATCAAGTCATAAGCCTTAACTTTTAAGAAATAATTCTTAGGGAATTTAAAATCAGTTAGATTTATTTTAAATTATTTCAATTCTTAATCTTATACAAAAATAATTAAAAATTTTATAAACAAATCATTTTGTAAAGGCATACAAAAATAAATGTATTCAAACGAACCCTACAGTTCCAAAATATATAATACCTATAAAAGAGCGGAATAAAATAAATCTCAACGAAACAAGTCCTTAACCATAAAATAAGTTTCAGGATTGCATTAGGGATTAAATATCATTTAATACCCATGAAAAAAAGTCCCCATTTTAGAGGATAAAGAAATGACTCTTTCTTATGTTATTGGGTTAAAAAAGGGCTTTTAGGCTGAGATGATTTCCATCTCGATTTTAACAAAACCGTGGATTTGGTTTGTCTATAAAACATGTATGAAAAGTCATATGATTAAAATGTGATTTATTCATTATCGACATACATACATATGTATATTTATATTTTCTAATTGTACTAAATTTTGTAATTTTATTCTAATTCCATCATAATTGTGTATGTATCTCAGCTATGTAATATATCTTCCTGCTAAGGGACTAATGTTTTTTAGACCTGTAGGGCATATACAAATAACATTTTTGTGGAAAAATTCAAAAGTTTATTAAGTTGACTTAGGCGAAATTTAAAAAAAATAAAAAAATTCTTTGTTATTGGTCATAAGATCAGAAAAACTATTTAAAATAAAATATAGATACACCTAAAACTAAAGATTTTTTGTACACATAATCTATAATCTCATCCAGATTCGAAAACATATAAAATCCATTATTTCGCAGCAACACAACAAAACCAGAGATAATATACCCTTACATATTAGCACATTTTACATGTATATGTATGTATTTACAAAAACTAATGTCACAAAAAACAAATTATTTTTATAAATTTTTTTAGAAAAAATTTTTAATTAAGCAGATTCCTTCACTGATTGAATTTCTGGTAAAGATTAGGTCATTATAAACGAAGGACCATTATTATTACTATATTCCTGCATATCTAAATTTCTTTTAAAAGTTATAGTTTAACAAATAAATGCAAAATATACACAAGTTTGCTGTGAAATAGCCACATTAGGGTAGTTCCGTTTTTTTGAACGAACATTAAAGAATACATGCATACTTTTATTAAATGTGTATGCTTTCTGATAAAACATAAGAATATTTTAATAGGTTATGATAAATTTTGTTCTATTTTATATCTAGGGTTTTTACAAACAATGTATATCGCACTTGATATAATAATACCCTATAAATTAAAACTTCAATTTTCGTTTTTGGTTTGATATACTTTTATTCAATGAGTGGTATAGTTTAAAAAACTTTTCCCTCGAAAAAGTCAGAATTTAAGTTTTTGATTTAAAATCAAGTATCTTTAGTTTATATCCACCCTAATGATTTGCACAAAATGAATTATCAAAAAATATTTTAATTCAATTTGGACTGGTTTTATTTAAGAATAAAAAATGTTAATTCAAATTGGAGTAGAGGAATGAAGAAACATTTTATTCATTCAAGTTGATTTTAAATTCCCATGTGAATCAATTCACTATGAATTAAAAATCAACACATTTTTTTTAATTGTTTTATGGGAATTAAACTTAAGGTATTGTTAATTCATTTTTGAATTCCTAGGAATTAAGCTAATATTTAATTAAGCCTTTCGAAGCTCTGGTTGTGACCTTAATTTAATGTTTTCAATGTTAATGTCAATATCTAATTTTAATCAGAAATTTAGATTTAAGTATGTCAAAATTTATTCTAAAATATTTAATGTTCACCAAAAATGTAATTTTCACCAAAAATTTGAATTTTTGCAAATTTAAAACTTTTAACCAAACATTTTAGTTTTGATTAAAATTTTAGACTCTGAAGACCAAAATTAAAACTTTTTACATTTAAAAGCTTTTTAATAGAAATGTGGCTTTTGATTTGGAAGTTTGAGAACTTTAAAGCTCAAAATTAGTCCAGTTGAGGTCCCAACATTCAAATAGACTTAGTTTTAGCCGATCGGAGAATAAAAATAAGATTGCGTAAGCTTTTATTGAGTAATCACTTAGTTTTGAGAAATTTTTTTTTAACGTAATATACGAAATTTTGAATCTCACCATCTTCGATTTGGCTGAAATTTTGTATACACATACAGTACAATTTTTAGAGTTCTTCAAAATTTGGAATATAGCTTTAAAAGATTTTTGATAAAAAATTTTTTATAGAAAAATGTTTGATAAAAATATTTAAAAAAATCGAGTAGAAAACTTTTTTTTAAAGCATCAGAATATTGAAAAAATACCTACTGTAGTTAAAAGTATAAAAAACGGCAACTCTGCCTACGACTTTTTTGTTCTGTTCTCTTTGTGCCGACCTCTGATTATAATCATATAATAATTACATGAATTTCAAGCAATTTAAATCTCAAAATTTTTCCTATCCGTTGTTATTATTTTTCAAATATCTTTGTTTTCAAAATATTGTTTAGGTGAAACTCAATCAACAATGAAAATAATATTTATCAAGGTTAAGTCTCTTAAAAGAACAATGAACTTTATATCAATACTACTTAAGTATAGATATTTACCATTTCTTAATAATTTTCCTAGAAAACTTAATGAAAATGTTCAAATTTTTACGAATTTATGCATAACACAATATTAACCTCAAAATTTTGCTGTTATTCTTAAATATTGAATTAATTAATTTTACAAATTCGATTAAAAGCTCCCCTATCTATTGTTTGTAATATAAATTATTTAAATATTACAACATTAATTGACATGACATGATTACGCCCTACCAGCACTTAGTTGTACCCACGAGCCTCTACCCCACAATGACACTACTCGAATAAACCTATATCATGGCAAAACCGCAAAACTATTCAGGTAGTGAATACACTTAAATTAAGTGAACTTATATACACACAAATATATATTAACTCAACAAAAATATACGTGGATAGATATTAAATATTACAGTTAATAAATGGTTGAATTTGTAACAGAGTTGAGGTTATTGCTAATAAAACTAAAAAGAATATAATTACTATCTTTTGAAAAAAAGGTGGTGTTAACAAACTTTTGTGGTTGTATAGTAAGTATCTAGTTCTATATGTTCATGAAAGAAACATTAGTGGTAAGAAACTATTAACTGACTGCAAAAATATGAATGAACTCATTTATGCTGATGATTTTTTGTTCTTCATAGTTTTTTTTTGCATTAAAATTGAATTATAAGTAAAACGTGTTTTAAATTACAGGTCAATACACCAATAATTTCCAATTACCCATACCGAGGTAACATATAAACACAAGGAACATCCATGCATGTACTTGTATGGGAGAAACACCCATTTCTACTTACATACATGTGTGGACCAAAGTATGAGTCAAGGGTATTTTTGCCTTTATATTATAACCACGTTTTGCAATATTATTTGTTGTGAATACAATGGGATCGATTGGAAAATTTGTACTAAGTAAATATTTATAAAATTGTTTATATTTTATTGGTTAACTCAAAAATTTAGTTGTTTTGTATGTATTGGTGTTAGAATTCACATGTTCGATCCAATTTTGTTTTTTTGTAATGAGTTATTTTGTTTGCGTATGATTAAAATTATGATAATTATACTTACACGTTGTTAACTACGTGGTCTATATTTGGACTACAATGGTCACAATTTTAACCTACTTAAGTGGCAGATATAAAATTTCAGTTTATTTACTCAATATAATTACTATTGTTGCCTTTTCTACTCGTATTTCGAGATAGACGCCAAAGTTTAATCACATGTTATATCAAATGCTTTAATAATGTCGAACATGTTTTGCGGGTAAGCTGCAAAAATTAAATATTTTTGCATCGAACTTTTACTGTGATGATAAATGGATGCATAACGATAACCCTAAGTCCATGGTAGGCACAAAGAGAATATAGGAAATATCAATGTATTTGTGATCTTACAAATAAAGAGACTAAGAAAAAATAAATATTTTCTTGTTCTCTTTTGCATGTGTTTTGTTGTTGCAAATTGGCTGTTATCATACAAATGAGTATTTTTCGTATTTTAGTTTGTTTTTTCTTCTTGGTTCGTGTTGTGTATGTGAAAATGACGATTGGTACTCGGCCCGTAGGGGCTAATTTGCCTATCATGGCCCTAAGCTAAAGAAATAATATGTTAAGCCCGACCAATATATAAGCCAAATCAACGCTGAAGCTAATACATATTTGTGATGCGGTGTAAAGTTTTGTATTTGATGGGATCACAAAAAAGATATTATCACCTGTTAAAATCGGGTCAGTTATTCACAAGGGTCTTGTGCCGAATACAATTGATTTGTTTAAAGACAGCAATCAATGAAAAAGTTCTAGAATATATAAAAAAGAAGCGGCTTATGATGAAATATTTATTAATTTTATTTGAGTGAATATCCAAAGCATGAAATTTTATCATCAAAAGTGACCGATGATTAAATTGCAACATTTAATTTATATTTTGATTACTCAAAATCCCCGTTTCTGAGCCGTTGTAGATTTGTTAGTTGGTTTTTTTCCAAAGACTTTCGAAAGGGAAATGGTTTTTATACCCTTCACCACCATAGGTGGAAAGGGTATTATAAGTTTGTGCTGATGTATGTAACGCATAGAAATATTTATATAATCTTTAGTATTTTAGCAATGTCAGTCCGTCCCTCCGTCTGGCTGGACCCCCGTGTAAACCAAGTAATCAAAGTACAGTTTGATAGGACCACGGCTATTGAAATTCGTCAAAATCGGTCCATTATTTATGGTACCTCCCACAGGTCCCACTTCCCGGAATTGATATTTTGATCATAAATATCAATATTTTTTCATGAAATTTAAAACGAATACTGCTTATATGATTAAAAATCACTTTACCAAATTTCATTGAAATCGGTCCACATTTGATCATAGCTACCATACAAACTCTTCTGCAAAACGCGCTAAATGAAACAAAAAATCACATCGTAAATCTGAATATAATGAAAATTTTGAGTTTATTTTTTGCATACATAATTTTTGTAAAATATGTAATCACATTTGACCCTAGCTCTCATATAAGTCTAAATGACGAAAAGAGCTTAAATATAAAAGGTTTGGGAAAATGTTTGTATAATGGAAAAATTGAGCAAATATATAATATAATATTTACATACGAAAAAAAACACCTTTAAGCTTAGTGGCTATCGTATTGCCTTGCTTGACCGACTATAGCACGTTCTTACTTGTTTTATACGATTTTAAAACTATGAATATTTCAAAAACTAAGACTTATTTTTTAAAAATTGGATTGGATGGAACTTTTATTTTACAGATTGATCTTTAGATTTAACGAAAATGGAAAATTGGAAAAATTAAATCAGAGTTTTTTTATAATAACTTTTTGAAAATATGTCGCACATATGGCCTCCACCTATATTTTTGTATTGGACCAACACTTAAGGGATTATATTGTGATGGAACTGGGAAAATGGATTGTAGGAAGGAGAATATAGGGAGTAGTGTTTCTGGATATTCGATTTGAACCTTTGGATATCATAATTTGAGGGAAAGACTGATGCAGGAAGTTTATGCCACATTCGTGCTGTGCGGCTAAAAAACGACTTTTCTCTATAGTGCATCGTGCGATCCACTCGTAAATCGACCACAAAGGGATAAGACCTTGCTAAGTTGCGTGTGCTACGAAGAAATGCATGGGTTTTAGAAACAAGATCCCTTATGAGCACATGCCATTACAGTAGCGATAGAACAGTGAAACGCATTTCACATTACGACAATGCTCCAATTAGACAATAGAGTTATCTTCCCTACTGTCGCCCATAAGCACTTTCTCCCTCTCATGTACACAGTCGAGAAGCTCCAAAATAGACTTTGAAGCACCGGCCCATACATGAGAGTTGTATTCCATTTTCGGTCGGATATAAGTGGTATAGATATAAAGGAGATCAGTTTGAGTGAAGTACGTCTTAAACAGAGTGAAGTATGTCCTAAACAGCCGAGACACTTGAATGCTTCTTTCGACACTTAAAAAGCGTAATTGGTCCAACGGACATCATACTGAATTTTCATGCCTAGAACATCGCCCATAATTAGAACATTTAAAACATATATATATATATACATATATATATATATATATATATATATATATATATATATATATATATATATATATATATATATATATACATATATATACCAAATTTTATCATCATAGCTATTATAGTTTGTCAGTCTAGGCTAATCGCTTAGCCTAGACGAAGTTATACAGGAACTATGGTTAAATGTGAACCGATATTGCCCGATTTTAATACCAAAATTTTCCAAGAAATAAAAACTATTTATACCAAATTTCAGTGACCTATATCCTTTCGTTAATTTTTTAACGTGCCGACAACAAGCAGACAGACAGACGGACATCGCTCAATCGTCTTACAATTTCACAAGGATTCAGAATAAACTTCAATTTTGGTTTTTAGCTAATATTAAGGAAATTACAAACTGAATGACAATCTCAATATACCCCCATTCTTTTTAATGGTGGGTATACAAATTTTACCAAAATTCGCCCTAACTTGACCTTAGTGGTAAAGGGCATCAAATAGCCTGGATTACCTGACTATTGCACATTTTGCTATTAATAATTTTTGTATTCCAAAGATTTTTAATAATGTATTAAACACATTGACAACAGCAGGCTACACGAACACCGACTACAAAAGTCGTTGGCTGCAATCGTCGCCTCGTAGTCAGCTACTTAATTATTTTGGGGACGGCAGCTACATTTCGAAACACCTGTTTATGAGTGGTGCCAATATCGCGTTTATAAGATGGACAAAATAACAATTTTAATTTTGATAAAAACGACATAAATTCATTTTATTAATTAACCTCCGAAATCAACGGTTTTCCTGTACCTGATGGTATGTCTATATAAAAAAAAAATTATAGAAAGATTTTGGTGTGATCTCTAATAGTTTAAGAGTTATGGGCTTTTTAAATTTCAAGAATAATACGGTATAACTTTAGAAGTTTATATCCGATATTAACTTTTTTGGTATCAAACAAAAGCTACTTAAAATATCTTTTATATTCTTATATATTCTATATAATATTCTTTATAACGGATAAGGAGCTAATATACTATAAACTTATTTCTGCAACCGACTTTTTTTTTATAAAAATTCGTATATCTTAAAACAATATTTTTTATATAATGAATTTTATAAAGGACAAACTGGGCTTTTATATAACATGAGCTACGTAGCTCTAGCACACGTAGCGTGTGAGTTAGACAGTTTAAAAAATAACTTTTTAAAATTTTACTTCTATTGAGTTAGAGTTATATAAATATAAATTTTTACATAATATTTTATTAGATATTATTATATACATTAAATATATAAATATTTTATAAGTATGTAAATTGTTTACATAAATTCTCCCCATTGTATTTGTGGTAAATAAATTCAAGTGGTTTAAATCGCTCATTCATTTCAATATTATATGGTGTTGACAGCACTAAATCTTTTATTGTCGCCAACAAAAATAGAAAATAGTTTAATTTTGGCTACAGCTACAACGGTGGTCGGTAGTCGTGTAGCCGTGTCGACTCTAAAAAATGTATTTCTATTTGAATGCATGTATTCTAATTTTGACAGGTTGTAGCCCGTAGCCTGCTGTTGTCTATGTGTTTAATGCATATGTTTTGAAATTAAAATTTTGTAAAAAAAATACGTATGAATTATGTTTCGTGCCACAGTGCATTAGCTGGTGAATCCACAGCCACAATTACTACTTTGCCTAACAGTACCACTAAAAAATAACATTTTATCAATTTCATATACGCAACTACTTATGTAGAATACTTATGTAAGAGTAAATGTATATGACTAAATTAACAAGAATTTTAGCTTGTAAAACGAATGAAATGAGACAAAATAGGGACTTAATAAAAATATGAAGCCATTACTATACAAGTTCACTGCGCTTAGTCCTTATATAAAGCTATGGAAGTTACAGCTTAAGTATAAAAGACCGACCACTACTTTTTTTTCTATATATATTGAAGTGTCTTGTTGTTGCAATAGCAATGCTACACCCTCAATATTGTCGTTGTTGTTGTTATTATTATGATGTAGTCCTTGTTGAAACATTTTAGTAGAGGGGGTTATTTGTTGTTACACACCAAAGTCAATTAATTAGTTAACGTAATCAAAATTAATGACTAATAGAACACTTTTACATGGCGAACATTGGCGGTATTGGTCTTCACCGAGTTTCTAATTTTATCTATATAAAATAAGAGTAAAGGAAGTGTGTACTTAAAGCTTGCCATAGCATTTAGAGGTACTCCCCCGTAGAAGCATATTCTAACTGGTTGTTATAGTTTTCATACAAAAAAACGATGGCTGCTATCAGGAGAGTCAATGTCTCATTTATGTTTAAGTTTTTCCACAATTTAATATTCACCCGAGAAAGTCGCAGGCGGAAGGGGTATAAATGTTTTTGCAAAATGTTTACATTTCCACATTTTCCATAAATACTCTCTGCTGGACAAGTTAATTGAGTTACTTTTGTTCGTTCGTTAGCTATTTGGTGGTTTAGAAAAACGGCTGATATGTGTTGGTGTATGTAAGTAATTAAGTAGATATTGGTTTGTATGTTTTAATGTGTGTCTGTTTGAATGTGTTCGTTAATATTGAATACTAACCACAAGGTAAATTGTTGCTTGTTGAGAAGTTTTTCTACCTTTTTCGATTTTTCTATTAATTTTTCCATGAATTTTCTATGCTTTTTGCTAATAATAAAAACATGTATATTTACTATTATTTGTTTTTCTAATAAAAACTGATTGAAGTTTAAGGGGAGTTAGATTGAATAATAAAGCTTTAATTGAATAAAGAAAATAGTAACTAAATATTGTAGTTATACGAATTAAATTTTATTTATAGAGTATATTCCACTTAAAAACTAATAAACTTTTATCTATAAATACTACAACAGTTTGCGTTGGTTATTCATATGAATTATAGCTCTAATTTTGCAAAAATTGTTAGAAGTGAGAAAATAAAAAGAATTTACAATTAATTGCAATTTTCAAATGAAGTTGAATTTCCTTATAAGAACTTCAATAATTTTGTTAAATATTGGAATAATATCAGAATTTCAAATTACTCTCAGTTTCTGGAAGATCCGGAGTTTCTTCATAAAACTTATACTTTTCAATCAACCATTTTTCCTACTAAAAGTTTATTAATGTTGAGGGAAAAATATTCTTAAAATTTTATCATTTTATTTAAATATTTCTAACGAAAATTTTTCTAAAGAAAAATATTTCTAACGAAAATTTTTCTAAAGAAAAATATTTCTAACGAAAATTTTTCTAAAGAAAAATATTTCTAGCGAAAATTTTTCTAAAGAAAAATATTTCTAACGAAAATTTTTCTAAAAAAAAATATTTCTAACGAAAATTTTTCTAAAGAAAAATATTTCTAACGAAAATTTTTCTAAAGAAAAATATTTTTAACGAAAATTTTTCTAAAGAAAAATATTTCTAACGAAAATTTTTCTAACGAAAAATATTTCTAACGAAAATTTTTCTAAAGAAAAATATTTCTAACGAAAATTTTTCTAAAGAAAAATATTTCTAACGAAAATTTTTCTAAAGAAAAATATTTCTAGCGAAAATTTTTCTAAAGAAAAATATTTCTAACGAAAATTTTTCTAAAGAAAAATATTTCTAACGAAAATTTTTCTAAAGAAAAATATTTCTAACGAAAATTTTTCTAAAGAAAAATATTTCTAACGAAAATTTTTCTAAAGAAAAATATTTCTAGCGAAAATATTTCTAACGAAAATTTTTCTAAAGAAAAATATTTCTAACGAAAATTTTTCTAAAGAAAAATATTTCTAACGAAAATTTTTCTAAAGAAAAATATTTCTAACGAAAATTTTTCTAAAGAAAAATATTTCTAACGAAAATTTTTCTATAGAAAAATATTTCTAACAAAAATTCTTCTATAGAAAAATATTTCTAACGAAAATTATAGAAAAATATTTCTAACGAAAATTATAGAAAAATATTTCCAACGAAAATTTTTCTATAGAAAAATATTTCTAACGAAAATTTTTCTAAAGAAAAATATTTCTAACGAAAATTTTTCTAAAGAAAAATATTTCTAGCGAAAATTTTTCTAAAGAAAAATATTTCTAACGAAAATTTTTCTAAAGAAAAATATTTCTAACGAAAATTTTTCTAAAGAAAAATATTTCTAACGAAAATTTTTCTAAAGAAAAATATTTTTAACGAAAATTTTTCTAAAGAAAAATATTTCTAACGAAAATTTTTCTAACGAAAAATATTTCTAACGAAAATTTTTCTAAAGAAAAATATTTCTAACGAAAATTTTTCTAAAGAAAAATATTTCTAACGAAAATTTTTCTAAAGAAAAATATTTCTAGCGAAAATTTTTCTAAAGAAAAATATTTCTAACGAAAATTTTTCTAAAGAAAAATATTTCTAACGAAAATTTTTCTAAAGAAAAATATTTCTAACGAAAATTTTTCTAAAGAAAAATATTTCTAACGAAAATTTTTCTAAAGAAAAATATTTCTAGCGAAAATATTTCTAACGAAAATTTTTCTAAAGAAAAATATTTCTAACGAAAATTTTTCTAAAGAAAAATATTTCTAACGAAAATTTTTCTAAAGAAAAATATTTCTAACGAAAATTTTTCTAAAGAAAAATATTTCTAACGAAAATTTTTCTATAGAAAAATATTTCTAACAAAAATTCTTCTATAGAAAAATATTTCTAACGAAAATTATAGAAAAATATTTCTAACGAAAATTATAGAAAAATATTTCCAAGGAAAATTTTTCTATAGAAAAATATTTCTAACGAAAATTTTTCTATAGAAAAATATTTCTAACGAAAATTTTTCTATAGAAAAATATTTCTAACGAAAATTTTTCTATAGAAAAATATTTCTAACGAAAATTTTTCTATAGAAAAATATTTCTAACGAAAATTTTTCTATAGAAAAATATTTCTAACGAAAATTTTTCTATAGAAAAATATTTCTAACGAAAATTTTTCTATAGAAAAATATTTCTAACAAAAATTTTTCTAAAGAAAAATATTTCTAACGAAAATTTTTCTAAAGAAAAATATTTCTAACGAAAATTTTTCTAAAGAAAAATATTTCTAACAAAAATTTTTCTAAAGAAAAATATTTCTAACGAAAATTTTTCTAAAGAAAAATATTTCTAACGAAAATTTTTCTAACGAAAAATATTTCTAACGAAAATTTTTCTAACGAAAAATATTTCTAACGAAAATTTTTCTAACGAAAAATATTTCTAACGAAAATTTTTCTAAAGAAAAATATTTCTAACGAAAATTTTTCTAAAGAAAAATATTTCTAACGAAAATTTTTCTAAAGAAAAATATTTCTAGCGAAAATTTTTCTAAAGAAAAATATTTCTAACGAAAATTTTTCTAAAGAAAAATATTTCTAACGAAAATTTTTCTAAAGAAAAATATTTCTAACGAAAATTTTTCTAAAGAAAAATATTTTTAACGAAAATTTTTCTAAAGAAAAATATTTCTAACGAAAATTTTTCTAACGAAAAATATTTCTAACGAAAATTTTTCTAAAGAAAAATATTTCTAACGAAAATTTTTCTAAAGAAAAATATTTCTAACGAAAATTTTTCTAAAGAAAAATATTTCTAACGAAAATTTTTCTAAAGAAAAATATTTCTAGCGAAAATATTTCTAACGAAAATTTTTCTAAAGAAAAATATTTCTAACGAAAATTTTTCTAAAGAAAAATATTTCTAAAGAAAAATATTTCTAACGAAAATTTTTCTAAAGAAAAATATTTCTAACGAAAATTTTTCTATAGAAAAATATTTCTAACAAAAATTCTTCTATAGAAAAATATTTCTAACGAAAATTTTTCTAAAGAAAAATATTTCTAACGAAAATTATAGAAAAATATTTCCAACGAAAATTTTTCTATAGAAAAATATTTCTAACGAAAATTTTTCTATAGAAAAATATTTCTAACGAAAATTTTTCTATAGAAAAATATTTCTAACGAAAATTTTTCTATAGAAAAATATTTCTAACGAAAATTTTTCTATAGAAAAATATTTCTAACGAAAATTTTTCTATAGAAAAATATTTCTAACGAAAATTTTTCTATAGAAAAATATTTCTAACGAAAATTTTTCTATAGAAAAATATTTCTAACAAAAATTTTTCTAAAGAAAAATATTTCTAACGAAAATTTTTCTAAAGAAAAATATTTCTAACGAAAATTTTTCTAAAGAAAAATATTTCTAACGAAAATTTTTCTATAGAAAAATATTTCTATCGAAAATTTTTCTATAGAAAAATATTTCTAACGAAAATTTTTCTATAGAAAAATATTTCTAACGAAAATTTTTCTATAGAAAAATATTTCTAACGAAAATTTTTCTATAGAAAAATATTTCTAACGAAAATTTTTCTATAGAAAAATATTTCTAACGAAAATTTTTCTATAGAAAAATATTTCTAACGAAAATTTTTCTATAGAAAAATATTTCTAACGAAAATTTATCTATAGAAAAATATTTCTAACGAAAATTTTTCTATAGAAAAATATTTCTAACGAAAATTTTTCTATAGAAAAATATTTCTAACGAAAATTTTTCTATAGAAAAATATTTCTATCGAAAATTTTTCTATAGAAAAATATTTCTATCGAAAATTTTTCTATAGAAAAATATTTCTATCGAAAATTTTTCTATAGAAAAATATTTCTATCGAAAATTTTTCTATAGAAAAATATTTCTATCGAAAATTTTTCTATAGAAAAATATTTCTATCGAAAATTTTTCTATAGAAAAATATCTCTATCGAAAATTTTTCTATAGAAAAATATTTCTATCGAAAATTTTTCTATAGAAAAATATTTCTATCGAAAATTTTTCTATAGAAAAATATTTCTATCGAAAATTTTTCTATAGAAAAATATTTCTATCGAAAATTTTTCTATAGAAAAATATTTCTATCGAAAATTTTTCTATAGAAAAATATTTCTATCGAAAATTTTTCTATAGAAAAATATTTCTATCGAAAATTTTTCTATAGAAAAATATTTCTATCGAAAATTTTTCTATAGAAAAATATTTCTATCGAAAATTTTTCTATAGAAAAATATTTCTATCGAAAATTTTTCTATAGAAAAATATTTCTATCGAAAATTTTTCTATAGAAAAATATTTCTATCGAAAATTTTTCTATAGAAAAATATTTCTATCGAAAATTTTTCTATAGAAAAATATTTCTATCGAAAATTTTTCTATAGAAAAATATTTCGATCGAAAATTTTTCTATAGAAAAATATTTCTATCGAAAACTTTTCTATAGAAAAATATTTCTATCGAAAATTTTTCTATAGAAAAATATTTCTAACGAAAATTTTTCTATAGAAAAATATTTCTATCGAAAACTTTTCTATAGAAAAATATTTCTATCGAAAACTTTTCTATAGAAAAATATTTCTATCGAAAATTTTTCTATAGAAAAATATTTCGATCGAAAATTTTTCTAGAGAAAAATATTTCTATCTAAAATTTTTCTATAGAAAAATATTTGTATCGAAAATTTTTCTATAGAAAGATATTTCTATCGAAAGTTTTTCCATACAAAAATATTTCTACCGAAAATTTGCTTATACAAAATCAAGATTTACTGACAAACTTAAGCCCTTAGCTGTTTTCACCTTCAGCTTCAACGTCGTGTATTTAAGAAAACATAATACCTTTATCTTCTTCTGGTTAAAGAAATATGTAAGATATATTTAATAGTTTTTAAAAATTTATTTAAAACATTTGATTAAAAATCACAATCAGACTTAATAATCAGCACAAAATTTCATAAACAAATTTCCCTTAGTCATAAACATTGTTCCAAAAAAATATTCGAACTAAATCTCAATCATGATGACTCAGAACAAAGTTTATTTTTCTTAAAATTTCTTACTAAAAACGATATATTACTTAAATAGTAAAAGCCAGTAAAATAGAAAATAGAAATAAAGTGTAAAATTTAATTAACTTTCTCAACAATTATTTGAAAATCTACTGCAATCTAAAGTTTTTCTCCAACATGATTTAGTAATTTTTCTGCTATTGTATATTTATTTTTGAGCAAACGTATCAATAGTTCAATTAAACTGAAGTGATGCTAGTGTTTTTCTTAACTGTTTTAGAAAAATTGTGTATGTATGTATATATATTTTGTATGTAATGGAAATAGCAAACAAATTTAGGAAATTAGTTCATACAAAATAAATAAACATTATAGAGGATAATTATTGGGTGGAGGTGAAAGATATTTCTGGGGAAATTTACTATTTATGGGAAATTTTTCAAAAATTTACTACATATAGGAAATTTTTCAAAAATTTTCTATTTATAGGAAATTTTTCAAAAATTTACTATTTATAGGAAATTTTTCAAAAATTTACTATTTATAGGAAATTTTTCAAAAATTTACTATTTATAGGAAATTTTTCAAAAATTTACTATTTATAGGAAATTTTTCAAAAATTTAATATTTATAGGAAATTTTTCAAAAATTAATTTTTAATAGGAAGTTTTTCAAAAATTTCCTATTTTTATAGGAAATTTTTCAAAAATTTAAAATTTTTATAGGAAATTTTTCAAAAATTTAATATTTTTATAGGAAATTTTTCAAAAAAAAATTTACTATTTTTATAGGAAATTTTTCAAAATTTCCTATTTTTTTAGGAAAATTTTCCAAAATTTCCTATTTTTTTTAGGAAATTTTTCCAAAATTTCCTATTTTAAAAGGAAATTTTTCAAAAATTTCCTATTTTTATAGGAAATTTTTCAAAAATTTCCCATTTTTATAGGAAATTTTTCTAAAATTTCCTATTTTTATAGGAAATTTTTCAAAAATTTCCTATTTTTATAGGAAATTTTTCAAAAATTTCCTATTTTTATAGGAAATTTTTCAAAAATTTCCTATTTTTATAGGAAATTTTTCAAAAATTTCCTATTTTTATAGGAAATTTTTCAAAAATTTCCTATTTTTATAAGAAATTTTTCAAAAATTTCCTATTTTTATAAGAAATTTTTCAAAAATTTAAAATTTTTATAGGAAATTTTTCAAAAATTTAATATTTTTATAGGAAATTTTTCAAAAAAAAATTTACTATTTTTATAGGAAATTTTTCAAAATTTCCTATTTTTTTAGGAAAATTTTCCAAAATTTCCTATTTTTTTTTAGGAAATTTTTCCAAAATTTCCTATTTGCAAAGGAAATTTTTCAAAAATTTCCTATTTTTATAGGAAATTTTTCAAAAATTTCCTATTTTTATAGGAAATTTTTCAAAAATTTCCTATTTTATAGGAAATTTTTCAAAAATTTCCTATTTTTATAGGAAATTTTTCAAAAATTTCCTATTTTTATAGGAAATTTTTCAAAAATTTCCTATTTTTATAGGAAATTTTTCAAAAATTTCCTATTTTTATAGGAAATTTTTCAAAAATTTCCTATTTTTATAGGAAATTTTTCAAAAATTTCTAATTTTTATAGGAAATTTTTCAAAAATTTCCTATTTTATAGGAAATTTTTCAAAAATTTCCTATTTTTATAGGAAATTTTTCAAAAATTTCCTATTTTTATAGGAAATTTTTCAAAAATTTCCTATTTTTATAGGAAATTTTTCAAAAATTTCCTATTTTTATAGGAAATTTTTCAAAAATTTCCTATTTTTATAGGAAATTTTTCAAAAATTTCCTATTTTTATAGGAAATTTTTCAAAAATTTCCTATTTTTATAGGAAATTTTTCAAAAATTTCCTATTTTTATAGGAAATTTTTCAAAAATTTCCTATTTTTATAGGAAATTTTTCAAAAATTTCCTATTTTTATAGGAAATTTTTCAAAAATTTCCTATTTTTATAGGAAATTTTTCAAAAATTTCCTATTTTTATAGGAAATTTTTCAAAAATTTCCTATTTTTGTAGGAAATTTTTCAAAAATTTCCTATTTTTATAGGAAATTTTTCAAAAATTTCCTATTTTTATAGGAAATCTTTCAAAAATTTCCTATTTTTATAGGAAATTTTTCAAAAATTTCCTATTTTTATAGGAAATTTTTCAAAAATTTCCTATTTTTATAGGAAATTTTTCAAAAATTTCCTATTTTTATAGGAAATTTTTCAAAAATTTCCTATTTTTATAGGAAATTTTTCAAAAATTTCCTATTTTTATAGGAAATTTTTCAAAAATTTCCTATTTTTATAGGAAATTTTTCAAAAATTTCCTATTTTTATAGGAAATTTTTCAAAAATTTCCTATTTTTATAGGAAATTTTTCAAAAATTTCCTATTTTTATAGGAAATTTATTAAAAAATTTCCTATTTTTATAGCAAATTTTTCAAAAATTTCCTATTTTTATAGGAAATTTTTCAAAAATTTCCTATTTTTATAGGAAATTTTTCAAAAATTTCCTATTTTTATAGGAAATTTTTCAAAAATTTCCTATTTTTATAGCAAATTTTTCAAAAATTTCCTATTTTTATAGCAAATTTTTCAAAAATTTCCTATTTTTATAGGAAATTTTTCAAAAATTTCCTATTTTTATAGGAAATTTTTCAAAAATTTCCTATTTTTATAGGAAATTTTTCAAAAATTTCCTATTTTTATAGGAAATTTTTGAAAAATTTCCTATTTTTATAGGAAATTTTTCAAAAATTTCCTATTTTTATAGGAAATTTTTCAAAAATTTCCTATTTTTATAGGAAATTTTTCAAAAATTTCCTATTTTTATAGGAAATTTTTCAAAAATTTCCTATTTTTATAGGAAATTTTTCAAAAATTTCCTATTTTTATAGGAAATTTTTCAAAAATTTCCTATTTTTATAGGAAATTTTTCAAAAATTTCCTATTTTTAAAAAATTTTTTAAAAATTTCCTATTTTTATAGGAAATTTTTCAAAAATTTCCTATTTTTATAGGAAATTTTTTAAAAATTTCCTATTTTTATAGGAAATTTTTCAAAAATTTCCTATTTTTATAGGAAATTTTTCAAAAATTTCCTATTTTTATAGGAAATTTTTCAAAAATTTCCTATCTTTATAGGAAATTTTTCAAAAATTTCCTATCTTTATAGGAAATTTTTCAAAAATTTCCTATCTTTATAGGAAATTTTTTAAAAATTTCCTATCTTTATAGGAAATTTTTCAAAAATTTCCTATTTTTATATATCAAAAAAAAAAATTTACTATTTTTATAGGAAATTTTTCAAAATTTCCTATTTTTTTAGGAAAATTTTCCAAAATTTCCTATTTTTTTTAGGAAATTTTTCCAAAATTTCCTATTTTCAAAGGAAATTTTTCAAAAATTTCCTATTTTTATAGGAAATTTTTCAAAAATTTCCTATTTTGATAGGAAATTTTTCAAAAATTTCCTATTTTATAGGAAATTTTTCAAAAATTTCCTATTTTTATAGGAAATTTTTCAAAAATTTCCTAGTTTTATAGGAAATTTTTCAAAAATTTCCTATTTTTATAGGAAATTTTTCAAAAATTTCCTATTTTTATAGGAAATTTTTCAAAAATTTCCTTTTTTTATAGGAAATTTTTCAAAAATTTCCTATTTTTATAGGAAATTTTTCAAAAATTTCCTATTTTTATAGGAAATTTTTCAAAAATTTCCTATTTTTATAGGAAATTTTTCAAAAATTTCCTATTTTTATAGGAAATTTTTCAAAAATTTCCTATTTTTATAGGAAATTTTTCAAAAATTTCCTATTTTTATAGGAAATTTTTCAAAAATTTCCTATTTTTATAGGAAATTTTTCCGAAATTGCCTATTTTTATGGGAAATTTTTCAAAAATTTACTATTTATAGGAAATATTTAAAAAATTTACTATTTGTTGGAAATTTTTGAAGGTTGTGTTGATGGCAGTATCTAGCCAATCCAACTCACAAGCCACTGTGCAACGTATACATATTTATATTGTAGCCGTGTGTGTAAGTTAGTTTCCACATCCGTTACACCAACACCAAACATTCGTCCATCCATATAAAAATGCTTCAGGTTGCAATTGTAAATGCATTGAGAAAATTTATTTTTCCTGCTGCTACATTCAAACAAACTTTTGTTTACATATATATTAATCGATACACATACACATGAACATATATTTGAATGTGTATCAAGCATTAGAGAGTTTATAACAGAATTTGTATTAGAAGAAAATAAAGAAAAAACTGCAGTTATGCTTGTGTTGCACTAAAGTATTTTCCACATCGTTTTCAATTAAAAATCTACTAAACTATTGGAAAATTTATATATCAAACAATTCTAAACACAAACTCATACATTTCCTTTCATATAGAGGGAAACTTGAAATTTGTTGGTCATTGTATATTCAATAATACAAAAAAATACAATTTTCTCCCAATCATGGCATAAGGGAAATAACAAACGAATTGGAATTTAAAAAAAAACGTACACCATTTTCATTAAGATAAATAATTTTCAAATAAAATTTCTAAATGTTTAAATATTGCCAACGAAATATATATTATATTTTTGTTGTAAATTGGCAACGGTGTAATAATTGAGTAAGAAACTCATTAAAAATGCATGTGTTTTAACGTAGCTGGTGCTATAAAGTAATGAAACATTTACTTGAAATAGCTGAGGTACTCGGAACTCTAGCAGAAGTCATGCTTTAAATAAAAATGGCAATTGTATATACTAAAACCACACTGGCACATATTTATTTTGAACTTTTGTACATACACACATACATACATATGTGTGAATGCGGCTTTTGGCATGTGCTTGTGAGTGTTTGTAATGAAAAGAAGGAAATCATTTTACAGGAAGGTAAAAACGGATGTAGTGTCCTGTAGTCAGACACAATACGGATGACTGGTCAAACGGATGTTAGGAAATATATTTAGTGGCATTCTCACCTAGAATAAATATATATAGACCGGAATTTATAAATCGTATAAAAAAACGAGGTCTAATTGAAAATTAATTTCAAAAACTATGAATTTTATAATTATTTTATAATGAAGACCTTATTTTGAAAGTGGATTAAGTCCATTTTTTTAATTGAGTGTAAATGGTTTTGCGTTTTAGTGTTTTTAAAAATATAGGTGACCAATTTTAGTAAATTAAATTTTAGGTTTTTATCAGTACCTATAAAATTTTTTCTTTCATAAAAATAAATTTATAAAAACCATTTGGAAATGCATTTTGTAGTGGGTTGAATGGACTTATACCACTTTTAAAAAAAAACATTTTAAAATATTAATTTTTTTTAAAAGTATGGAATTTCAACTGTTTTCAAAACAAATAAAATTTAAATTTTTGGTTTTGTATGAAAAAATTTTTACTTTTGAATCAAAAAATGTATGGGACTTAATCCACTTTCAAAACAAATAAAACGAAAAATTTTGCCAAATATTTTTCACAACAAAATTCCTAAAAATAGTAAATTTTCAAAAATAATTCCCCCAAATTTTTGAAAAATTTCCTATAAAAAGTAGATTTTTGAAAAATTTCCTATAAAAAGTAAATTTTTGAAAAATTTCCTAAAAAAAGTAAATTTTTGAAAAATTTCCTATAAAAAGTAAATTTTTGAAAAATTTCCTATAAAAAGTAAATTTTTGAAAAATTTCCTATAAATAGTAAATTTTTGAAAAAATTCCTATAAATAGTAAATTTTTGAAAAATTTCCTATAAAAAGTAAATTTTTGAAAAATTTCCTATAAAAAGTAAATTTTTGAAAAATTTCCTATAAAAAGAAAATTTTTGAAAAATTTCCTTTAAAAAGTAAATTTTTGAAAAATTTCCTATAAAAAGTAAATTTTTGAAAAATTTTTGAAAAGTTTCTTATAAAAAGGAAATTTTTGAAAAATTTCCTATAAACAGTAAATTTTTGAAAAGTTTCCTATAAAAAGTAAATTTTTGAAAAATTTCCTATAAATAGTAAATTTTCGAAAAATTTTCTATAAATAGTAAATTTTCGAAAAATTTTCTATAAAAAGTAAATTTTTGAAAAATTTCCTATAAATAGTAAATTTTTGAAACATTTCCTATAAATAGTAAATTTTTGAAAAATTTCCTATAAATAGTAAATTTTTGAAAAATTTCCTATAAATAGTAAATTTTTGAAAAATTTCCTATAAATAGTAGATTTTTGAAAAATTTCCTAATAATAGTAAATTTTTGAAAAACTTCCTATTAATAGTAAATTTTTGAAAAATTTCCTATTAATAATAAATTTTTGAAAAATTTCCTATAAATAATAAATTTTTGAAAAATTTCCTATAAAAAGTAAATTTTTGAAAAATTTCCTATAAAAAGTAAATTTTTGAAAAATTTCCTATAAAAAGTAAATTTTTGAAAAATTTCCTATAAATAGTAAATTTTTGAAAATTTTCCTATAAATAGTAAATTTTTGAAAAATTTCCTATAAATAGTAAATTTTTGAAAAATTTTCTATAAAAAGTAAATTTTTGAAAAATTTCCTATAAAAAGTAAATTTTTGAAAAATTTCCTATAAAAAGTAAATTTTTGAAAAATTTCCTATAAATAGTAAATTTTTGAAAATTTTCCTATAAATAGTAAATTTTTGAAAAATTTCCTATAAATAGTAAATTTTTGAAAAATTTTCTATAAATAGTAAATTTTTGAAAAATTTCCTATAAATAGCAAATTTTTGAAAAATTTCCTATAAATAGCAAATTTTTGAAAAATTTCCTATAAAAAGTAAATTTTTGAAAAATTTCCTATAAAAAGTAAATTTTTTAAAAAGTAAATTTTTGAAAAATTTCCTTTAAAAAGTAAATTTTTGAAAAATTTCCTTTAAAAAGCAAATTTTTGAAAAATTTTCTATAAATAGTAAATTTTTGAAAAATTTCCTATAAATAGCGAATTTTTGAAAAATTTCCTATAAATAGCAAATTTTTGAAAAATTTCCTATAAAAAGTAAATTTTTGAAAAATTACCTATAAAAAGTAAATTTTTGAAAAATTTCCTATAAAAAGTAAATTTTTGAAAAATTTCCTATAAAAAGTAAATTTTTTAAAAAGTAAATTTTTGAAAAATTTCCTTTAAAAAGTAAATTTTTGAAAAATTTCCTTTAAAAAGCAAATTTTTGAAAAATTTTCTATAAATAGTAAATTTTTGAAAAATTTCCTATAAATAGCAAATTTTTGAAAAATTTCCTATAAATAGCAAATTTTTGAAAAATTTCCTATAAAAAGTAAATTTTTGAAAAATTACCTATAAAAAGTAAATTTTTGAAAAATTACCTATAAAAAGTAAATTTTTGAAAAAGTTCGTATAAAAAGTAAATTTTTGAAAAATTTCCTATAAAAAGTAAATTTTTGAAAAATTTCCTATAAAAAGTAAATTTTTGAAAAATTTCCTATAAAAAGTAAATTTTTGAAAAATTTCCTATAAAAAGTAAATTTTTGAAAAATTTCCTATAAAAAGTAAATTTTTGAAAATTTTCCTATAAAAAGTAAATTTTTGAAAAATTTCCTATAAAAAGTAAATTTTTGAAAAATTTCCTATAAAAAGTAAATTTTTGAAAAATTTCCTATAAAAAGTAAATTTTTGAAAAATTTCCTATAAAAAGTAAATTTTTGAAAAATTTTCTATTAAAGTAAATTTTTTAAAAATTTCTTATAAAAAGTAAATTTATGAAAAATTTTCTATAAAAAGTAAATTTTTTAAAAATTTCCTATAAAAGTAAATTTTTGAAAAATTTCCTATAAAAAGTAAATTTTTGAAAAATTTCCTATAAAAAGTTCATTAGAAGGAGATATACAATTTATCAAGTAGAAACTATGAATCTAATAGCTTTAGTGCGTTTCTCTGAAATAATGATATACATCAACACACATTTTTCTGCATTATTATTAAATAACTTTTCACTATACCCTCGTTTTTTCTTATAATATTTGTTAAATTTATATATTTATACAGTCCTTTTATTATTGCCACAATTCCGAATAGGAAACTAAATATAAAATGAAGTAATGAACTAAGCAAAGAATTTATACTTTTCTGGTCACACTCTTTTCACCTTCAGAATAAAAAAAAACATTTAGTGTTAGTTTAAGGGATTCTTCAATAGTATTTGCACTCCTTGAACGTTTGCAGATACTTCACATTTCAGTATTTGTATTTTAGTTATTTATAATTGTAACCCAGTTTCAATTTTCATTTCTTGTCATGATTATTTGCTAAGTATTTCAATTTCACAATTTTCTTATTTTTCTCAATCTATTTCTATTTCGACTGCAGTATTTTAAAATATTAATTACTGCATTTAAGTCAATGGGTAAGTAATAATGAAAGAATTTTTAGCCAACCTTAGTTTTAGGTTTTTCCTTTTTTCCTTGTTCATTATTTCGAGTTAATATTGTTTAGTTCTGAAGTACATTAAATATTAAATTGAGTGGTCAATAAAGAAAAGTTTTGGAAATTATATTTTTGTTATGCAATTACTTAAAAGCATGAAAGAAAAACAATAATTAGTAACTTAGATAGAAAAAAACTTAAAAAAAATTTTCTTTATAAATAATTTCGAGCAGATTAAAATTTTTTAATTAAGAGTTTTCTTTCGAAAATTATAGAAGGATTTTTCTATCAATAATATATTTACTATTTTTCTAATATAATTTGGATTTTTTTTAATTTGCAAACAAAAAATATATTTGGAAAATTTCCACTTAAAAATAGAAATTTTTGAAAAAATTCCTAATAAAAATAAGAATTTTTTTAAAAATTTCTTAACTTTATAAGAAATTTTCCAAAATTTCTTATTTTTATAAGATTTTTTTTTTAATTTTCTTATCTTTATCAGAAATTTTTAAAAAATTTCTTAGTTTTATAAGAAATTTTCGAAAGCTTTTTTATTTTTATATAATTTTTTTTTAATTTTCCTACTTTTATGGAAAACTTTTCAAAAATGTCTAATTTTTATGGGATATTTTCAAAAATTTCTTATTTTTATAAGAAATCTTTCAAAAATTTCTATTTTATAGAATTTTTTTTAAAATGTCTATTTTTATAGTAAATTTTTAAAAAATTTCTTATTTTGTAGGACAAATTTCTTATTTCTTTTGGAAATTTTTAAAAATTTCTTACTTTTTCTAGAATTTTTAAAATTTTCTTATTTTTATTAGAAATTTTTCAAAATTTTCATATTTTGATAAGAAATATTTCCAAATATTCTTGTTTTCAAAGGAAATCTTCTAATTTTTTAATTTTTATAGCAAATTTTTCAAAAATTTCTTATTTTTATAGGAATTTTTCAAAATTTTCTTATTTTTATAGGAAATTTTCCAAAACATTTCTTATTCTTATAAAAATTTTTTCAAAAATTTCTTATTTTTATAGGATTTTTTGTTTAAATTTTTTTTATTTTAATAGGAAATCTTTCAAAAATTT
>OW121743.1:61111117-61533617 GCA_933228675.1 Stomorhina lunata
AAAATTTACTATTTTTATAGGAAATTTTTCAAAAATTTCTTTTTTTTGATAGGTAATTTTTTAAGAAATTCTCTTTTTTATAGGAAATTTTTCATAAATTATTTATTTTTATAGGATTTTTTTCAAAAATTTCTTATCTTTAAAAAATATTCTTATTTCTATAGGAATTATTTTTTAAAATTTCATATTTTTATAAAAACCCAGTAAAACTTTTCATTACCAAATAATGAGTTAAACAGTTAAACTATTGAACACGAACTACTTACTCATTCGCTGTTTAAGTCATTACATTAACATGGGGATGTCATTGGAGGCAAGTACTTACCAATTGCAGAAAAGTAATGACTTGGGTAATCAATTTGAAAGCAACAACAACAACAGCAACAACTTTTTTGTTGTTGTTTTATTAAAAACATATATTTTTAAACGAAATACAAAATTTTTTTTATGATCCCATGGGGGCTCGAACCCAGACCCTCCGACTGCTAGGCAGAGACTCTTCCACTGAGCTACTTTATATGTTGGAAACTTAGCAGCTTATAATTAATATAAACAATTTTTATTTTTAGATCCAAAATCATGTGAAAATAACTTTGTTTTTCCCTGCTTTTTTTTGCTTTGTTGTAATTTTTGGAAAAATATTTTTATACGATTTTTTGTAATTATTTTAAAACTTTTTTAAAATTATTTTAAAACTTAAACAATTTAAATCTTCTTTTTTGTATAAGTTTTAACATAAGATTGACTCTTACTTACTTAAATGTTACAACCTGTTAAGGTCAAAGTCCGAGCATATTTTAGAATTCCATGGATTTCGATCTTGTGCGAATATTCTCCAATTTTATAGGCCAAGCTTTGAAAAATGTTCCTCTACTTGGTCTTTCTATCGAAGCTTCGGACATCCTCCTCTAATATTAGGTAGTGGGACATTTCAATTCTAATTTTATCCTCTTCATTGTATTTTTTTTTTCAAGAGAGGGTTACTAGCCCGTATTCCTAACCCATTTTTATCGATCTTATGGGACAACTCTCGGAACATGTTAGCTCACAATATTAATGGGTGTTAAACTAGCTCCCCGGGTGATACCATGAGGAGGTGTGTGTCCACAGTTGAGATGAAGGATGACCCAGATAAGTTGGGCTTACCAACTTAAGACCAATTAGAATCGTGTTTGGTATTCAACATCCCCTACATAATCAAAATTGACTCATGATGGTATTTTTTCATTAACGTGAGTTAATTTTACAAATTTTTTTTTACAGAAGATAATATTTAAGTTCTTAAAATTCAAAAATCATTTAAAAAGACTCTTTTAACAAAAAAAAAAACTAAAAAAAATTGTTGCCCTTGGTGGGATTTGAACCGGGGCCATTCAGTTTAAATTACCATCTTAATTACAAATAAGTACTTCTGTAATAACTTATTATTTATTCGGATTGTATGTTGTAGTCGTTACAAGGTAACCAGTTATCTGAGTACTTGCCATTACCAAAGTTTTGCTGGGAAGATTTTAATTTTTTTTATTTTGATAGGAAATTTTTCAAAAATTTCTCATTTTGGTAGGAAATTTGTTAAAAATTTCTTATTTTTATAGGATTTTTTCAAATTTTTCTTATTGTTATAGGAAGTTTTTTAAAAATGTCTTGTTTTTATAAGAAATTTTTCAAAAATTTCTTTTTTATAAAAATTTTTCAAAAATTTCTTTTTTTTTATAGGAAATATTTCAAAAATTTCTTTTTTTGTAGGACATTTTTTTTTAATTTCTTATTTTTATATTAAGCCTTTCAAATATTTCTTGATTTTATAGGAATTTTTTTAAAAACTTCAAAAATTTCTAATTTTTATAAGAAATTTTTTCTTATTTTTGTAAAAAAATTTCTAATTTTTATAGAAAAATTTTAAAAAATTTTTGTTTTTATAGGAAATTTTTCAAAGAAATATTTATTTTTATAGGAACTATTTCAAAAATTTTTTATGTTTAAGAAATTTTATTTATAAGAAATTTTTCAAAAATTTTTAATTTTTGTAGGAAATTTTTCAAAAATTTCTTGTTTTTATAGGAAATTTATCAAAAATTTCTTATTTTTATAAGAAATTTTACAAAATTTTCTTATTTTTATAGGATTTTTTTTAATTTTTAATTTTTTCAAAATAAGATTTTTTTTATAATAAGATTTTTTTTAAATTTCTTATAATAAGAAAAAAATGTTGATAAAATTCTTATAAAAATAAGAAGTTTTTGAAAAATTTCCTATAAAAATAGTAAATTTTTGGAAAATTTCCAATAAAAATAAGAAATTGTTAAAAAATTTGTTATAAAACTTTTTAAAAATTTCTTATAAAAAACCGAAATTTTAGTAAAAATTCCTGTTTTAATTTTTCTATAAAAATAATAAATTTAAAAAAAAATTTACAAAAATAAAAACTTTTTGAAAAATTTCCAAAGAATAAACGAAGTTTTTGAAAAATTCCCTATAAAAATAAGATATGTTTCATTCGGTCTTGTTTGATTGACAATCAATTTTGTTATTTGTTTATTGCCTTATATTCTTTTGTGAGTTATTTAACACCTCTTGGAATTTGTTATATTAATCATACGCTATTAAACTAATCATCCAACGGTTCGTATAAGTATTTTATAATATTCCATATTAATCATACGCAACATTTGCTAATAACTTAAAATTTCCTCTTAAACATTTCCTGCATTTTTAATGAATCGAAATAAAAAAAAACCGGTTTAAATTAACTTTGATTTTCAAACAAGAATTATACAATTACATTTAAGTTTGTTTAAATCTCCTAATTGTCTGCAAACGAAAACATTGACAAGAAAAAGATATGCAAAAAAAAAAAACTTAATTACACATTTCAGGCCAAAAAAGCTATAATTTCCAAGGTTATAACATCATTTGCAGAGCACAAACGTTTAGTTTATAGTTCAAGTATTTTCAATTAGATTTCATTAACGCCAAAACACACTAACTCATGCCATAATAGGTCCAACTTTTAAGAATGCCCAGCAGTTAGACAGTTTGAAAGGGATAAAAAGGCTACAATTCAAGTCTTAGGAATGAAAACTTTATGATTCTGGGACTAGGCCTTGTAGGCATACATTAATTTTTGACTGAGTTTTAACTAATAGAGCGATAGTTTTTATGTGATTATAACTGCAGGGTCATAATTGAAAATTTATGAAAGTTTCTATGCATATGTGTTTGTGAGTATTTGTGTCAGTAAATGTATTTGTGCACCTTGAATCTGTCTAGTGTTGATAACACAAACTCATTGTTAGGCTTTAGTGCCTTATGCTTACTTTAGCATTTAGGTTCTTTTTTGCTATTTTTGTGTAAAGTTTTTTGTTTTATCTGGCCATATTTGCCAGCACATTAATCAAAGTAAAAAATATGCAGGCAAATTTACATTCTCAACAAATGGCAAGAATATGAAATCATATAGAGATTCCTACAAAGACCAAAATGAAATGATATGAAAGCGAAAGCTAGAGTGGGAATAAGTAGCAGCCAGGATATATTTTCAAGAGAAAAAAAGAACAAAATGATATCATTACCCGAACAGCAAAGAAGCAGAGGAAGCCTTACATTACTAAAACTATGACTACAGCCAGACATAATTTATCTTTTAGCCAGCCAGCAACACTTGCTCAAGAGCCGGAGTAAAAGGAGTTGAAGCATAATAATAGAAATTTACGCAGAATAAAAAAAAAATATATGTAAGAAGCAAACTTAACTATTGAAAAATAACCGGCGACAAAATATGAATGTGACAGAGAAAGATTACAAAAGATGATGATGATAATAATGAGTCTAACGATGATGATGGGGGCATGTTGGCTTTTAGCAAATGAGCAGGGCCAGAGACCAATAAAAACTCCAGACTTTATGTTTTATTTTGCTTCATATAGAATTTACTGATGACGTTTAACGGTTGACATTTGGCAACAAAAAAACAAAAATATTGTTGATGAGGATAAAAAGAAGAAAAAATGACAAATAGAAAACAGATTCAAAGATCTAAATTTGAAATTCTCCAGCAACAGCAATATTAGCGTCAACAGTCATTTGCAGTAGAAAAACCGCATCTACTACAAACTAAAGCCGCAACATCAGTAACCACTATTTTATGCTGCTGCTATACTCCTACTACTACCAGCGTAGTACCACAACTCTAACAACAAACACATAAGGAAACGCCAACACACATACGTTTGCATATACACATACATATGTATATCTATGTCTTAGTATAAAAAGTTCCTTTGCTCTTATTTTTGTTGTTTTTAATGATAAAATTTTGAAATTTAAGAGGATCTAAAACCATACATGCATCAGGACTTTTGTTGTGAGTTTGAATGTATGTGTTTGAGAGATATGAGTTTTTATTTATTCCAGTTATTTCTTTGCTTATTTGCCTATGTTTGTCTGTGTGTCCATGCATATGTAAATTTAAAGTTCTAAAATCATTGTTATAAAGCTCCTTTTGTTTGATACCCTGTAATCTGGTGCAGTGCTTTGAGACATGGCTTAGGGGTTTTGTAATACCCTACACCCTTATCAGCTGATACTGATTTTTTTTTAATTTTCTATTTTTATAGGAAACTTTTCAAAAATTTCCTATTTTTTATAGAAAATTTTTTAAAAATTTCCTATTTTTATAGGAAATTTTTCAAAAATTTCCTATTTTTTATAGAAAATTTTTTAAAAATTTCCTATTTTTATAGGAAATTTTTTAAAAATTTCCTATTTTTATAGGAAATTTTTCAAACATTTCCTATTTTTATAGGAAATTTTTCAAAAATTTCCTATTTTTTATAGGACATTTTTCAAAAATTTCCTATTTTTTATAGGAAATTTTTCAAAAATTTCCTATTTTTTATAGGAAATTTTTCAAAAATTTCCTATTTTTTATAGGAAATTTTTCAAAAATTTCCTATTTTTTATTGGAAATTTTTCAAAAATTTCCTATTTTTTATAGGAAATTTTTCAAAAATTTTCTATTTTTTATAGGAAATTTTTCAAAAATTTTCTATTTTTTATAGGAAATTTTTCAAAAATTTCCTATTTTTTATAGGAAATTTTTCAAAAATTTCCTATTTTTTATAGGAAATTTTTCAAAAATTTCCTATTTTTTATAGGAAATTTTTCAAAAATTTCCTATTTTTTATAGGAAATTTTTCAAAAATTTCCTATTTTTTATAGGAAATTTTTCAAAAATTTCCTATTTTTTATAGGAAATTTTTCAAAAATTTCCTATTTTTTATAGGAAATTTTTCAAAAATTTCCTATTTTTTATAGGAAATTTTTCAAAAATTTCCTATTTTTTATAGGAAATTTTTAAAAAATTTCCTATTTTTTATAGGAAATTTTTCAAAAATTTCCTATTTTTTATAGGAAATTTTTCAAAAATTTCCTATTTTTTATAGGAAATTTTTCAAAAATTTCCTATTTTTTATAGGAAATTTTTCAAAAATTTCCTATTTTTTGTAGGAAATTTTTCAAAAATTTCCTATTTTTTATAGGAAATTTTTCAAAAATTTCCTATTTTTTATAGGAAATTTTTCAAAAATTTCCTATTTTTTATAGGAAATTTTTCAAAAATTTCCTATTTTTTATAGGAAATTTTTCAAAAATTTCCTATTTTTTATAGGAAATTTTTCAAAAATTTCCTATTTTTTATAGGAAATTTTTCAAAAATTTCCTATTTTTTATAGGAAGTTTTTCAAAAATTTCCTATTTTTTATAGGAAATTTTTCAAAAATTTCCTATTTTTTATAGGAAATTTTTCAAAAATTTCCTATTTTTTATAGGAAATTTTTCAAAAATTTCCTATTTTTTATAGGAAATTTTTCAAAAATTTCCTATTTTTTATAGGAAATTTTTCAAAAATTTCCTATTTTTTATAGGAAATTTTTCAAAAATTTCCTATTTTTTATAGGAAATTTTTCAAAAATTTCCTATTTTTTATAGGAAATTTTTCAAAAATTTCCTATTTTTTATAGGAAATTTTTCAAAAATTTCCTTTTTTTTATAGGAAATTTTTCAAAAATTTCCTATTTTTCAAAAATTTCCTATTTTTCAAAAATTTCCTATTTTTTATAGGAAATTTTTCAAAAATTTCCTATTTTTTATAGGAAATTTTTCAAAAATTTCCTATTTTTTATAGGAAATTTTTCAAAAATTTCCTATTTTTATAGGAAATTTTTCAAAAATTTCCTATTTTTACAGGAAATTTTTCAAAAATTTCCTATTTTTATAGGAAATTTTTCAAAAATTTCCTATTTTTATAGGAAACTTTTCAAAAATTTCCTGTTTTTATAGGAAATTTTTCAAAAATTTCCTATTTTTATAGGAAATTTTTCAAAAATTTCCTACTTTTATAGGAAATTTTTTCAAAAATTTCCTACTTTTATAGGAATTTTTTCAAAAATTTCCTACTTTTATAGGAATTTTTCAAAAATTTTCTACTTTTATAGGAATTTTTCAAAAATTTTCTACTTTTATAGGAATTTTTTTAGAAATTTCCTAGTTTTATAGGAAATTTTTCAAAAATTTCCTAGTTTTATAGGAAATTTTTCAAAAATTTCCTAGTTTTATAGGAAATTTTTCAAAAATTTCCAAGTTTTATGGGAAATTTTTCAAAAATTTCCTAGTTTTATGGGAAATTTTTCAAAAATTTCCTAGTTTTATGGGAAATTTTTCAAAAGTTTCCAAGTTTTATAGGCAATTTTTCAAAAATTTCCTAGTTTTATAGGAAATTTTTCAAAAATTTCCTAGTTTTATAGGAAATTTTTCAAAAATTTCTTAGTTTTATAGGAAATTTTTCAAAAATTTCCTAGTTTTATAGGAAATTTTTCAAAAATTTCCTAGTTTTATAGGAAAATTTTCAAAAATTTCCTAGTTCTATAGGAAATTTTTCAAAAATTTCCTAGTTTTATAGGAAATTTTTCAAAAATTTCCTAGTTTTATAGGAATTTTTTCAAAAATTTCCTATTTTTATAAGTTTTTATTCTTAATTAATAAAAACTTTTCTATGGAAACATTTTTTATTGAATTTTTAAAAATGTTTGTTATTTTTTCTAATTTAAATTATTTTATTAAATTTTTTTATATATGTAAAAAATTCTTTTACTAATACTTATTGTAGGGTACACCTAGTATTCAGTCATTTTTTTTTTAGTTTTTTAAAGCAAATCTGAAAAAAACATTCTTTCTTCCCTATCCTTTTTCAGACGTTCATCTCTGCCCTTTTGCTCTTTCAGTCGTGGATGACTCTAAGTATGAGGCGGCTGCTGATGACTAGGACGAGGACAAAATTGTTGACAACAATGACTTTGGTCACGATGATGATAATGATGATGATTTTACTGAAAAAGTTATGGCAAATATAAGATGCTAATGATGATGTTGTTTTTAACTGATAATAATAATGATGATGACAGTTGTTGAGTATAATATCTCATATATTTAGAAATATATTTGTACAATTATACGTACTAACCTAACCTGCCGGCAGTTGACATTTCAAGGGGCAATTCTTCAGCAATGTCATCATTTACTAACGTCATCATTCTACACATATTTAAACACACAAACATACATGAATTTTTTTCTGTGGTAAATATTTAAATGTCTGTGAAGCGGAACTACTATACAAATACACACACAGATGAATTGTGAGTTTTTAGGTTTTATACGTTTGAATATTGTATGTAGATGTGTGTGTTTGTGTTGGCCACGTTCTATTTGTTATTTGATAAGAGCTGAATGTTTTCCAGACTAAATCAAGTACTAACTTGGTTGGTACATTGTCGTTATGTTTGCTCGAGTAATAAACTAAATGACTAGGTCAGAATTTATGACCATTTACTTATTTAAACCAATTATTTTCAATTGTTTTAAGTTAAATTTTGCATAATGTTTAGAATTTGAAATTTATTCATTTGATTATTATGATGCACTATAAAATAATGTTGGTAGTTTTATATAAATACTAACTGGAGTGCATGTTATCATTTAATAAAAAACAGATTATTTTCACAAAAAAATGATTGAAAAACAATTGGATTGAAAAATTATTGGAAATCATTCCTACCATGTGAAGGGTGAAAGTCTTTTCTTTAAATTGAGAGAAAAAAATTCAAATTCAAAAAAATTTCATTAAAAAGGTTTATCAAAATTTGGGACATCAAACATTTAATTAAAAAGTTTTACTGTAGTGTATTGCACTAAGAATCCCAATTTATTACAATTATTTATTATTGTAATAAATAGTTTTTTGATAAAACCAAAAAATGTTGGTGGGGAAACCTTTCCTCGACGCGTTTCGATGGTTGGTTAGACCATCTCATCAGGAGGATTATCCCTAATTCTAGACAGAGCGAAAACCTCACATTATGTATAATTTGAGGGACTGAATAAATACGAATTATTATTATTGTGTCCAACAAATATCAACATAAAGCGCAGATTATCATCCGAACAGAAACACACAAACATTTTTCAGTTTTATCATTTCTTTATTTCCCACACTTTTGTTGTTGCTTTGTTGGCGACTAAGACAAAAGTGCTATAAAGGGGGTTCAAAGAAAGATTTAAATAAACAAAAGTTTATTTTAAAGCTTGGCACATGTGCAGCCGTATATTTATTAAAAAGGTTTATCAAAATTTGGGACATCAAACATTTAATTAAAAAGTTTTACTGTAGTGTATTGCACTAAGAATCCCAATTTATTACAATTATTTATTATTGTAATAAATAGTTTTTTGATAAAACCAAAAAATGTTGGTGGGGAAACCTTTTCATTTTCTGAAAAAAGTCACATAATTTGTTACACATAATTTAAGCAAAAAGTGTTGCAGTCGTTTAGGCGTAACTTTTTAATTAAATCGCATTTAAATTTAAGTTCAAGGAAGGTACCTCTAGGACTCGACGATTTGAACCAAAATTAGTTCAGCTCTTTTTTTGGCTCAAGTAATTAACGTGTGCTGAAGTTTTTCAAATTCTGTTGAGAATTGCGGCTTATACATTGAAAACAAAAATTCGTGAAAAATGTGGGTTTTAGACAAGTACCCAGGAAGCCAACTGATTTCAACTAAAATTAGTAACCTCTTTTTAGGATCAACTTATAGAAGTGTGTGAGAATTGCGGATTGCACATTAAGAAGAAAAATATGAAAAAAATGGGTGTCCAAGATAGGTACCCCAAGGAATCGACTAATTTTAGCCAAAATTAGAAGAGCTCTTTTTTGAATTAATAAATAGATGTGTGTCGATAGGAAAATATTTCTTAAAATTTAAGGGAAATGCGTGGTATCAGTCCAGTAATAATCGTCTCCTCGACTTCTTCTTCTTCTTCATCTGTTATCCTTGACTCCCAGTGGAGCATAGGGCCTCGACTTAGTTGTTTATAATTTTTTTAGATTTGATAAAGATTTAATAATTCTTGGCTTGGATTTAGCTCATTAGATGGGCCTGAATCTGGAATCACTAGCGGTATTTGGCGAAAATCACCGTCTAGGAAAATAAGGTTTCCCATAAGTAATAAGTGTAGATTCTTAAATCCTATAGAATACAGTTGAGGGCTTCCAAAGACTATTTATTCCGATACATGCTGATTCAGTGGTAGTTTACCGAGTTTTCAAGAAATTTGGTCTTATTTCTTAGGAGTCCAAAAATATTATACATAGACAGATCTTCAATATCAATAGTCAAATAATCAATAAACATTCATCAAACAATCATCTATAAATAATAGAAGAATCACCAAAAAACCATCAAACACTCTTTAAGTACCGGGAAAACAATAATTCAACAATCGTTAAATTATCATCTAACAATTTTTAGTCAACCGTGAAACAATTGCCAAACAATCAATAAAAATCATTAAAAAGCTGTCAGTTAATCATCGTCAACTATCATCAAACAATCGGGAGTCAGTTAATCATCGTCAACTATCGTCAAACAATCGGCAGTCAATTGCCAGTCAATCATCAATCAAATGCCAAACAATCATCAAACAGTCGTCAATAATCTAAAAGTCGCCAAGCAATCATCAAACAATCAAAAAATTAAAAAGTCAAACAACCATCAAACAATAATCAAACTCTTGTCATAAAATCTGTCCTTACATAATTTTTTAACAATCATCAAAGAACCATTACACAAACATCAAACAACCGTAAAACACTCGCCAGTCAGTCATGAAACAATTATGGAACAATCATTAAAAATCACTTAACAATTATAACTCAATCATTTAATAATCGTCATACAATCGCCAGTCAATCGTAAAACAAATATCAAGCGATCATTAAAAATAATCAAACAGTCATCAGTCAATCGTCAATAAATCGCCAAACAACTATCAAACAATCATGAAACAATCGTCAAACAACTACCTTATAATTCCATATCCGTGCAGTTAGTTTCTTACTTTAGATAAATCAAAAAAGTGGACATAGTCAATTTCTTTTTATGTAGAATCCTAAATGGACTAAAAGAAATTGTTCAAATCGGTCCAGCTATTCTCAACTGATGCAATTTTAAAGAAAAATTAAAAATCTTCCCTGTTTTTCGGTTCCCTTCGGTCCATTCTAAAAATATTTAAAATGCCCAGAACTATCCTATAGTAAGCACATAACCACATTTAAAATTTTAATTTATCCGGTTTAGACGTTATATAAAGGAGTTTTATACCAATTTGTGGTTTACAATTTTAGCCGTTTATAGAAGTGGTCACTCCCTATATATGGTTATTTTTTCTTTAGAACATTTTATTATCAAAATTTTGTCTATAGAACATTTTTTTATCAAAAATTTTTCTATAGAAAAATTTTTTTATCAAAAATTTTTTATAGAAATTTTTTTTAACAAAAATTTGTTATAGAAAATTTTTTTCTCAAAAATTTGTCTATAGAACATTTTTTATCAAAAATTTTTCTATGGAAAATTTTTCTATAGAAAATTTTTTATCAAAAATTTTTGTATAGAAAATTTTTTTTATCAAAAATGTTTCTATATAAAATTTTTTTATCAAAAATGTTTCTATAGAAATTTTTTTTAACAAAAATTTGTTATAGAAAATTTTTTTCTCAAAAATTTGTCTATAGAACATTTTTTATCAAAAATTTTTGTATGGAAAATTTTTCATCAAAAATTTTTCTATAGAAAATTTTTTATCAAAAATTTTTGTATAGAAAATTTTTTTTATCAAAAATGTTTCTATATAAAATTTTTTTATCAAAAATGTTTCTATAGAAATTTTTTTTAACAAAAATTTGTTATTTTATTTATTTTTATTTATTTATTTTTTAGTCTACAGAATTATTCTTACAGACTATTAACAGAATAGTGCACTATAAATGAGTGTTAAATTATATAAGCAATAACAGGTTTTTTGTTTTTATTTAAACATTAAGGTAAGCTATAATATTTCTTTTAATAAGATAAAGTGGAGATGAATAATCAATAAGTTGATATAAATCATTAAAATTAATAAACAACCTTCTTAATGGATCGGCATTTGCATAGTTGGTACTAACGGCTTTAATTTTTATGGGTTGAAAATATCGTGTTGGACGGTTAGGAACTGTGAAGGAGATATTACTTAGCAAAAATTCAGAATTTATATTTCCTTTAATTATGTTGAGTAAAAATGTTACATTTAGCATAATACGTCTACTTTCCAGTGAAGGTAATTTTATTAAAGCTAATCTGCTGGCGTAGGAAGGTAAATTTATACATGGATTCCAAGGCAGGCCACGTAGACAGAACAATAAAAATTGCTTTTGAATTGATTCAATACGATCAACATAAACATTATAAAATGGGTCCCAAATAACAGAGCCATATTCAAGAATTGGCCTAACCAGGGATGTGAAAAGCAATTTTGTAATGTACGGGTCAGTGAATTCCTTTGCCCACCGTTTAATAAAAGAAAGAACACCTCTAGCCTTGTTAACCGTCATATTAATATGTGGAGCGAAAGTGAGTTTAGCATCAAGTATTATGCCCAAGTCTTGAAACGAGTCCACTAATTCCAAAGAATGTTTACCCAAAAAATAAGTCACATCAGCGGCATTATTCCGGTAGAACCTCATAAGCTTGCATTTGTTTATATTAAGTTCCATTAGATTCAAATCACACCACGTCAGGAAACGATTAAGATCACTTTGAAGGTATATACTATGCGTCGAGTTTTTGTCGAATGTAAGAAAAATCTTAACATCATCAGCAAACATAAGTATGTTAGAATTTTTTAAAATAGCCGGTAGATCATTCATAAACAAAGAGAAGAGAATTGGACCAATGTGGCTTCCTTGAGGAACTCCAGAATGTACATTAATGTTTTTCGATAGGCTATTTTTATAGCTAACGTTTTGCCATCTATTATTTAGATAAGATCTAAGCCAACAGAGAAACCTGTTGGAAAACCCCATTAATTTAAGCTTTTTTATAAGAAGATCATGGTTAACCTTATCAAAGGCTTTACTAAAATCAGTATACACGACATCTGTTTGTTGATTTACAACGAATCCTCGATTTATTACTGTAGTTAAATGTAAGATATTTGTAACAGTTGAACATCCATTTCTGAAACCATGCTGATGTTGTGACAATAATGTTGATACATTGTAGGTTAAAGAATTCGTAATCATCTTCTCAAAAAGCTTTGGAATTAAACTAAGTTTTGCGATTCCTCTATAATTTTTTACATCAGACTTTGCTCCCGATTTAAATAAAGGGATTATGAAAGAAGTTTTGAATTTTTTAGGAAAGTATCCATATTTGATAGATATGTTGAAAATTATAGATAACGGCATAGATAAACTAGCAGCACAGTTTTTTAATAAGCAGCCAGGTACTCCATCAGGCCCATAGGAAAAAGAAGCATTTAGACGCTTTAATTGGTTTTCGATTTCAACAGAATCAAGAAGTGGAAGATCAATCAGTTGGTTAGAATTTATTTCATAAGGATACGAATGTGTATTATCATATTTTGCTTCCGAATATGTTGAAGAAAAAAAATCAGCAAACATGTTGGCAATAGTTTCATCATCATCTGATTCATTATTTAAAAACTTCATAGCAGCCGGAAACTCATTAGATCTTCTCTTCGAGTTAACGAAGTTATAAAATGCTTTGGGATTATTTTTAAAATTTTCTTTAATTTTGTTTAAATAGTTATTGTACAGCATAGTATTTAAATTATTGTAGTAAGCTCGACAAATAGAGTAATTTGCATAGTCCCATGAGGTGGCAGTTAATTTATATTTTTTAAAAAATTTATTTTTTTTGTTTTTTAATTTTGAAAGTGATTTGGTGTTCCACGGAGGGCCACTATTGTTAAAGACAGTGCGTTTTGGTATACATATGTCCATTATGGAAAACAGTTTGTTATAAAATGTATCAACTACAAAATCAATACTAACTGAAGGAGTAGTAGGAATCGAGATTGATAGTAAATTATGCCAATCTATATTCGCAAGATGATTGTTCAGCATATTAAAATTCGCTTGTTTAAAGTTATACTTTTTTACATTATCAATTGAACGCGGAGTACGGCCTGGAACAGGAACTGAATAAGTACAGTTGATTTCAATTGTCGGATGATACCGATCTTCAGGTGTAGTTAGGGGACAGGAACGAATTATATTGCAATTACTAGGTTCGTTAGTAAATATTAAATCTAGTAATTTATTATTGACGTTGAAAACATTATTTATTTGAAAGAGGCATAAATCCATAACATTGTTTAAAAATTCATTAGAGTTTAAAGGTACTATGTTTGGGGTATCAGGTGGACAATTCCATGAAATTGAGGGTATATTAAAATCACCGAAGATAAATATGTAGTCCACAGAACTCGCTGATTCAACCATATGCTTTATGGCTTCAAAATGCCTATCATAAACAGTTTGGTCAGAATAAGGCGGTATATATGAGCAGCTTATAAAAACTTTTTTATTGTTAAGTTTTATTTCTACAGCTATATATTCAATATCATCACCAGAAGAAAATAGTTCGGACGATAAAAGATTGGTGACTGCAATGAGTACACCTCCACCTTTTTTATTTGTTGGTCTATCCATTCTATAAATGTGGTATCTATTGCACAAGATTTCCATGTTAAAAACATTATCCCTTAGCCATGTTTCAGTTAAAACGATAATATGATAATTAAAATTGTAGCTGTTGGCAAATAGTTTAGTTAATTTAGTATTTAGGCCGCGGACATTCTGGTAAATAAGATTAAATTGATCATCGGTATATTTACTTAGTTTTTTGAATTGGTATTATTTGTAAGGGGAAGGTTAACTACTTTGCTTCTTGTTGAATTGTTATTAATTTTATATTCACGAACAAGTGTATTTGCTGGCCAAAAATCGGGATCAATTATTTTATTAAACAGTTCAAACGGAACGGTTAGTTTGAATGATGTAATAGTTCTTGGTTCAGAATATTCAAATTTTTTTATAAAAATATCCGGAACATACTTCAACTTATATTTTACGTAATTGTTGATATCATCAACGGTTGTCTCGAAAGCAAAACGAGAAATGAAAATAGACTTTCTTGGGGGAATAACAGTAAGTTGAGTCGGATTATAATAGGCTTGTATAGGAGCAGATGAGTTAAATGCAAAATTAGCTTGTGTTGTAGCAATAGATGAAGTAGATGGAGTTGACGTAGATTGCGAACCATCAGAATTAACATTATTGATTGGAGGATTTGGTGGGAGATTATCCTTTGAGTTAGGAGCAGGAGCAATAGAATTTGCAGCAAGGGAATGAATTCGGACGTATTTACTGGCTGATTGTTGAACTTGGGGCAAAGGAGTAATTGGTGTTGTTTGTTGATTGCTTTGTGAGCTTTGCAAGATTGGCAATTGAAGAACGGACGAGTATGACGAGTTTTCAGATGATATGGTATTAGTCAAATTGCTCGACGAATTACCGGTGTTTAGATCAGTTTTTTTCCTTTTGGGAGAACAGGGTGCCTTTTCAAATAATTCTTTATATTTTAAAAACTTTTTAGTAAGACAGTTCAGATCGTTGATTATATCATCTAATCCAAGACTTGTATTTTTAAAAAATGAAAAGAACTCGACATCGAAAACAATACACTTTTTACAACACCAACGTAAACCTTTATCTTCGTGCAGGTTGTCGGCAGTGCGAGGGGCTAAGTCAACGCATTTAGCATGGTAAACGTCATGACAAAGCCAACAGGCAACATTTGGTTCATCAGATTTAACTCTGCATTTCGGTTTGCAGCAACTCATGTTGGAAAAAAAATATTGTTTTAGAAGTGAAAATAAATAAAAATTGTTTGTTGGGTAATGATGAATCTTAACAGATTAGGTTGTTATGTCCAGTAAAATAAGTGGTGCTGATCTTAAATACAGGAAATAATGGATGAAAAATTAATTTTGAAAATTGTTGCCTTATTCAATTTGATTGGAGTGTAAATTAATTAAATGATTTAAATTAACGGCAAAAATTGTTTACTATTAACAAGCAGTGATTATTAAACTGTAAAAAATTTTCACAGTGTTTTTAAAACTACGACAGCTGATAGAATTGAGCGGGCTATGATTTTTGTTGTTATTATATTTATTTTTATTCTGTTTTGAAATATTATGCTCTTATTTGTTTATTGTTGAGGCTATTATTGTTGTTGTTTTTAAGTTCGTATGAAAAAAAAAAAATTTTTTTTTTTTATTTTGTACATAAAACAACAAATTGTTTGTGTATTTAATTATTTAGATTTTTTCTATTAAACGATGCAGTAAGTGTTTAGTTTTTATTATCACCAAAATGTTTATCTAAAAATAGATCGACTTTTTACAATATTATTATTTATAACTTTTAAAAACACTTAAAATTTCACGATAATTGAGGAACGATTTTGAATGCTAGTTTGATTTAATAAAAGAAGACATCTATTTGAAGACATCTATTTGATTTTATTTTATAGAAAATTTTTTTCTCAAAAATTTGTCTATAGAACATTTTTTATCAAAAATTTTTCTATGGAAAATTTTTCATCAAAAATTTTTCTATAGAAAATTTTTTATCAAAAATTTTTGTATAGAAAATTTTTTTATCAAAAATGTTTCTATAGAAAAATTTTTTTTATCAAAATTATTTCTATAGAAAATTTTTTTATCAAAAATTTTTTATAGAAATTTTTTTTAACAAAAATTTTTCTATAGAAAATTTTTTTATCAAAAATTTGTCTACAGAACATTTTTTACCAAAAATTTTACTATGGAAAATTTTTCATCAAAAATTTTTCTATAGAAAATTTTTTATCAAAAATTTTTGTATAGAAAATTTTTTTATCAAAAATTTTTCAATAAAAAATTTTTTTATCAAACATTTTTCTATAGCAAATTTTTTTGTCAAAAATGTATCTATATAAAATTTTTTTATCAAAAATGTTTCTATAGAAATTATTTTTATCAAAAATTTTTTTATAGAAAATTTTTTTATCAAAAATTTGTCTATAGAACATTTTTTATCAAAAATTTTTCTATAGAAAATTTGTTATCAAAAATTTTTGTATGGAAAATTTTTCATCGAAAATGTTTCTATAGAAAATTTGTTATCAAAAATTTTTGTATAGAAAATTTTTTTATCAAAAATGTTTCTATATAAAATTTTTTTTATCAGAAATGTTTCTATAGAAATTTTTTTATCAAAAATTTTTTTATAGAAAATTTTTTTATCAAAAATTTTTCTATAGAACATTTTTTATCAAAAATTTTTCTATTGAAAATTTTTCTATAGAAAATTTTTTATCAAAAATTTTTGTATAGAAAATTTTTTTATCAAAAATTTTTGTATGGAAAATTTTTCTATAGAAAATTTGTTATCAAAAATTTTTGTATAGAAAATTTTTTTATCAAAAATTTTTCTATAGAAAATTTTTTTACAAAAAGAAGTGTATTTGCATTTGATCCCAAACCTGTTACATTTATTTATTAATGTAACAGATCAATTTATTGATAAAAAGCCAAAAAATGTTTGCGGAGAAACCAAATTCCTCGACGCGTTTCGATGGTTGGTTAAGCCATCTCTTCAGGAGGATTATTATTTGTTATTTTTTGAGAAAATTTTTTTATCAAAAATTTGTCTATAGAACATTTTTTATCAAAAATTTTTCTATGGAAAATTTTTCATCGAAAATTTTTCTATAGAAAATTTGTTACCAAAAATTTTTGTATAGAAAATTTTTTTATCAAAAATGTTTCTATATAAAATTTTTTTATCAAAAATGTTTCTATAGAAATTTTTTTTATCAAAAATTTTTCTATAGAACATTTTTTATCGAAAATTTTTCTATGGAAAATTTTTCATCAAAAATTTTTCTATAGAAAATTTTTTATCAAAAATTTTTCTATGGAAAATTTTTCATCAAAAATTTTTCTATGGAAAATTGTTCATCAAAAATTTTTCTATGGAAAATTTTTCATCAAAAATTTTTGTATAGAAAATTTTTTTATCAAAAATTTTTCTATAGAAAATTTTTCTGTCAAAACAGATCTGAAAAATTTTTGATATAGAAATATTTTAATCGGAAATTTTTAAAGAAAACTATTTTTTAAATTTTCTATAAAATATTATTTTTATCGAACAATTTTCCAAAGAGAAATATTTTTATTAAACATTTCTCTATCAGAAAATTTTGGATCGAAAATATCTAAAAAATATAAAAATCTAAAATTGTTTGATATAAGAATTTATTTCTGTTTTGAAAAATATTCCTAATATATACAAAAATATTCCCAGTGTTTATAAAACTAAAAGTGTAGTGGCAACAATGTTTGCTTTAATATTTCTTTGTTCTCTCGAACTGTATATTTTGTTGCTATAAATTAGATTTTGATTTGTTGCTTGCCTTTTTTGTTTTTGTCTTTTCTTTAACGAAACGTTACCAACCAACGCTGTTTACATCCAAATTACATTTGAATGATTTTAAGACTCATTTTCACAAGTTTTACTAATGATCGTGGTATTTACGAATAATAAAAAAATTCTTCGGCTTCTGGTGGTATGGGTTGCCTACTCCTGGTGATAAACCAGTAGCATTGAATATATATACTACATGTAATAAAAAATTCAAAACATAGAAGAAGAATAGCGACCTCTAAATATTGTAACTTTGAGCCAGTTTTAGCTATACACATATATTTTAGTTAATGAAACAAAATAAAGCTTGTAGAAAAAGTGTTGCACTATACTTTAACTTTTTCATATAAGCATGGGTCACTCAAATGCCTATCTTATAGGGCAACAACTATCCAACTGCTGCATCTCACAACCTTAACTCATAATTTCTTTTACAAATTCTACAATATTACAAAAATCTAATTTGTGTAAGCATCTTAATAATTTCCTAAAACTTTGTAAAAGGGACCCATATGTTTAATTAGCAAAGTAATGAAAAAAAACTACAAAAATACACAATATTTAAACATTTTATTACGCAATTTCATCATAAACCATCAAATGTCAAAACTTTGGCTGGAAGGGATGTCTCTTACACATCTATCAAACAGCTAAATATTAAATTGAAGTTTATGATCGTTAAAGTTTTTGTTCATTATTGAAAAAGAAAAGAAAGCTGTCCTCAAGAAGATAACAAACCCCTTTACTTTATTTTGAAAATCTAACATAAATTAATAAAATTATTCAAAAACAAGTAAGAAAGTGCTATAGTAGGTCATGACCGACCATACGATACCCTTCACCACTAAGTTGAAAGGTATTCTTTTTCGTGTATAATGACAAATATTTGCTAAATTTGACCATCATACAAACATTTTGTGAAAACTTATATATTTAAGCTGTTTCCGTCATTTGTACTTATATGAGAGCTAGGGTCAAATGTGGACCGATTTTCACGAAACTTGGCAAGTTGATTGTGGTTTTTGCAAGAATTACGTATGGAAAAAATGAACTGAAATGAATGAATTCTTATTATCTTCAGATTTACAAGCGTTTTAGTGATTTTTGTCTCATTTAGTGCGATTTTAGAGAAGAATTTGTATGGGAGCTATGGTCAAATGTGGACCGATTTTAGTTCACATAGGCAACATTTGCTTTAAATTTCATGAAAAAATATTGATATTTGTGACCAATATATCAATTCCGGGAAGGGATACCTAAGGGGGGTACCATAAATAATGGACTGATTTTGACGAATTTCAATAGACATGGTCCCATTATCAAAAAATTAATCTGTGCCAAATTTCATCAAATACTCTTTCGAATTGCGACCTGTAGTTTGATTACAAGGTTTACATGGGGGTCCAGCCGGCCGGCCAGCCGTCCAGCCAACCAGACGGACGGACATCGCAATCGAATAAGAAAGTGATTCTAAGCCTATTGGTATACTAAAAGGTGGGTCTAAGACAAATATTTCTATGCGTTACATACATCAGCACAAACTTATAATACCCTTTCCACCTATGGCGGTGAAGGGTATAAAAAAGAAACATGCAACATTTGCTACATAATGGTAGCTGCAGCAAGTAGCAGCAGCAGTGAGTGTCATTTAAACTTGAGCAAAACATTTCTCATTTGACAGCAATTAGTTTATTAGTTTTTGGTTTTAATTCCTCTTTTTTGTTCAGTGTTTCAGTATTTTTGCAGAATTTCTTTAAAAATAAAGAAAATGTTATGATAAAGCTTAATACAATAGTTTAAACATACAAATTCTTTTGTACTTAAGAATATGGCTTGAAGTGTGAGTAATAGAGGTTTGCACTGAGATATTTAAAAGCACTTTCATATATTCAAAGTGTCACATAGTGATTTGAACCAAAAAAAAAAAAAAGTGGTAATAAATCTGTAACTGTAAGTCTGATTACATCAGTATGTATGAGAGAATTTTTAAGGAGGACCTAAGCTTTCTAAATTTTTAATTTTTGCACAGGGTGAATCATTTGGTGTCCAAGTAGACCACCTCAGCTCTTTTAATTATTATCCAATATGGTAGATTTTTTTGAATTTGGAATGAGCTTGAAGAAACAAATAAAAAACATATGTATTTTACTTCAATAACTTTTATGGGTTTTAAGCAAGAGTAGGCAGCCCACACCACCAGTAGCCGATCAATATCGTAAATTACACGATCATTAATAAAACTCGTGAAAATGAGTATTAAAATTATTCAGATGGAATTTGGAATTTTTATCCGACCGAAAATGGAATACAACTCTCATGTATGGGCCGGTGCTTCAAAGTCTATTTTGGAGCTTCTCGACCGTGTACAAGAGAGGGCGAAGGTGCTTATCGGTGACAGTAGGGTAGCCAACTCTATTGCCTCATTGGAGCATCGTCGTAAAGTGGGTTGCGTTTCACTGTTCTATCGCTACTACAACGGCATGTGCTCAAACGAAATTAGGGATCTTGTTCCAGAAACCCGTACATTTCTTCGTAGCACACGCAACTCAACAAGGGCTCATCCCTTTGTAGTCGACGCACTATAGAGAAAACTCGTTTTTTAGCCGTACAGCACGAATGTGGAATAAACTTCCTGCATCAGTCTTCCCCTCAAATTATGATATCCAAAGGTTCAAATCGAATATACACAAACACTACTCCCTCTATCCTCCTTCCCACAACCTTTTTTCCTAGTTCCATCACAATGCATATGCATACGTAGGGGTCATCCCCTGAGTGTTGGTCCAATACAAAAAAAAAAAAAAAAAAAAATCAAAATCCAATTTACAGCAACAAAATACATGGCTAGAGAGAATAATGAAATATAATCTTGAACATTGTTGCCAAGACACTATTATTTTTCTAATCATTGGTAATATTTTTCAAAACATTGGGAATATTTTTGTAAATACTGGAATATTTTTCAAAACAGAAATAAATTCTAATATTAAACAATTTTAGATTTTTATATATTTTTTAGATATTTTCAATCCAAACTTTTTTTTATAGAAACATTATTAATAAAAATATTTTTTTTTTAATTTTTCGACAAAATTAGATTTTATAGAAAATTATTCAATAAAAATAAAAAATATTTTTATATCAAATATTTTTATTCCAAATATTTTTCTATAGAAAAATTTTTGATGAAAAAATAGAAAAATGTTTGATTAAAATTTTCCATAGAAAAATGTTTGAAAAACAAATTTTCCATAGAAAATGTTGTAAGAAAACTTTCTATAATAAAATTTTTGATAAAAAAAATTTCTATAGAAAAATTTTTGTAAGAAAATTTTCTATAGAAAAATTTTTGATAAAAAATTTTCTATACAAAAATTTTTGATAAACAAATTTTCTATAGAAAATTTTTTGATAAAAAAATTTTCTATACAAAAATTTTTGATAAAAAAATTTTCTATACAAAAATTTTTGATAAACAAATTTTCTATAGAAAAATTTTTGATAAAAAAAAAAATTTTATAAAAAAATTTTCTATAGAAAAATTTTTAATAAAAAAATTTTTATCAAAAAAATGTTTATCAAAAATTTTTCTAAAAATAACAAAATAAAAAAAAAAAATTTTTTATCAAAAAAATGTTTATCAAAAATTTTTCTAAAAATAACAAAATAGTCGGTATGTAAATATTATTCAAAAAGAAGAGTATTCGCATTTAATCCCTGACTGTTCAGTCGATGATCTACGCTTTTACTTATGGTTTATGAACATAATTCTGAAAAGTTGTGTTTGTAAATATAGTAATAATGCGAGATTTTCGATCTATCTAAATTGGGGATAATCCTCCTGAAGAGATGGCTTAACCAACCATCGAAACGCGTCGAGGACTTTGGTTTCTCCGCAAACATTTTTTGGCTTTTTATCAATAAATTGGTCTGTTACATTAATAAATAAATGTCTTTTTGAAAAAAATTTTTCTATAGAAAATTTTGTTACCAAAAATTTTTCTCTAGAAAAATTTTTTATCAAATTTTTCTCTAGAAAAATTTTTTATCAAAAAATTTTCTATAGAAAAACTTTTGATAAAAAATTTTCTAAGATTTTGATAAAAAAAATTTCTTCGGAAAATTTTTTGATAAAAATATTTAAAAAAAATGGAGTAGAAAACTTTTTTCTTTTTAAAACGTTAGAGCTACACATTGAAAAAATACCTATTTTAGTTAAAAGTATTATAAAACGGCAACTCTGCCGACTACTTTTTTGTTCTGTTCTCTTTGCGGCGACCCGTGGTTTTAAGTTATTTCACTTCAAAAATAAAAAAAAAATAATATTTCTCTTTGACTTTTTTTAGTTTTTGACCCATTGTGTATTCGATATTAATTTTTTTTATTAACAAAAGAAAGACCTAGTAAAGGTAAGTCAAGTATGCTAAATTCAATAGTGCCAACAGGTTTTTTTTATATAAGCTCTAGTTTTCGAGATATAGCGTTATACAAAAATGGAGGAGGTTGCTCGATACATATTCGCGTAACTTTAAAACTGTTTTGTTTATTAAACTTAATAAAAAACCGAAATTCGGCAACAAATTTATCCTTTATTAAAAAAAATTTTTGTTTGCTAAAAAAGTTATTTTTTTGGAAAAATCATAAAAATTGTCATTTTTAAAAATAATTAGATTAGATAATAAGATTTATTTCCGAAGCGAGTGCTTGCACTAAAAAAATAATTTGTGTTTCTGAAACATAATTTTGTTGCCGGTTTTTGGTTTTTACTTAGTTCAAAGAGATGACCAATTTTTGAGTTACACAAATATTTATGCGCAACCTCCTAAATTTGTTAATTTTTAACAATTTGGAATGAAACTTGCAGAAACGAGAAAAAAACATGCTTATTTTGCTAGTATCTTTTATGGGTTGTAAGTTATTTCATTTTAGGAAATAAAACACTGAAATCCTTTAATGTTGAGAAATTTCTAAAGTAAAATATTTTTCGCTGATCGAAAAAAGTACTTTTTTTTCTCAAGAAATGGTCTGAATTTTTTATCTCTTACGAAGAAGTGTTTTTTATCAAAAGTTAATTTAGCAGAGGTCTTAAGTTCGATCTCTGGCCAGACCCACTTAAAAAAAATTAAAATTTTTCAAAAAGCGGTTCACCTCATAACCCAGCTAGCCACTGGTGATTGAGTATTTGGCTATATAAAACTTCTCTAACTAATGCGTTTGCCGTTCGGAGCCGGAGTTAAAACGTAGGTCCCTTTCAATGAGTCTAAAAAAGAATCGGATGCAGCTCATTGTCTGAGAGAAGTACCCCTTGTTCTAATTGGAATGTTGTTTGGGATATATATATAATGTTTTTTTATATATTCTTAGAAAATGGACTTGTAGATGATTCTAAACCAAAGCTCAAGTCACAATGTTTATGTTTTCCAACATATTACAAAAAGTCAAGCAGATTTTGCAACTTTCTGAAACGAAGTTGTATATTTCCATACATTTTCTTTAGATTTCAAAAATAAAAATTAGAGCGAATTCATAAATGAATCCAGAAAATCGAATTTTATAAAAAATTCAAAATTTCTATACACCAATATTTTTCATTAGAAATGTCTTTCTATCGTCAACTTTTCTATGGAAATGTCTTCCTATCGTCAACTTTTCTATAGAAATGTCTTCCTGTCGTCAACTTTTCTATAGAAATGTCTTCCTGTCGTCAACTTTTCTATAGAAATGTCTTCCTGTCGTCAACTTTTCTATAGAAATGTCTTCCTGTCGTAAACTTTTCTATAAAAATGTCTTCCTATCGTCAACTTTTCTATAGAAATGTCTTCCTGTAGTCAACTTTTCTATAGAAATGTCTTCCTGTCCTCAACTTTTCTATAGAAATGTCTTCCTGTCGTCAACTTTTCTATAGAAATGTCTTCCAGTCCTCAACTTTTCTATAGAAATGTCTTCCTGTCGTCAACTTTTCTATAGAAATGTCTTCCTGTCGTCAACTTTTCTATAGAAATGTCTTCCTGTCGTCAACTTTTCTATAGAAATGTCTTCCTGTCGTCAACTTTTCTATAGAAATGTCTTCCTGTCGTCAACTTTTCTATAGAAATGTCTTCCTGTCGTCAACTTTTCTATAGAAATGTCTTCCTGTCGTCAACTTTTCTATATAAATGTCTTCCTGTCGTCAACTTTTCTATAGAAATGTCTTCCTGTCGTCAACTTTTCTATAGAAATGTCTTCCTGTCGTCAACTTTTCTATAGAAATGTCTTCCTGTCGTCAACTTTTCTATAGAAATGTCTTCCTGTCGTCAACTTTTCTATAGAAATGTCTTCCTGTCGTCAACTTTTCTATAGAAATGTCTTCCTGTCGTCAACTTTTCTATAGAAATGTCTTCCTGTCGTCAACTTTTCTATAGAAATGTCTTCCTGTCGTCAACTTTTCTATAGAAATGTCTTCCTGTCGTCAACTTTTCTATAGAAATGTCTTCCTGTCGTCAACTTTTCTATAGAAATGTCTTCCTGTCGTCAACTTTTCTATAGAAATGTCTTCCTGTCGTCAACTTTTCTATAGAAATGTCTTCCTGTCGTCAACTTTTCTATAGAAATGTCTTCCTGTCGTCAACTTTTCTATAGAAATGTCTTCCTGTCGTCAACTTTTCTATAGAAATGTCTTCCTGTCGTCAACTTTTCTATAGAAATGTCTTCCTGTCGTCAACTTTTCTATAGAAATGTCTTCCTGTCGTCAACTTTTCTATAGAAATGTCTTCCTGTCGTCAACTTTTCTATAGAAATGTCTTCCTGTCGTCAACTTTTCTATAGAAATGTCTTCCTGTCGTCAACTTTTCTATAGAAATGTCTTCCTGTCGTCAACTTTTCTATAGAAATGTCTTCCTGTCGTCAACTTTTCTATAGAAATGTCTTCCTGTCGTCAACTTTTCTATAGAAATGTCTTCCTGTCGTCAACTTTTCTATAGAAATGTCTTCCTGTCGTCAACTTTTCTATAGAAATGTCTTCCTGTCGTCAACTTTTCTATAGAAATGTCTTCCTGTCGTCAACATTTCTATAGAAATGTCTTCCTGTCGTCAACTTTTCTATAGAAATGTCTTCCTGTCGTCAACTTTTCTATAGAAATGTCTTCCTGTCGTCAACTTTTCTATAGAAATGTCTTCCTGTCGTAAACTTTTCTATAGAACTGTCTTCCTGTCCTCAACTTTTCTATAGAAATGTCTTCCAGTCCTCAACTTTTCTATAGAAATGTCTTCCTGTCGTCAACTTTTCTATAGAAATGTCTTCCTGTCGTCAACTTTTCTATAGAAATGTCTTCCTGTCGTCAACTTTTCTATAGAAATGTCTTCCTGTCGTAAACTTTTCTATAGAACTGTCTTCCTGTCCTCAACTTTTCTATAGAAATGTCTTCCTGTCGTCAACTTTTCTATAGAAATGTCTTCCTGTCGTCAACTTTTCTATAGAAATGTCTTCCTGTCGTCAACTTTTCTATAGAAATGTCTTCCTGTCGTCAACTTTTCTATAGAAATGTCTTCCTGTCGTCAACTTTTCTATAGAAATGTCTTCCTGTCGTCAACTTTTCTATAGAAATGTCTTCCTGTCGTCAACTTTTCTATAGAAATGTCTTCCTGTCGTCAACTTTTCTATAGAAATGTCTTCCTGTCGTCAACTTTTCTATAGAAATGTCTTCCTGTCGTCAACTTTTCTATAGAAATGTCTTCCTGTCGTCAACTTTTCTATAGAAATGTCTTCCTGTCGTCAACTTTTCTATAGAAATGTCTTCCTGTCGTAAACTTTTCTATAGAACTGTCTTCCTGTCCTCAACTTTTCTATAGAAATGTCTTCCTGTCCTCAACTTTTCTATAGAAATGTCTTCCTGTCGTCAACTTTTCTATAGAAATGTCTTCCTGTCGTCAACTTTTCTATAGAAATGTCTTCCTGTCGTCAACTTTTCTATAGAAATGTCTTCCTGTCGTCAACTTTTCTATAGAAATGTCTTCCTGTCGTCAACTTTTCTATAGAAATGTCTTCCTGTCGTCAACTTTTCTATAGAAATGTCTTCCTGTCGTCAACTTTTCTATAGAAATGCCTTCCTGTCGTCAACTTTTCTATAGAAATGTCTTCCTGTCGTCAACTTTTCTATATAAATGTCTTCCTGTCGTCAACTTTTCTATAGAAATGTCTTCCTGTCGTCAACTTTTCTATAGAAATGTCTTCCTGTCGTCAACTTTTCTATAGAAATGTCTTCCTGTCGTCAACTTTTCTATAGAAATGTCTTCCTGTCGTCAACTTTTCTATAGAAATGTCTTCCTGTCGTCAACTTTTCTATAGAAATGTCTTCCTGTCGTCAACTTTTCTATAGAAATGTCTTCCTGTCGTCAACTTTTCTATAGAAATGTCTTCCTGTCGTCAACTTTTCTATAGAAATGTCTTCCTGTCGTCAACTTTTCTATAGAAATGTCTTCCTGTCGTCAACTTTTCTATAGAAATGTCTTCCTGTCGTAAACTTTTCTATAGAACTGTCTTCCTGTCCTCAACTTTTCTATAGAAATGTCTTCCTGTCGTCAACTTTTCTATAGAAATGTCTTCCAGTCCTCAACTTTTCTATAGAAATGTCTTCCTGTCGTCAACTTTTCTATAGAAATGTCTTCCTATCGTCAACTTTTCTATAGAAATGTCTTCCTATCGTCAACTTTTCTATAGAAATGTCTTCCTATCGTCAACTTTTCTATAGAAATGTCTTCCTATCGTCAACTTTTCTATAGAAATGTCTTCCTATCGTCAACTTTTCTATAGAAATGTCTTCCTATCGTCAACTTTTCTATAGAAATGTCTTCCTATCGTCAAGTTTTCTATAGAAATGTCTTCCTATCGTCAGCTTTTCTATAGAAATGTCTTCCTATCGTCAACTTTTCTATAGAAATGTCTTTCTGTCGTCAACTTTTCTATAGAAATGTCTTCCTATCGTCAACTTTTCTATAGAAATGTCTTCCTGTCGTCAATTTTTTTGTGAAAATGCCCTTTTTTTATATACACCAAAATTTTAAGTGTAAAAACGGGTCAATTAGGTTTCCGTTTTTTTAATTTTTTAAATTGTGTTACATAAACAATAAAATAAACTTCATAACTGCAAAAAAAATATTTATGTACCTTGTACAGTTTTTTTTTTTAATTTAAAGTCAAATTTTGCAAAAATAATCTTTTTATTTTCTTTTGTAAAAAGAACTCAACTGAATCATTTGCAGCAGACCTCTTATCTTAAATATTTGCTGTTGTGCTGCAGTGGCACAACACTTCTTTGCTGTTTGGTGAAAGTGTTATTTATGAATATTGCAACATTATGACAACGTATTGTATGATGAGGGTGTGCCATTCACTCATTCGTTCATTCACTCATTCTTCATTTCTTTATTCATTCGTTTAAAACATTTACACATTTTTTTTTTATTTATAAAAATATTCTTTCCTTTTCATTTTTCTAGTCATTGTGGAATTATGAAGAAGCACTCAGTGTTAAACTGTTTATGATTTATGAGTGTCATAATAAAAGGTGGGTTATTATATAGACGACAACGATATTGCTAAATGTTGCTGGTGCTTTTGTTGCTTTTAAATATTATTTTTATTTATGTTCTTGTTAAACGCATTGAACGTCTAGGAAAATGTATGACAAACAAAAATGAAAATAAAATTAATGAAAAGAAAAACGAAAAACACACACACATAACATTTGATTTGAATTAATTTTAATTGGCCAATACTTCCGCTTTAGCATTTTTATGGTTAATTAAAATTCATTATGGAAAATATAAATGTTTATGACTTTAAGCTATAAAAGGGGTGAAAAACGTAATAATATTTATTGTTCTTATGGGGTTTTAGAGTTTATTTTGGAAAAATAATTTATAGCAGTTTGTTATACTTTTTTCACCATTAGAAAAAAATGAAAGTCCCATTACTAAAAGCACCATAGAGGTATATCAAAAACTTTAAATTTGTTAAAATTTATTATCAAAAACAAAAAGTTTTCAAAATATCTGTATAAGAATCATTGGACAAGAAATATGTATATATCGAGATAATCACAAATTCAACTTCATATCGTCAACTTTTCTATAGAAAAGTCTTCCTATCGTCAACTTTTCTATAGAAAAGTCTTCCTATCGTCAACTTTTCTATAGAAAAGTCTTCCTATCGTCAACTTTTCTATAGAAAAGTCTTCCTATCGTCAACTTTTTTATAGAAAAGTCTTCCTATCGTCAACTTTTCTATAGAAAAGTCTTCCTATCGTCAACTTTTCTATAAAAAAGTCTTCCTATCGTCAACTTTTCTATGAAAAAGTCTTCCTATCGTCAACTTTTATATAGCAAAGTCTTCCTATCGTCAACTTTTCTATAGAAAAGTCTTCCTATCGTCAACTTTTCTATAGAAAAGTCTTCCTATCGTCAACTTTTCTATAGAAAAGTCTTCCTATCGTCAACTTTTCTATAAAAAGTCTTCCTATCGTCAACTTTTCTATAGAAGTGTCTTCCTATCCTCAACTTTTCTATAGAAAAGTCTTCCTATCGTCAACTTTTCTATAGAAAAGTCTTCCTATCGTCAACTTTTCTATAGAAAAGTCTTCCTATCGTCAACTTTTCTATAGAAAAGGCTTCCTATCGTCAACTTTTCTATAGAAAAGTCTTCCTATCGTCAACTTTTCTATAGAAAAGTCTTCCTATCGTCAACTTTTCTATAGAAAAGTCTTCCTATCGTCAACTTTTCTATAGAAAAGTCTTCCTATCGTCAACTTTTCTATAGAAAAGTCTTCCTATCGTCAACTTTTTTATAGAAAAGTCTTCCTATCGTCAACTTTTCGATAGAAAAGTCTTCCTTTCGTCAACTTTTCTATAGAAAAGTCTTCCTATCGTCAACTTTTCTATAGAAAAGTCTTCCCATCGTCAACTTTTCTATAGAAAAGTCTTCGTATCGTCAACTTTTCTATAGAAATGTCTTCCTATCTTCAACTTTTCTATAGAAATGTCTTCCTATCGTCAACTTTTCTATAGAAAAGTCTTCCTATCGTCAACTTTTCTATAGAAAAGTCTTCCTATCGTCAACTTTTCTATAGAAGTGTCTTCCTATCCTCAACTTTTCTATAGAAATGTCTTCCTATCTTCAACTTTTCTACACAAATGTCTTGCTATCGTCAACTTTTCTTTAGAAATGTCTTCCTATCGTCAACTTTTTTATAGAAATGTCTTTCTATCGTCAACTTTTCTATAGAAGTGTCTTCCTATCCTCAACTTTTCTATAGAAATGTCTTCCTATCTTCAACTTTTCTATAGAAATGTCTTCCTATCGTCAACTTTTCTATAGAAATGTCTTCCTATCGTCAACTTTTCTATATAAGTGTCTTCCTATCGTCATTTTTTCTATAGAAATGTCTTCCTATCGTCAACTTTTCTATATAAGTGTCTTCCTATCGTCAACTTTTCTATATAAGTGTCTTCCTATCGTCAACTTTTCTATAGAAATGTCTTCCTATCCTCAACTTTTCTATAGAAATGTCTTCCTATCTTCAACTTTTCTATAGAAATGTCTTCCTATCGTCAACTTTTCTTTAGAAATGTCTTCCTATCGTCAACTTTTTTATAGAAATGTCTTCCTATCGTCAACTTTTCTATAGAAGTGTCTTCCTATCCTCAACTTTTCTATAGAAATGTCTTCCTATCTTCAACTTTTCTTTAGAAATGTCTTCTTATCGTCAACTTTTCTATAGAAATGTCTACCTATCATTAACTTTTCTATGGAAATGTCTTCCTATCGTCAACTTTTTTATTGAAATGTCTTCCTATCGTCAACTTTTCTATGGAAATGTCTTCCTATCGTCAACTTTTTTTATAGAAATGTCTTCTTATCATCAACTTTTCTTCCTATCGTCAATATTTCAAGAACTTATTTTACTTTAAATTTCCACTTATTTCATATGATTCTAATTCAACACTTTTTAATACATGCTTTTCATAGTTTTTTTCAATGATTCTTTTCAGTTGTTGTCATGACAATACTTTTTCAATCATATATTTTATATGACGTGGTATTTGGTATTTCTAAAACAAAGCTTATAATATTTAAGCATCACTACTTAACTGATCAAATATTTCCGAGCGTTGTCCCATAAGGCCGATATAAATAAGGGGTAATGCGTCGGATTACCAACACACACCTAGGATTAGCACCCTAGTTCATCCTATTTCCATCATCAAATATAGGGAATTATCTTAAGTCCATAAAAATGTATTATTAGTTTTCAGTAGCTCTAAGAATTCGACCTAACTTGACTATTCCAAAAAATAAATATTTTCGAACATTTTCAATTCTTATTTCTCTTCCAACATTTGTTATCTTTTGAGGTTTTCAAATATTTCTGGACTCGTTTGGTTTATTCTATTTTTTTTTTTGGTCCTGCTTGTTTTGTGGTTTTATCTGTTTTTCATATTTTTGGCATTTGGCTGTTTATTTTTACATTTTCCAAATAAAATGGGAAAAATGTACAAGTAAATGTAAAAAAAATAACAGCATTATTATTGTATTTTTCACTGATGAGTTTTGTCTGATTGTCTGGGATTTCAAATAATAGCAACAATAGCAACAAATATGTAGTGATCAAGCCCCGATTATAAGATATCCTACACCAAAGAGTTATGATAAAACTGTGTAATTGACTCGGGTTATGATAATTTCTCAGCTGAGATGCTTTTATGTGATGGTAAAGGATCTGGAATAAAAGACTTCAATAACTACAGGGGAATGACACATCTTTCAAATCCAAGCCATATTTTATAATTATGAACAGAACATGCTTTACATGCAATAACACAAAACTATTCCTTCCTACCTATGCTAATGTAGGGTATCTCAACAGAAGCATCAGTTTCAAGTGAAACTACATCGAACAAAGTTTAAACGATAGAAATTTTATTTTTTTGTTGTTTGCTTTTTTAAGGAAACATGACAATATTTTGTAAATTTTTACTTTTGGTCAGTGGAAAAATAAAAGAGAATTTGGGTAAAAAAAATCCCGTTGTTGTGGCCACTTAATGTTACATTGAGACAGGAATGCGGTTTGGAATCAAATGGTAAATTTTTATTTTTTTTTCATTTTGGTATATAAAAATATGAATATTTTGTAGACAACAGAAAAAAAATTACTTTATCGCATTGTCCACTATAAATTCATATTGTTTTTAGTTAAATGATTTTTACATACCAATAGAAGTGATATTTTATTTAATAGAATTTTATTTGAATATGAAAAAAAAAAATCAAAAATAAGTTGAGATATTTTTTAAAGGGAACGATTTTGAATGAAATAAATTTTTGCCAAATAAAAGAATTTCTATATTTAAAATTGTCTTCGTACAAAATTTAAAAATTTCCCTTATTAGAAAAAATTTCCCTTGAAGGGAAATTTTTGTTTATTGACATTTTTTAAAAGTTTTTTAGAAATACTTATAAAACATCAAAAACTAAGATAAAATCTCATAAAACTTTAAGATTTTCCCTAGTAACAAAAAATTTCCCTTTTAGGGAAATTTGAATTAAAAGAGATTTCTTTAAGAAATTGATTTTTTTGTATTAAAGGATAAATAGTGATAACAAATTTAATACAATTTTTAAAATTTCACTCACTAAATAAAATTTCCCTTGAAGGGAAATTTTTGTTTTATAACATTTTTAATTTTTTTTTTTAGAAATACCCAGTAAAACTTTTCATTACCAAATAATGAGTTAAACAGTTAAACTATTGAACACGAACTACTTACTCATTCGCTGTTTAAGTCATTACATTAACATGGGGATGTCATTGGAGGCAAGTACTTACCAATTGCAGGGAAGTAATGACTTGGGTAAGCAATTTGAAAGCAACAACAACAACAACAGCAATAACTTTTTTGTTGTTGTTTTATTAAAAACATATATTTTGAAACGAAATACAAAATTTTTTTTATGATCCCATGGGGGCCTCGAATCCAGACCCTCCGACTGCTAGGCAGAGACTCTTCCACTGAGCTACTTCATATGTTGAAAACTTAGCGGCTTATAATTAATATAAACAATTTTTATTTTTAGATCCAAAATCATGTGAAAATAACTTTGTTTTTCCCTGCTTTTTTTTTTTTTTTTGCTTTGTTGTAATTTTTGGAAAAATATTTTTATACAATTTTTTGTTATTATTTTAAAACTTTTTTAAAATTATTTTAAAACTTAAACAATTTAAATCTTCTTTTTTGTATAAGTTTTTACATAATATTGACTCTTACTTACTTAAATGTTACAACCTGTTAAGGTCAAAGTCCGAGCATATTTTAGAATTCCATGGATTTCGATCTTGTGCGAATATTCTCCAATTTTATAGGCCAAGCTTTGAAAAATGTTCCTCTACTTGGTCTTTCTATCGAAGTTTCGGACATCCTCCTCTAACATCAGGTAGTGGGACATTTCAATTCTAATTTTATCCTCTTCATTGTATTTTTTTTTTTTCAAGAGAGGGTTACTAGCCCGTAATCCTAACCCATTTTTATCGATCTTATGGGACAACTCTCGGAACATGTTAACTCTTAACGTGAGTTAATTTAAAAAATTTTTTTTATAGAAGATAATATTTAAGTTCTTAAAATTCAAAAATCATTTAAAAAGACTCTTTTAATAAAAAAAAAAAAACTAAAAAAAATTGTTGCCCTTGGTGGGATTTGAACCGGGGCCATTCAGTTTAAATTACCATCTTAATTACAAATAAGTACTTCTGTAATAACTTATTATTTATTCGGATGGTATCTTGTAGTCGTTACAAGGTAACCAGTTATCAGAGTACTTGCAATTACCAAAGTTTTGCTGGGTATTTAAACAACATTAAAAACTAAAAGAAAATTTTATAAAGTTTTTCAAATTTCTCTAGGAACAAAAAATTTTCCTTGAAGGGAAATTTTATTTATAAGGATTTTTTTAAGGAAATTTATGTTTTTGTATTAAAGGATAAATGGTTATTTTAAATTGATTAAAATTTTTTTAAATATCACTCAAAAGAAAATATTTGTTAAAAAGCTTTGGCAGCAGTTTATAGTGTTTTAAAACGAAAATTGAAAAAATGAAGGTTAAGCCTGATAAATATTATGGGTAGTCTGCTCCATCTATTTTCATGGCAATGAAATGGTTTCTGAGGTCTCTACATCCTTAAAAATTGAAAAAATTCCAGATATGGTTTAAGACGATCAGAGAATATAAAAAGGAGGAGATTGTGGATTCCATAGGGATCTCACATGGCTAAGTAACTTTAAAGCTTTCCTTAACAAGCACCATTTGGTAATCGTGGATGAAGCGTGGATCCACAACAACACACCGGACCAAAGAAATAATGATTTCGTGGGGGATAATCTGAGTAAAAGAAGGCATGTGGACCATTTTTGAGATGAACGCGTTATAATCAGTAGTAGACAGCCCATACCACCAGAAGCCGATGACTTTGTTTAATTTTCCTAAAAACCACGATTATAAATAAAAATTCGTGAAAATGAGTATTAAAATCATTCGGACAACAACAAAATAGACAAGAAACAAATCAAAATCCAATTTATAGCAACAAAACACATGGTTCGAGAGAACAGAAAAATATAATCTCGAACATTGTTGCCACGATACTAATACTTTTGTAAACATTGGGAATATTTTTGTAAATATTAGGAATTCTTTTCAAAACAGAAATAAATTGTAATATTAAACAATTTTATATTTTATGTTCTTTAGATATTTTCGATCCAAAATTTTTGAATAGAAATACTTTTATTTGGAAAATTGTTCGATAAAAACTATATTTTATAGAAAAAATTTTCGATAAAAATATTTTTATATCAAAAAATTTTCAAATCTTCTAAAGAAAAATTTTTGATAAAAAAATTTTCTATAGAAAAATTTTTGATAAAAACATTTTCTATAGAAAAATTTTTGATAAAAAAATTTTCTATACAAAATTTTTTCAAAAATTTTAAATAGAAAATTTTGAATAAAAAATTTTCTATAGAAAAATTTTTATGAAAAAAAAAATATAGAAAAATTAATGATAGCAAAATTTTCTATCGAAAAATTTTTGATAAAATAATTTTCTATAGAAAAGTTTTTGATAAAAAAATTTTCTATTTTTGATAAAAAATTTTTTATAGAAAATTTTCTGATAAAAAATTTTCCATAGAATAGTTTTTGACAAAAAAATTTTCTTTAGAAAAATTTTTGAAAAAAAATTTTCTATAGAAAAGTTTTTGGCAAAAAAATTTTCTACAAAAAAAAATTTCTTTAGAAAAATTATCTTTAAAAAAATTTTTAATAAAAAAAATTTTTATAGAAATATTTTCAAAAATTTTAAATAGAAAATTTTGAATAAAAAATTTTCTATAGAAAAATTTTTATGAAAAAAAAAATATAGAAAAATTAATGATAGCAAAATTTTCTATCGAAAAATTTTTGATAAAATAATTTTCTATAGAAAAGTTTTTGATAAAAAAATTTTCTATTTTTGATAAAAAATTTTTTATAGAAAATTTTCTGATAAAAAATTTTCCATAGAATAGTTTTTGACAAAAAAATTTTCTTTAGAAAAATTTTTGAAAAAAAATTTTCTATAGAAAAGTTTTTGGCAAAAAAATTTTCTACAAAAAAAATTTTCTTTAGAAAAATTATCTTTAGAAAAATTTTTAATAAAAAAAATTTTTATAGAAATATTTTTGAGGATAAAATTTTTTATAGAAAAATTTTTGAGGATAAAATTTTTATAGAAAAATATTTGTAACAGAAATTTTCTATAGAAAAATTTTTGATAAAAAATTTTTATAAAAAAATTTTTGATAAAAAAATTTTGTAACATTAAAAAGAAATATAGAAAAATTTTTGACAAAAAATTTTTCTATAGAAAAATTTTAAATAAAGAAATTTCCTATAGAAAAATTTTTGATAAAAAAATTTGCCATAGAAAAATTTTTGAGGATAATATTTTATATAATATTTTTGATAAAAAAAAATTTTATAGAAAATTCAAAAAATTTTGTACAGAAAAATTTTTGTCAAAAAATTTTCCACAGAAAACTTTTGACAAAAAAAATATAGAAAAATTTTTGATAACAAAATTTTCTATACAAAAATTTTTAATAAAAAAAATTTTCTGTAGAAAAATTTTTGATAAAGAAATTTTCTATACAAAGGTTTTTGATAAAAAAATTTTCTATAAAAAAGTTTTTGATAAAGAAATTTTTTATAGAAAAATTTTTGATAAAAAAAATTTCTATAGAAAAATTTTTGTTAAAAAAAATTTTCTAACATTTTTATTAAAAAATTTTCCATTGAAAATTTTTGATAAAAAAATTTTCTATAGAAAAATTTTGAGGATAATATTTTTATATAACACTTTTGATAAAAAAATTTAAAAATTCAAATTATTTTCTACAGAAAAATTTTTGTTAAAAAATTTTCTACAGAAAACTTTTGATAAAAAAAAAAATATAGAAAAATTGTTGATACCAAAATTTTTTATAGAAAAATTTTTCAGTCGATAATCTACGCTTTTAATTTTGGTTTATGAACATAATTCTTAATAGTTATGTTTGTAAATTTAGTAGTAATGCGAGGTTTTCGATCTGTCTAAATTGGGGATAATCCTCCTGAAGAGATGGCTTAACCAACCATCGAAACGCGTCGAGGAATTTGGTTTCTCCACAAACATTTTTTTGGCTTTTTATCAATAAATTGGTCTGTTACATTAATAAATAAATGTAACAGATTTGGGATCAAATGCAAATACACTTCTTTTTGAATAATATTTACATCCCGACTAATTTGTTATTTTTTGATAAAACTGCATGCATTCATCTTATTTTTAAAATAAACTTGTTTATTTTAAAACATCTTACCCCCCCCTTCTTCACAGCATTCTGCATATAGTAGCCGACGGCTACAGCAAGAATGTGGGAAGTGAAGGTAGATGAAAACTGAAAAATGTTTGTTTTTGTTCAGTCGATAATCTACGCTTTTAATTTTGGTTTATGAACATAATTCTTAATAGTTATGTTTGTAAATTTAGTAATAATGCGAGGATTTCGATCTGTCTAAATTGGGGATAATCCTCCTGAAGAGATGGCTTAACCAACCATCGAAACGCGTCGAGGAATTTGGTTTCTTCGCAAACATTTTTTGGCTTTTTATCAATAAATTGGTCTGTTACATTAATAAAAAAATGTAACAGATTTGGGATCAAATGCAAATACACTTCTTTTTGAAAAAAAAAAATTTCTATAGAAAAATTTTTGATAAAAAAATTTTCTATAGAAAAATTTTTGATAAAAAAATTTTCTATAGAAAAATTTTTGATAAAAAAATTTTTAATAGAAAAATTTTTGATAAAAAAATTTTCAATAGAAAAATTTTTGATAAAAAAATTTTCTATAGAAAAATTTTTGATAAAAAAATTTTCTATAGAAAAATTTTTGATAAATTTTCTATAGAAAAATTTTTGATAAAAAAAGTAGAAAAGTTTTTGATAAAGAAATTTTCTATAGAAAAATTTTTGATTTAATTGAAAAATTAGGATTAATCAGGCTTGAGTTCATTTTTAATTTTCAAATTATTAATTTGAAAATTGTGGAGAAAAACTGAAAAAATTATTTTTGAACGCGGCTAGTGGATTGCAATGTCTGTCCCGCCACAGGACGTCATCAGCACTTAGCGCCCTCGACCATAGTCGAGTTATCAATTTAAAGTTCGAATAATTAATTCCCAAATAAAAAATTTTTGATAAAAAATTTTCTATGGAAAAATTTTTGATTAAACTTTTTTTATAGAAAAATTTTTGATAAAAAAATTTTCTATAGAAAAATTTTTGATAAAAAATTTTCTATAGAAAAATTTTTGATAAAAAATTGTCTAATTTTCTTCTTTGATAACAAATTTTCTATAGAAAAATTTTTGATAAAAAATTTTCTATAGAAAAATTTTTGATAAAAAAATGTTCCATAGAAACACCACCGATAAGAGAATTCTTTATAAAGAGGACTTTTGAACCCACCTTGGAAAAATGTTTATTTTTTCAAGATAACAAAAAACAAGGTAAAGTCTGATGTATTCTATCAAGATTAAAGTTTTAAGTACTTGTAAGATTTAGAATGGTAAATCATGCCTTACTTCCTTTTTTGGCTAAAGTAAAATGTTTTGCTCTATATCCTTAGGTGTGTCATCAGGGAAACGAAATTTTGGGGGGAAAATGGAACAACTATAAAAATATTCCATGAATTTATTACTGTTCCTGTAAATATTAATTCCTATTAGCTAAACCCTTCTTTAGTTGGGTGAGGTATACAACGCCGCGTAAAAACTTTTAATTGTATATCATTTTAAGAAATGATTGAAAGATACTTGATTCTTAAAAAATCATGGGGTTCGTTTACAAGATCAACTATCTAGCAGATTTTATAAATGGGTTTAATATATGTAGAGTCAGGTGATTTATTTACTTTAGAATTACCGAGAAGTAACATTGGGGTTCGTAATACTAAATAATTAAAGCTTTAAATTGAAAATTCAATAAAGTTAAATATTTCCCCAGCGTGTGTGTATGCTTGAAAAACTCACAATTTAAAATCTTATTTACGAATCTGAAAATAAAAAAAAAATTGTTGTTGAAAAAATAATAACTAGCCCCTTCAACATGTTGGCAACATTGAGTGATTTTTAACAAATTTATGCGTGACAAATAAGTTGGCAGCCAGCAACAACGACAACAACAAAAGCTCAACAACAATTTTTCAAAAAAACTTCTAGCGAAAAAGCAACAGCATAGAGCAAAAAAAAAGTGAAGCGAAAAATTCACACTTGAAATATTATGGCTTACTAGATTTGCTGATGGCAGGCCATTCCAGCCAAAGCAAAACATGATGATGCTGATGCTGATGATGATGCTGGTGTGTTGTATGTCAAATCAAATGTCTTTGGGGTATGAGAGCAACATCAGAGATGTCTGAACAAACAGGCGAACAAGTCCTGTGGGGGTGGACGTGTGTGTGTATGATAGAGTTTGGCGCTGAAATTGTGGGCAACACCAACTGAAATGTTTTAAAGTGTTTTTTAAAACTGCAACGTGACTTTAATGCAATTTTTTTCGGTGACAAAAAAAAATAAAGTTACTATTAATGTAAAATACAAAAGGCAAAACTGTTTTTATGGTTTTAATATATATTTTTTGAACGAAAAGAAAATCGAGGAAAAAATTAAAATTTTTTTTTGCTAAGGGTTTAAAAATAAAAATTTTGATAAATGATGCGCTAAAGTGTTGAAGAGCAATAGACAACATAAAAATTAAATAAAAACTTAGAACAGTGGGGCTACTGAGGTAATACTGTAAACAGAATATTGGCTAGACAATAGACTTTGGACTTAGCGATGAACAATGTGGATTAGACTATGACTAAGCTATGACCAGGTTATAGAAATTGGGGACATATACATATATAGATTTAATAAAAACTTGAAACATGGGTTCTAGAAGAGGAACTAAATCACTGAAACTTGTCAAAAGTATCCTTATTCTTGGAAAATGTTGGTATTGGAATAAGGTGAAATCGGTTCATATTTGACTATAGCTCCCGTATAACCCCTCCTAGGCTGAGTAATTTTCATGTCAATGCCAAAAAGATAGGGGGTTTATGTCAGTTTCTCCGTCTAATAAAAGCACGATCGCCCGATTTGAACCTGAAAACTAAGACAGCCTGGCAATGACGGTCATCAATATTACATAGATTTGCAAAATGGCTAAGTTCCAGGTTATTAAAATATTGTCACGAATTTTTAAGTTATCCTCCCCATTGTGGAAAGTTCACTACTTATAATTCTCCCCTAGTTTTCTAGAATGTTTCTGTTGATGTTGTTGTTATTCTGTTTATGTCTATAAGCAGACCAACATGTTTCTCTTATTTGCTGTAAAGAGTATAGCAACATTTTTATCTTTTATCTACATTCTCTCTCTTTCTCTGTTACTGTCAACTTCAGAAAATCTGTTTGTACAACGTATGAGTGAGCATGTTCTTGATCATGTCAGAATGGAAATTGAACACGCATGAGCTTTCGTAAGCCAAATTGTTAGTGTAATCAACGACAACAGCTCTTTGTTTACGTCTGCAGAAAATGCTAGCTACTAAATAAGGCCGATGAACGGATATTGTGGTTTTAATTGAGACGCGTGTAAGAGAACAGTGAGACAGAATATTTGTAAAGCAGTTTTTGTGTGTTTAAAGTGACTTAACTCTAGTTTATTAAAAATATAACTTTTTAAAACTACACAAAGTGTTTTAATTAATTTGATTACTGTTGTTCAAGTTTAGATTATTTTTGTCCAGACTAGTGGTTAGTATTGAAAAAAAAAAATATTATTTACTTATTTAGCAGTAGTTATGGCGCTTGCGATCTATTTTCTTTCACAAAAAAAAATATAAACATTAATGAAATATGTCGCTTACAATACTTTCTTTTTAAGTTTTTTTATGTAATAAAACAATAAATGTTTGCATTTTATTGCAGTTCTTTAGGTTTTCTATAATAAGCTTGAAAAAATACAAAAACAATATGCATTGCATGTGCATAATGTACATTTCAATACAATTTGAATCATTTTAAGTGGCGCCATCTATCGGAACTTAATCGCACCTACTTAGAAACCTCGTCGACTCATGCACAACAATTTTTCCAAAAATTATAGCATGATCAAATGCACAGTTTACGATTTAATTAATTTTAAGCAATTTTCAGTGGCGCCACTTGTCGGAAATTGATCGCTACAACTTAGAAACGTTATTCGGGTCATACGCCACTACTTTCCTAAAGGTCATAGCATGATCAAATGCACAGTTTACGATTTCATTAATTTTGAGTAATCTTTAGTGGCGCCACCTGTCGGATCTTGGTCGTACCATCTTAGTACAATACGAGTCAAAGCAGAGATCTGACGGAGGATTTGTGCTCATGCTACACAAATCGGGCTGAAATGGAAATATTATGAAGTAAAAGAAGCCTTTTATGATCAACTTGTACGAAAGTACCAATCATGACGCTTAAATAATACTGGGTAATTTTAACGTAATATCCGACTATGGTTTGAAGTTGATCTCCTTTGAGGCGGCACTCAATATTGTAGTGAGCAGTACAAAATCCTCAAAGGGAAATGTACGTCAAGTACTCGTATATTGGAATTACGTACGCAATTCGAGGAGCCACTATGAACTCCGATTATATGTGTCGCGAAATATATAGACAGAAGCACAAAGAAAATTTAACATCGCCAAGCTGCAATTACTAAGAGAAGCCAACTCCATGAAGACTGCAGCAAAATCTTTATTAGGGTCCCAAACCCTCTTTCTATAAACGTTTGCTGTGACTAAGAAAAATGGAGTCTACAAAGCAACTCTACAGTCACTTGTTACGCGTCTAACTTTAGAGAGATATCGAAAAAAAAAAAATAAATGGAGAGACGTGTGTTTGAGGAACTTGAAATTTTCGTCTTTAACCTCAACTAGTAAACCTTTTTTAAGATTCTGCTCTGGTTTTTGCAATTTTACTCTCTTATTGAGTTCCTTTAAGTATTCGGTTTTCCATTGCTGACAAAAGGTTTGACGGACAAGCTTCAACCGTTGCCACCGGTTTGTGATGGATGTGGATGAATCATTTACCTGTGGATTAACAGGCGCCAGGATAGGCGATTAAATATCTTGGATAGGAAAGTGGATAACTCCTCGTGGTTGTACTTATACAACCCGCCGACTTTCAGAAATGAGCTTCAAAGCTTTTCACACCTGCTTCCCATAGCCCATTCAGATGAGGGGAGCCTGCCGGAATGAAATGCCAAGTGATATTCTGCTGAACGTAGTTGGAGTGGATACGTTGCTGTGATGTTTGAATAAACTTCTGGCTAAAATTCGTTCCATTGTGCGAATATAGATGAACCCATCCAGAAATGATGTAGTTGAGAGGTCGGATGTAGCCTCCAGATGAATCGCTTTTGTGTAAATGGACGAGTAATTTCACATCGCTCGAAAGGCAGCGCAGCCACAATCTGCTTTTGATACCGCTTCTTATATATTAAGCATGGCTTACAATGGTTAATTGTGGTTTTAACAAGGTTTTTCAGAACTAATTGGTTCCCGCCATCCAAGCTGATATCATGGACAAAACGCACTAGGACTATGAACAGATATTTTTTATCATAGGATAGTTCTGGTGACAACTCTAGCCTACCACATGAGCGAGTTATTCCTCCTTCATCTAAGGACTTATTAAGGTAAAGAACACAACTAGATTTTGGAATGTCTTGACTAGAGGAGAATGCCTTGTACTTGTTCGGATATGCGACCTTTTGACAAATAGTTATAGGCTGATCACGAATTGACTTCATCTCGAAACTGCAGAGGACGGTGGATTCTTTGTAGAAGCTTAAACGATATGTTGGATAAGTCCGATAGTAGAAACGGTAGACGTAGGACATTACACGCAGAGCCTTGGAAAACGAGGACAATCTTTCCAATAAATCTTTGAAGTGAGAAAAGTAGGATACATGGAATGAATTGTCTTGACTTCAAGATCAGTCTCAGCAAGTTTCGAAGAGTTGAATTCTGGCCATTCAGATAGAGGACTCCTGAGCCAGGATGGACCAAATCACCAAAGCTGGTTGTTGTCCAAATCTGTAGGTCGTTTCTGTAACTCAAAGTGATAAGTTTTCACAGCGAAAAGTATGAAACAAAAAATTTAACCGTTTCTCGACCTGGAAGAAAAAAGTGTTTCTGTAACTCAAAGTGAGAACTAGCAACACTGATTACGTTTTTATTGGAAATTTCCAATACATCTGTCAAAAAGAAAACAGCTGGTAGAAAAAGTAAAAACTTATCATAAAAAAAAGTTGGTGCAAAAAAAATTTAGTAAAAAGTTATAAAAACAAATTAATTAAAAATAAGAAAAAATAGATATATAAAGACATATTTATTTATATATTATTTTAAATGTTTAGTGTGATGTTGTCAGTTGCCGAACAAAACGATTGCCGAAATAATTTTGAGATTCTTTTAATTTTCTGAAATTAATTAAAATGGAAAATATTTGAATAAATAAAGTGAAGCAATTGATTGCATTTTATTTAATTATATGTTTAAATAATGTATTTGTTTTTATTTTATAGTACAAATGTTTCTTTTTCGGCGCCTTTAATACATGCGAATTGTTTTGACAGATAAAATGAAAAACTTTTTGCATCGTTCGCATACAGAAACAGTTTTACTCGCACATTTCCAATAAATTTGACGTAAGTTGTTGAATGACAGATAGTTCTCACAAAAATAATTTACAAAAACACTTGGGTGAAAAAAATGACATTTTGTTTCAATTCAACTAGTTTCTTCTTCATTTTCATTGTTCTACTCGAATTATTTATCGATGCGAGAGTTACAGAAACTAGGCACTGGAGAGATACACCACGGCTTGCTAAATCCGCTGAATTTTTTAGGAGATTATGTGATTCCACTTAGAAAACGAAACTATTTGTATAATTTTTGAGACTCGATTGGCTACGAAAGTAAGCCAGTGGCATGGTGCTTTGAAGAGCCATGACAGTACAATCGTTGATTCTTCTTCTTCTTCTTCTGTTATCCTTGACTCTCAGTGGAGATAAGACCGGTTTCATTCATCAGGATGTTCTTGCATCGATTGGGCACCTCCAAAATCCTTGTGCCAGCTGCCGCAGTAGGGTGATTTCTCGCACGATTACCTCTTGGAGTTGTATATTCTGTAATGTTGTTTCTTTCCATGCTTAAAACATCGTAAGTGCTAAGTCGATGGATGATGAGTCCAAAGACAAGAGCCACGTTTGTAGCCGCAACTAACAGAATAGACGCTACTTTACCAAGTACAATTATCTTAGACCCTTACGTCGAAATGGCTCCAAGATAACTCCCTCTCACGTTGGCCCTGACCTAGAATCCCATTCGGGTTGTTTACCGCATCTTCAACTAGATTGCTCAGGTTTCCAGGATGTACCACGAGGAGGTGTGAGTAGGAATTGAATACAGTTGTAACCTGTTAGCAGGAAACCTAGGCAACAATTGCATCCCAATCGTTGAGTCAGTCCAACAGAAAATTAAATATTTATCTAGGTCCAGGGTTGGAAGCAGAGAGTCTATCATCTCAGCAAATAAATGCGCTCCACAAAGTTCTAGTCTCGAAATGGACAACATCTTGATGTTAACCACTATCGTCTTGGATGAAATCAAGTATGTTCGTACGGAATTGCTGGTAGATATTCGGAAAAAAAGGGCAGCAGTGTATGGAGTGTATCGGAGGCATCGCAATTTGGCCTGAGCAAACAGATAAGAAATAAAGCTCTCTTTGAAAAAACTAAAATTACGATCAATACGAGTATCACATCGGGATCGTTTTCGAATACTTTTCTTGCTGAAGTATTTTCATCCATTCGCAAAACATGTCCCAGCTAACGCAGCAGTTTTACTGTGTCGATGTCAGCGTATAACTCATAGTAAAACGCATTAAACAGTGTGAATGGATAAAAAGTATTCGAAAACGATCCCGAGATGACTTCTAAAAGAGGAATCCAAAAATTCGATGGAAAGACCAAGTAGAGGCAAATCTTTTAAAGCTTGAATATACGAAATTGGAGAATATGACCTAAACAGTTTGTAAATATAGGCCATTTAAGTAAATAAATAAGTCGATATGCTACTCAACTAAGCCTCAACATTCTCTTGTCCCACTGTACAGTTTAACATCAGTTAAAAACTAACGTTGAAGTGACAACTACAAAAGGGTGTACTTTAAAAGAACGACCGCTACTCGTAATGCTCCTGCTGGTGTTGAGGATGATGATGATGATGCGGAGAACAACGATGAGCTTGATAGTGATGATGACGGCTAGAAAAATAATGTTGCTGATGATAATGTGTCTGTGCTCTAGTTGCGGTTTGGTGTGTAGATGAAGCCTCATATTGGTAAAGTCGATGATGGTTGGTTAGTGGCAATGGTTATGATGCCGTTATTTTTCGCAAAAAAATAAAATCTCATTTTGGCTTTAAGCGTTATATTAAAATATTTTAATGTTGAATTTTTTTTAGATAGTAATATTCGATCTGTATAGTATTAATGTTGTTATCATTGTTGTTATTATTATTGCTGGTGTTGTGTTGTTTTTAAGCTGCTTGTTACTTGCAACGGCTGACCATTAGGTTTGTTTGTTTTTTTTTTTATCTTGTTGTCTGTTGTTGACAATTTGTTCGTCGTGTCCAAACTGTCATCGTGAATGTGACAAGTGATGTGACAATGTGGTAGTTGGGTATTTATCTGGTTGTCATTAAATTGTTGCCTTTAATATTGCCAAAAAGAAAAACGAAAATAATTTAAATGTTTTGTGCCAACCGATAGTAATTAGAAAAAAATATAACAATGGAAACAACAACATCACGAACAACCATTAACAAAAATGTAAATTTAAATTGTTGACTTTGTCATTGATCCCACGCGTTTTTTTTTCTCGCATGTGGTGGTATTTAATACATTATTTTATAAAGGGACACATGTCATACAACTGTTTGCTACTCGGGGCCAATATCGTGTTGCTTCTGTTTTATTTGCATATTATTTTTTCGATTCGGTTTTTGTTTAAATGTTTTATACTATTTTTTTCTTATTGTAGTTTTGGAGTGTCATTATTACGCACTAATTATGCGTTGATTATTTTGTGGTAATTAAATGCTTTTTTGCATGTGTTTCACGCACATTTACAACTCTTGTGCGATTTCACGTTTCCGTTTTGTACATTATAAAGTTTGGAGGTAAAGAACAATTTACATATTCTTCTATATCGATAAAAAAAATGTTCGCGTCTGTTTGCCTATTTGATGATGGATCTCCGAAACTAGCTTACCGATTTTTCTGAAATTTTAATTGGTAGTTAGTCTGAAATCTCAAGTGGTCGTGATCCCTTTTTATATAACTCATATATTAACAAGTAAGAAAGTGCTAAAGTCGGTCAAGCCCGACCATACGATACCCTTCACCACTAAGGTCAAAAGTGTTATTTTTCCTGTATCAAGACAAATATTTGCTAAATTTTGCCATCATATGAACATTTTCTCAAAACTTATATATATAAGCTGCTTCCGACATTTTGACTTATATGAGAGCTAGGGTCAAATGTGGACCGATTATCTTGAAATTTGGTTAATTCATTACAGTTGTTACAGTTAAAATTAAGTATGCAAAAAAAATTAACTATGCAAAAAATAAAATTAAAATTCCCATTATCTTAAGATTTACGAGCGTTTTAGTGATTTTTGTCTCATTTCGTGCGTTTTTAAAGAAAAGTTTGTATGGGAGCTATGGTCAAATGTGGACCGATTTTAACGAAATATGGTACAGTGATTTTAGTTTACATAAGCAGTATTTGGTATAAATTTCATGAAAAAATATTGATATAATATTGATATCTTAAGATTTACGAGCGTTTTAGTGATTTTTGTCTCATTTCGTGCGTTTTTAAAGAAAAGTTTGTATGGGAGCTATGGTCAAATGTGGACCGAAATTTGGTACAGTGATTTTAGTTTACATAAGCAGTATTTGGTTTAAATTTCATGAAAAAATATTGATATTTGTGGCCAATATATCAATTCCGCTAAGTAGGACCTATGGGAGGTACCATAAGTGATGGACCGATTTTGACGAATTTTAATTATCAAAGAAATGATCTGTGCCAAATTTCATCAAATTATCTTTAGAATTGACCTGTAGTTTGATTACATGGTTTACATGGGGTCCAGCCAGCCAGACGGACTTACGGACGGACATCGCTAAATCGACTCAAAAAGTGGTATACAAAAGGTGGGTCTAAGACAAATACTTCCATGCGTTACATAAATCAGCACAAACTTATAATACCCTTTCCACCTATGGTGGTGAAGGGTATAAAAATGACATATATGATGACCGAACTGACCAATTTTTCAGAAATTTAAACAGTATTTTAAGGTGTGACCGGTGGTTAAAATAGTCTTGGTATTTTTCTGAAATCTCAAGTGGGCGTGACCCTTCCCATATAATTCATAAATTAAAAATGACAAATATAGGTGACCGAGGGGCCCGATTTTTCTAAAATGTTGGCGGTATGTTAAGGTGTAACCGATGGGTAAAATAGGGGAGATTTTTAGAAATCTAAAGTGGACGTGACCCCTCCCATATAAGTCAAATATTAAAAATTACAAATATGGATAACCGAACCGACTGGTTTTTAAATAGATAAGTCAAATAGGCCAGTTTTTTTTTTAAATCACAAGTGGGCGTGACCCCACCCAAATAAATCAAATATTAAAAATGACAAATATGGTTGACCGAACTGACCGATTTTTCTGAAATTTTGACAGGTGTGACTTGTGGTAAAAATGGGCTCAATTTTTTTTTTTAATCTTAAGTCAAATATTAAATTTTACAAATATAGATAACCGATTTTTCAGAAATTTTGTCCAGGTTTTTTCGAAATCTCAAGTGGACGTGGCGCCTCTCATGTAAGTTAAACATGGTCGATAAGATCAAAACGATGACAAGATCAAAACGATTTAATCGAACTAAATAAAGTTTTAAATGTGTATAATTTCGTACTAAAGGATAGTTTTTCGCTTTTCAAATTTTTTGAAAATGGACCAAGGAGGACCTTGCAATCGAAAAATGGGATTCGACATAAAGAAAAATTGACCGCGCCCATGTTTACGCCCTCTTTTTTTTATTTATCTTAAATCAATCTTAAATGGATAGTGTTTGATAATAGTTTGACTGACGATTGTTTAAAGATTTTTAATGATTTTTGGAATGTTGTTTGACGGTTGTTTAATGATTGATGACTGTTTGAAGATTTTTTGTGATTGCTTGATGACTGCTTTACGATTAACTGGAGATTTTATGATGATAATTTGATGATTTTTTGGCGATTGTTTGATGATTTTTTGGCGGTTGTTTGATGATTGTTTGATGGTTGTTTAATGATTGACTAATGACTGTTAAATAATTTTTAATGATTGTTCTATAATTGTTTCACCATTGACTGGTTTTTATATGAAAACTATGGTCAAATATGGATATACTGACCAATAGTTGCATAAAACTTCTTCGTTCTAAATTTAGTCGTCATAGCTATTACAATTGTATTCAATTTATCAGCGTTAGTGTTATTCCGGGGGAGGGGTTACATGGGAGCTCTAACTAAATGTGAACTGATTTCAACCATTTTCAATACACAAGTTTTTCAAGATTTAAATATTTTTTTTAATCTCTGAAATTGCGGGTTAAATATTTTTATAAATATATATGTGGAAGCACAACACATGAATTGGATGGAGAATTAAATTATTTGGCAATTTAGAAACAAATTGGTATATCGTATTACCCTCAACTCCTCCAGTGTTGTAGGAAAACAAATTTTACTAACTAAAAAATATATTTTGTATGTTGTAAAAATGTATATTTTCTTTCGTTTACATTCTTTACGCTCAACTTATATATTGTTGCCAGTAAAGTCAAACATGTGTCATTTATTTCCACATTTAGTTTTTTGTTGTCTGATATTTTATTTAAAATTAAACAAATGATATGGAAATTTTTCGTATCATTTATAATTGGAAAGTTGTCCCCTCCATAGCATCTGTAGTTATGTAACAGCAAATTATGGTAAATTTCAATTGTCCTTGAAATATTTACAAAAATCTTCATATATTTTATAAAAAGGTTTAAAATCGGATTAAAAATCTGAAAAATGGCGGAAATATGTTAAATCTACTGCTCAATGTTTCGTCTTCTATTATGGGCAGCATTTTTGCTACAACCTTTATAAATTATTTACTTTTTTCCAATAAAAAAAATTTACTTTAAATTAATTAAATTTCATCTCAATATTTAAGGTGTCCAAAATTTACATTTCAGACATGTGTCACTGCCAATTATAATATTTTTCCAATAGTTTTGCATGACATATAGCAGGTGTTTGACAATTGGAGCCAAAGTTTGACATTGCACCAACTAACAAACAGCTGACGTTTTAACATGTGCATTTTCTAAAGGCTTGAAATTTAAATGGAAAATATTGTGACACCCCATAAAAATAGAGGTGGTCCATCACTGTCTTAGCCAATCTCTTAATCTATGTCTAAGTCTATGTCTTAGTCTGTAACTTAGTCTATGTCTTAGTCTTTGTCTAAGTCTTTGCTAGTCTATGTCTTAGTCTATGCCTTAGTCTATGTCTTACTCTATGTCTTAGTCTATGTCTTAGTCTATGTCTTAGTCTATGTCTTAGTCTATGTCTTAGTCAATGTCTTAGTCTATGTCTTAGTCTATGTCTTAGTCTATGTCTTAGTCTATGTCTTAGTCTATGTCTTAGTCTATGTCTTAGTCTATGTCTTAGTCTATGGCTTAGTCTATGTCTTAGTCTATGTCTTAGTCTATGTCTTAGTCTATGTCTTAGTCTATGTCTTAGTCTATGTCTTAGTCTATGTCGTGGTCTATGTCTTAGTCTATGTCTTAGTCTATGTCTTAGTCTATGTCTTAGTCTATGTCTTAGTCTATGTCTTAGTCTATGTCTTAGTCTATGTCTTAGTCTATGTCTTAGTCTATGTCTTAGTCTATGTCTTAGTCTATGTCTTAGTCTATGTCTTAGTCTATGTCTTAGTCTATGTCTTAGTCTATGTCTTAGTCTATGTCTTAGTCTATGTCTTAGTCTATGTCTTAGTCTATGTCTTAGTCTATGTCTTAGTCTATGTCTTAGTCTATGGCTTAGTCTATGTCTTAGTCTATGTCTTAGTCTATGTCTTAGTCTATGTCTTAGTCTATGTCTTAGTCTATGTCTTAGTCTATGTCTTAGTCTATGTCTTAGTCTATGTCTTGGTCTATGTCTTGGTCTATGTCTTAGTCTATGTCTTAGTCTATGTCTTAGTCTATGTCTTAGTCTATGTCTTAGTCTATGTCTTAGTCTATGACTTAGTCTATGTCTTAGTCTATGTCTCAGTCTATGTCTTAGTCTATGTCTTAGTCTATGTCTTAGTCTATGTCTTAGTCTATGTCTTAGTCTATGTCTCAGTCTATGTCTTAGTCTATGTCTTAGTCTATGTCTTAGTCTATGTCTTAGTCTATGTCTTAGTCTATATCTTAGTCTATATCTTAGTCTATATCTTAGTCTATGTCTTAGTCTATGTCTTAGTCTATGTCTTGGTCTATGTCTTGGTCTATGTCTTAGTCTATGTCTTAGTCTATGTCTTAGTCTATGTCTTAGTCTATGTCTTAGTCTATGTCTTAGTCTATGTCTTAGTCTATGTTTTAGTCTATGTCTTAGTCTATGTCTTAGTCTATGTCTTAGTCTATGTCTTAGTCTATGTCTTAGTCTATGTCTTAGTCTATGTCTTAGTCTATGTCTTAGTCTATGTCTTAGTCTATGTCTTAGTCTACGTCTTAGTCTATGTCTTAGTCTATGTCTTAGTCTATGTCTTAGTCTATGTCTTAGTCTATGTCTTAGTCTATGTCTTAGTCTATGTCTTAGTCTATGTCTTAGTCTATGGCTTAGTCTATGTCTTAGTCTATGTCTTAGTCTATGTCTTAGTCTATGTCTTAGTCTATGTCTTAGTCTATGTCTTAGTCTATGTCTTAGTCTATGTCTTAGTCTATGTCTTAGTCTATGTCTTAGTCTATGTCTTAGTCTATGTCTTAGTCTATGTCTTAGTCTATGTCTTAGTCTATGTCTTAGTCTATGTCTTAGTCTATGTCTTAGTCTATGTCTTAGTCTATGTCTTAGTCTATATCTTAGTCTATGTCTTAGTCTATGTCTTAGTCTATGTCTTAGTCTATGTCTTAGTCTATGTCTTAGTCTATATCTTAGTCTATGTCTTAGTCTATGTCTTAGTCTATGTCTTAGTCTATGTCTTGGTCTATGTTTTTGTCTATGTTTTTGTCTATGTTTAAGTCTATGTTCTTGTCTATGTCTTAATATGTGTCTTAGTCTATGTATTAAAATATATGTAAACTTAGTCTATATCTAAGTCATTGTCTTAGTGAAAATTTGAGTGGTTTTATAGCTTTTTTGTTAAACCTTATTTTATGGTGGTGATATTCTTTTTTATTAACTGAACCACACTGGTATGTATGTGTGTATTACTGTGAATGCCTTCAAACATTTCGGGGAAAATCACACAATTGTACCAAAAAAAAGTTTATGTTGCATAAAATATTGAGTAACCGACTAATGATTCAAAATTATATGCAAATGAGTGGCAGGCGGGAACCAAGAGCAGTCTGCAGTGCCAAACTCCCAACGAATAGTTTCCAAATAAAAACAGAAATATTTAAAATTAAATTGTCGTTTCGAATTTTCGCCATACCAAAATTGTTGCAGTCATTTAAGAGGGGCGCAAAATATGATGCGAAAAAAAAACATTACAAATGCCAACAAATTTAAAATGCAATCGAAAATGTGAACAAATTTGAATGTGGCATATTTTTTGTTATTTTCAACTTTCTGCATGTGACGCTGACATTGTGCCTCGCAAGCCCAGCATGTTGCAAGTAAGGATAAATATGTAGGGGAATGTAAATGACAGGGCTACTATGAAATCAGCCAATGTTAAGAACTTTTTCATATATTTGTACATACATGTATATGTGTAAAGTAATTTTACCAAGAAATTTAAAATTTTATTTTAGGAAATTTTTATATGAAAATGAAAATCTGTGGTTCTTGAGTGAACTTGATAGAGTTCTACATTTAATGGCTTAACTTTACCAAAGATAATTAAATGTTTCTTACTTTTAGTAGTTTCATTAATTCTCTTATTCTGGATTTATCTTCTTTAATTACTTATAACTTCATAAGTATCTAAATCATACATATTCTTTATAATTAAAAAAGTTTCTTATTTATTTTAATTATTTATTTAAAAGTTTTATTTATGTACAATTCAAAATCTCTTTCTATTTATGTTTAACTATTTATGTTCATTTTCAGCAAAAATGTATCACCTGCTGCTCCCTTTGCAACATGAAGTTAATACCTTAATACCCGCATAAACAAATCTTAATACTTCTTAGTTGAGTATTAGATTTCTTCTTGAAAGTAGATTTTAATAATGTTGTATACTTTTTGGGGTTTTAGAGATGGAGTTGTTTGGTTTTGTTCCCCATTTTTGTTGCTGGAATGGCAGAATCTTTTTAGTAGTGAAACCGTGAATGTTGGTTGATAATAAAGCATTATTATCAACTAATGGAATTATAATTTTCATAACTACTAAAATATTCGTTACTTATACAAAAAATGGTAAACACAAATGTAAACCGTATACATGTAATGTAAATTACACACAGAGCTTGGAGGCTAAGAGGGTAGAATCATAATTTATTTAAAAAACACAGACTAAGACTAAGAAATACACTAAGGCATAGACATACTATGAAGTGGAATAAAACACAGACTTAGATGAAGAATAAGACTACGATGTACATTAAGACATAGACTAAGCCATAGACAAAGACTAAGACTAAGAGATAGACTAAGACGTAGACTAAGACATAGACTAAGACATAGACTAAGACATAGACTAAGACATAGACTAAGACATAGACTAAGACATAGACTAAGACATAGACTAAGACATAGACTAAGACATAGACTAAGACATAGACTAAGACATAGACTAAGACATAGACTAAGACATAGACTAAGACATAGACTAAGACATAGACTAAGACATAGACTAAGACATAGACTAAGACATAGACTAAGACATAGACTAAGACATAGACTAAGATATAGACTAAGACATAGACTAAGACATAGACTAAGACATAGACTAAGACATAGACTAAGACATAGACTAAGACATAGACTAAGACATAGACTAAGACATAGACATAGACTAAGACATAGACATAGACTAAGACATAGACTAAGACATAAACTAAGACATAGACTAAGACATAAACTAAGACATAGACATAGACATAGACATAGACATTTTTTTTTTTTTTTTTTTTATTAACGAGGTGAAATCATCGAAAGACGCTGGCACTGGCTACCAGTAGTGCGAGACTCTAACACGCTAAAACACCTCAGAACGCTGGACCAGCTATCCCTGCGGAACTACCGTTAGGTTATACGTCGCAGGGTGGGAATGGTATGCACCTTTTCTATACTGTATTATTCTTCCGGATTTGTTCCAATATGCAAAGTTCTAATACTACGGACTTTACGAAACTGCAAACTATATCCCAAACGTTTGGAGAGGACAACATTATTTCAACTATGTTTGTTGGATGGATGGTGCATCCTATTGAGCTTTCAAGGGCTAGCCTTTGGTATGCGAATCTACTGCAGACAAAAAAGACGTGTTCTGCAGTTTCATCATCCAAACCTATATAAGTATGACCTAAAACAACCGTGGCCACTTAGCATTTGAGTTAGGTAAAAATTTAAATCACCGTGGTTTCTTGAGAACCATATCTCAATATTTGGTATTAAAACATTTGTCCATCTACCTTTACTGGACGTCGACCAACGGGTCTGCCATTCGGAGAATGTAATCTGTCTTCTATCAGGGGAAGTATATTTTGATTCTGTAGCTTGTAAATCTATGGGTATCATGCCAGAGATAACGAATGCGGCTTCATCCGACACGGTACGGTAAGCTGTACAGACTCTTAAGGCTGCTAGTCTATAAACGGGTGTTATCTTGTTGGTATATGATCGGAATTTTAGGGCTTCTGACCATACAGGTGATGCATAAAGTAGAGTACTTCTCACAGCACCAGTAAGCATTTTCCTTTGGAGGTATTTAGGGCCTCTGGTGTTTGGCATTATGCGGGATAATGCCAGCATAGTTTTTGCTGATTTTTCACTGATATATCGTAGGTGTTCAAAAAATGACAGACGACTATCAATTATCACTCCAAGATATTTAAGAAATGGTTTTGTTTCGATACTACATGAACCAATATTTATTCTTATTGTTTCCTTTCGCTTGCGACTGCTGATAAGTACTGCCTCGGTCTTATGATCGGCCAACTTTAGGCCAACTGACGATAGCCAGGATCGAACCATCCTTATACTGACATTAATTATTGTCTCCGCTTCAGTTAATTCCTTAGCGACGCACACGAGAGCTACATCATCAGCAAAACCAATGATTTTTACCCTTTGGGGAAATTTTAGACGTAATACGGCATCGTACATGACGTTCCATAGTAGTGGTCCAAGAATTGAGCCCTGTGGTACTCCCCCTGTTACTGTCTGTTGTTTAGCTCCATGGTCAGTGTCATAAACTAGGACTCTGTTTCGAAAATAATCTTTTATTATAGACATAGACATAGACATAGACATAGACATAGACATAGACATAGACATAGACATAGACATAGACATAGACATAGACATAGACATAGACATAGACACAGACATAGACATAGACATAGACATAGACATAGACATAGACATAGACATAGACATAGACATAGACATAGACATAGACATAGACATAGACATAGACATAGACATAGACATAGACATAGACATAGACATAGACATAGACATAGACATAGACATAGACATAGACATAGACATAGACATAGACATAGACATAGACATAGACATAGACATAGACATAGACATAGACATAGACATAGACATAGACATAGACATAGACATAGACATAGACATAGACATAGACATAGACATAGACATAGACATAGACATAGACATAGACATAGACATAGACATAGACATAGACATAGACATAGACATAGACATAGACATAGACATAGACATAGACATAGACATAGACATAGACATAGACATAGACATAGACATAGACATAGACATAGACATAGACATAGACATAGACATAGACATAGACATAGACATAGACATAGACATAGACATAGACATAGACATAGACATAGACATAGACATAGACATAGACATAGACATAGACATAGACATAGACATAAACCGCAAAGCGGAAATAAATATACATACTATCCTAATAGACTATCCTAATGAGCTAGTGAGAGTAACACACTGAGAACAGCAATTGGCTTAGCCCCCCCGCGAAGTAATACCAAATGGCAGTCCCGTGGGGATTTGGGGCCTGGAGTGTAGGGGGTGTGGTTTAGTACGTAGGCACTTATGTGAATCGTGCATTTTTTCCAACACGGGTTGGATATATCTATGAAGATTCCACACCTCCAGCGTATCAAAAAAAAAAAAAAAAAAAAAAAGACATAGACATAGACATAGACATAGACATAGACATAGACATAGACATAGACATAGACATAGACATAGACATAGACATAGACATAGACATAGACATAGACATAGACATAGACATAGACATAGACATAGACATAGACATAGACATAGACATAGACATAGACATAGACATAGACATAGACATAGACATAGACATAGACATAGACATAGACATAGACATAGACATAGACATAGACATAGACATAGACATAGACATAGACATAGACATAGACATAGACATAGACATAGACATAGACATAGACATAGACATAGACATAGACATAGACATAGACATAGACATAGACATAGACATAGACATAGACATAGACATAGACATAGACATAGACATAGACATAGACATAGACATAGACATAGACATAGACATAGACATAGACATAGACATAGACATAGACATAGACATAGACATAGACATAGACATAGACATAGACATAGACATAGACATAGACATAGACATAGACATAGACATAGACATAGACATAGACATAGACATAGACATAGACATAGACATAGACATAGACATAGACATAGACATAGACATAGACATAGACATAGACATAGACATAGACATAGACATAGACATAGACATAGACATAGACATAGACATAGACATAGACATAGACATAGACATAGACATAGACATAGACATAGACATAGACATAGACATAGACATAGACATAGACATAGACATAGACATAGACATAGACATAGACATAGACATAGACATAGACTAAGACATAGACTAAGACATAGACTAAGACATAGACTAAGACATAGACTAAGACATAGACTAAGACATAGACTAAGACATAGACTAAGACATAGACTAAGACATAGACTAAGACATAGACTAAGACATAGACTAAGACATAGACTAAGACATAGACTAAGACATAGACTAAGACATAGACTAAGACATAGACTAAGACATAGACTAAGACATAGACTAAGACATAGACTAAGACATAGACTAAGACATAGACATAGACATAGACATAGACATAGACATAGACATAGACATAGACATAGACATAGACATAGACATAGACATAGACATAGACATAGACATAGACATAGACATAGACATAGACATAGACATAGACATAGACATAGACATAGACATAGACATAGACATAGACATAGACATAGACATAGACATAGACATAGACATAGACATAGACATAGACATAGACATAGACATAGACATAGACATAGACATAGACATAGACATAGACATAGACATAGACATAGACATAGACATAGACATAGACATAGACATAGACATAGACATAGACATAGACATAGACATAGACATAGACATAGACATAGACATAGACATAGACATAGACATAGACATAGACATAGACATAGACATAGACATAGACATAGACATAGACATAGACATAGACATAGACATAGACATAGACATAGACATAGACATAGACATAGACATAGACATAGACATAGACATAGACATAGACATAGACATAGACATAGACATAGACATAGACATAGACATAGACATAGACATAGACATAGACATAGACATAGACATAGACATAGACATAGACATAGACATAGACATAGACATAGACATAGACATAGACATAGACATAGACATAGACATAGACATAGACATAGACATAGACATAGACATAGACATAGACATAGACATAGACATAGACATAGACATAGACATAGACATAGACATAGACATAGACATAGACATAGACATAGACATAGACATAGACATAGACATAGACATAGACATAGACATAGACATAGACATAGACATAGACATAGACATAGACATAGACATAGACATAGACTAAGACATAGACATAGACATAGACTAAGACATAGACTAAGACATAGACATAGACATAGACATAGACATAGACATAGACATAGACATAGACATAGACATAGACATAGACATAGACATAGACATAGACATAGACATAGACATAGACATAGACATAGACATAGACATAGACATAGACATAGACATAGACATAGACATAGACATAGACATAGACATAGACATAGACATAGACTAAGACATAGACATAGACATAGACATAGACATAGACATAGACTAAGACATAGACTAAGACATAGACTAAGACATAGACTAAGACATAGACTAAGACATAGACTAAGACATAGACTAAGACATAGACTAAGACATAGACTAAGACATAGACTAAGACATAGACTAAGACATAGACTAAGACATAGACTAAGACATAGACTAAGACATAGACTAAGACATAGACTAAGACATAGACTAAGACATAGACTAAGACATAGACTAAGACATAGACTAAGACATAGACTAAGACATAGACTAAGACATAGACTAAGACATAGACTAAGACATAGACTAAGACATAGACTAAGACATAGACTAAGACATAGACTAAGACATAGACTAAGACATAGACTAAGACATAGACTAAGACATAGACTAAGACATAGACTAAGACATAGACTAAGACATAGACTAAGACATAGACTAAGACATAGACTAAGACATAGACTAAGACATAGACTAAGACATAGACTAAGACATAGACTAAGACATAGACTAAGACATAGACTAAGACATAGACTAAGACATAGACTAAGACATAGACTAAGACATAGACTAAGACATAGACTAAGACATAGACTAAGACGAACATATACACTTCGGATAAAATATATGCTTAGGCATAGATTTCGGTAGTCTTAGGCATGAACTAAGACAATTACATATGCCAAGACACTATATTATTATTTAGTATCATTTTTCAAAGGGTCTCTTATTGCTGTGTATATAAACAGAATATAGTTTAAGCTTTATTTGCATTTACATTCATGTCTGTGAATATGTTTGCAAACAGATATATACATAGAAGCTCATGAATATTCACATATTTACGTTTCTATTTATTTACTACACATGCGGCACGTAGTTTTTCAACAACTTTTTATTTGATTTTTACTTTATTAATAAAATTTTCATGTTGAACCGAGTTTTTGGTTGTGAAAATCTAGACTTGGAATTCGCAGTAATAGAAGAACAATTATTTGCCAAAAACAACCAACTATCATACCATTGGAAAAATTAATGTTTATACTTATATGGAAATCCCTTGAAGCAATAACAGTATTTCCCCGCAAATGAAAAGAGCAACAGTGTTTCGTATAACCCTAAATTGCTTAAAAGTTATATAACTTTCGAGATATTGTTCTATTGGTTTTTTGTTTTTATTTCTAGTATGAAATAACATGCTTAATGTTTTTTTGTTAAGGCGCTGTAGCGCTTTTGTGTGACGGACAGACGGGCATAACCACATTTTCTTCTTGTATTTTTGTGTTTCCGTAAGTCTTTTATATGGGAGCTATGGTCAAATATAGAAAATTTTAATACCGAAAATTTTCTATAGAAAATTTTAATACCGAAAATTTTCTATAGAAAATTTTAATACCGAAAATTTTCTGTAGAAAATTTTAATACCAAAAATTTTCTATAAAAAATTTTATTTCAAAAATTTTTTATAGACAATTTTAATACCGAAAATTTTTTATAAAAAATTTGATTACCGAAATTTTTCTATAGAAAATTTGAACACAAAAAATTTTCTATAGAAAATTTGAATACCAAAAATTTTCTATAGAAAATTTTATTACCGCAAATTTTCTATAGAAAATTTTGGTATAAAATTGAAAAATTTTATATTGATTATTTAGGTTTAGCTTTAAAAGTATCTGCAACCAATTTTGTTTTTTGTTTTGCTTAACTGAATCAATCGCTTTTTATTTAAATTTATTTAATTTAATATAATCTCTTTTGAGCTTTTTTATGAGCTTAAAGTGTTTTTCTCACATTTTTATGCTACAAAACTAAAATGTTTTCAAAACAATTTTGCAAATGATTTTTTTCAGTTTTTTTAAAATAACACCACAACATACATTTTGTTACTTATTTAAACAAAATTCTTATAATTTTCGATAGTCTTAAATTTGATGATTGTGCAATTTATGATGGAATAATAAAAATTTTGTTTGTTAACTCGTTAGATGCGAGGGATGATTGTTAATGAAGCAGATTTTATACATGGAGATTAATTCGAAAGTAAATTCGAACGCTTCTATATTAAAGATTTTTGCAAATTTCCTAGGCTCTGACTAAAAACTGTCTTGGATTTTGACTTAATATTTATTCCTATACTTAGACTTATATATATGATAGCTGTGTTTGTAGAATGACTTTGATCTACCCTCGTATAAATGTATATTAGTAAGAATACATACATACATATTTGTATTGTATGATGCAAATTGGGAATATTGCACACGTGCATATAAATATTTGTTTATGTTGTTTCTGGTTTAAATTACTTTCAAAAACTAAATATATTTTTCCCAATGTTTTGTTGATGATTCTGATGCTCTACTCCTGCTGATGCTGATACTGAAGCTGTTGCTGATGATGATGACGATGATGAGGCTGCAGCTGATTTTGCTGTTGATGCAGCAGCAAGTGTTGATGACGATGCTATTTAGTTGATGCAATTTGTTGATGTTTTTGAAAAACAACAAAACAACAACATATGCAATATTATTATTTTTTTGTTAAATATATTTTCTAAAAATATATACACAAAATTTTTTAAAATAAACTTAAAAATTTACATAACAAAATAAATGTGTGCTTTATGTTTATTTAACGTTATTTGTTTTTAGGAATTTTGTTTTCGTAGCTTAAAATTTATGCATTAGATTAAATGAAATTAATATTTTTCTATGCATACAAAATATATACATATTTTTGAGGTAAAATAAACCAAAAATAATGTAAATAGTTCGCATATATTTAGATTTCAAATGTAAAAATAATTTGCTAGAAATTGTATTCATTGTTCATGCACTTTGCGCACGCAATCGTTAACCGCCAGAAATGAAACTCTTATCTGGAAAGTTTTAATTATTTTTTAAACAAGTCACAATTTCCCCTTTACATATACAATATATTTATTGTGTGGTCTGTCAAAAGGACTTTGTGATTTTTTTTAATATTCTTGAATTTTTGAAAAATTTCCTACAAAAATACTAAATTTTTGGAAAATTTCCTATAAAAAAAGGAGTTTTTGAAAAATTTCCTATAAAAAAAGGAAATTTTTGAAAAATTTCCTATAAAAAAAGGAAATTTTTGAAAAATTTCCTATAAAAAAAGGAATTTTTTGAAAAATTTCCTATAAAAAAAGGAAATTTTTGAAAAATTTCCTATAAAAAAAGGAAATTTTTGAAAAAATTCCTATAAAAAAAGGAAATTTTTGAAAATTTTCCTATAAAAAAAGGAAATTTTTGAAAAATTTCCTATAAAAAAAGGAAAATTTTGAAAAATTTCCTATAAAAAAAGGAAATTTTTAAAAAATTTCCTATAAAAATAGGAAATTTTTGAAAAATTTTCTATAACAATAGGAAATTTTTGAAAAATTTCCTATAAAATAGGAAATTTTTGAAAAATTTCCTATAAAAATAGGAAATTTCTTATAAAAATAGGAAATTTTTGAAAAATTTCCTATAAAAATAGGAAATTTTTGAAAAATTTCCTATAAAAATAGGAAATTTTTGAAAAATTTCCTATAAAAATAGGAAATTTTTGAAAAATTTCCTATAAAAATAGGAAATTTTTGAAAAATTTCCTATCAAAATAGGAAATTTTTGAAAAATTTCCTATAAAAATAGGAAATTTTTGAAAAATTTCCTATAAAAATAGGAAATTTTTGAAAAATTTCCTATAAAAATAGGAAATTTTTGAAAAATTTCCAATAAAAATAGGAAATTTTTGAAAAATTTCCTATAAAAATAGGAAATTTTTGAAAAATTTCCTATAAAAATAGGAAATTTTTGAAAAATTTCCTATAAAAATAGGAAATTTTTGAAAAATTTCCTATAAAAATAGGAAATTTTTGAAAAATTTCCTATAAAAATAGGAAATTTTTGAAAAATTTCCTATAAAAATAGGAAATTTTTGAAAAATTTCCTATAAAAATAGGAAATTTTTGAAAAATTTCCTATAAAAATAGGAAATTTTTGAAAAATTTCCTATAAAAATAGGAAATTTTTGAAAAATTTCCTATAAAAATAGGAAATTTTTGAAAAATTTCCTGTAAAAATAGGAAATTTTTGAAAAATTTCCTATAAAAATAGGAAATTTTTGAAAAATTTCCTATAAAAATAGGAAATTTTTGAAAAATTTCCTATAAAAATAGGAAATTTTTGAAAAATTTCCTATAAAAATAGGAAATTTTTGAAAAATTTCCTATAAAAATAGGAAATTTTTGAAAAATTTCCTATAAAAATAGGAAATTTTTGAAAAATTTCCTATAAAAATAGGAAATTTTTGAAAAATTTCCTATAAAGATAGGAAATTTTTGAAAAATTTCCTATAAAGATAGGAAATTTTTGAAAAATTTCCTATAAAGATAGGAAATTTTTGAAAAATTTCCTATAAAAATAGGAAATTTTTGAAAAATTTCCTATAAAAATAGGAAATTTTTGAAAAATTTCCTATAAAAATAGGAAATTTTTGAAAAATTTCCTATAAAAATAGGAAATTTTTGAAAAATTTCCTATAAAAATAGGAAATTTTTGACAAATTTCCTATAAAAATAGGAAATTTTTGAAAAATTTCCTATAAAAATAGGAAATTTTTGAAAAATTTCCTATAAAAATAGGAAATTTTTGAAAAATTTCCTATAAAAATAGGAAATTTTTGAAAAATTTCCTGTAAAAATAGTAAATTTTTGAAAATTTTCCTATAAAAATAGGAAATTTTTGAAAAATTTCCTATAAAAATAGGAAATTTTTGAAAAATTTCCTATAAAAATAGGAAATTTTTGAAAAATTTCCTATAAAAATAGGAAATTTTTGAAAAATTTCCTATAAAAATAGGAAATTTTTGAAAAATTTCCTATAAAAATAGGAAATTTTTGAAAAATTTCCTATAAAAATAGGAAATTTTTGAAAAATTTCCTATAAAAATAGGAAATTTTTGAAAAATTTCCTATAAAAATAGGAAATTTTTGAAAAATTTCCTATAAAAATAGGAAATTTTTTAAAAATATCCTATAAAAATAGGAAATTTTTGAAAAATTTCCTATAAAAATAGGAAATTTTTGAAAAATTTCCTATAAAAATAGGAAATTTTTGAAAAATTTCCTATAAAAATAGGAAATTTTTGAAAAATTTCCTATAAAAATAGGAAATTTTTGAAAAATTTCCTATAAAAATAGGAAATTTTTGAAAAATTTCCTATAAAAATAGGAAATTTTTGAAAAATTTCCTATAAAAATAGGAAATTTTTGAAAAATTTCCTATAAAAATAGGAAATTTTTGAAAAATTTCCTATAAAAATAGGAAATTTTTGAAAAATTTCCTATAAAAATAGGAAATTTTTGAAAAATTTCCTATAAAAATAGGAAATTTTTGAAAAATTTCCTATAAATAAAGGAAATTTTTGAAAAATTTCCTATAAAAATAGGAAATTTTTGAAAAATTTCCTATAAAAATAGGAAATTTTTGAAAAATTTCCTATAAAAATAGGAAATTTTTGAAAAATTTCCTATAAAAATAGGAAATTTTTGAAAAATTTCCTATAAAAATAGGAAATTTTTGAAAAATTTCCTATAAAAATAGGAAATTTTTAAAAAATTTCCTATAAAAATAGGAAATTTTTGAAAAATTTCCTATTAAAATAGGAAATTTTTGAAAAATTTCCTATAAAAATAGGAAATTTTTGAAAAATTTCCTATAAAAATAGGAAATTTTTGAAAAATTTCCTATAAAAATAGGAAATTTTTGAAAAATTTCCTATAAAAATAGGAAATTTTTGAAAAATTTCCTATAAAAATAGGAAATTTTTGAAAAATTTCCTATAAAAATAGGAAATTTTTGAAAAATTTCCTATAAAAATAGGAAATTTTTGAAAAATTTCCTATAAAAATAGGAAATTTTTGAAAAATTTCCTATAAAAATAGGAAATTTTTGAAAAATTTCCTATAAAAATAGGAAATTTTTGAAAAATTTCCTATAAAAATAGGAAATTTTTGAAAAATTTCCTATAAAAATAGGAAATTTTTGAAAAATTTCCTATAAAAATAGGAAATTTTTGAAAAATTTCCTATAAAAATAGGAAATTTTTGAAAAATTTCCTATAAATATAGGAAATTTTTGAAAAATTTCCTATAAAAGTAGGAAATTTTTAAAAAATTTCATATAAAAATTGGAAATTTATTAAGATATTTTGTTTTTTTAGAGATATTGTGACTTTTTGGTAAAAACTTAATTTATTTTAAAAATTTGTGTTAAAAACCTTATGCGCCTTTTAACTGGGCATGCCGGAATACAAATATTAAATTATTAACTGCATGTTTTGGGAACATTTCTTAAGAAAAATATGTATGCTCTAATTATTTCCACTCATCTGTTTTATTTGGCGTCAGATATTCCTCATTAGCAGTGCAATATTTTTATGATCTGTCATAATTTATGAGCAGAATTGAGTGGATGTACGTATCCTAAAAATACTATAGTGGATTTGTGAGTAAACTACAAGGAAAATTTTTATTAATAATAAAAATAAGTAAATATGTAAGGAAATTTTTTATATTAGAAATTTTAATAGAAAATTTTTCATATTAAAAATTTCTATAGAATATTTTTCATACAAAAAATTTATATAAAAAATTTTCATACTAAAAATTTCTATAAAAAATGGTTCATAATAAAAATTTCTTTAAAAATTTTTAATATTAAAAATTAATATAGAAAATTTATCATATCAAAAATTTCTAAGAAAAATTTTCATATTAAAAATTTCTATAGACTATTTTCAATATTAAATATTTCTATAGAAAAGTTTTCATATTAAAAATTTTTATAGAAAATTTTTCATATTAAAAATTTCTATAGAAAATTTTTCATATTCAAAATGTCTATAACCAATTTTTCATTATAAAAATGTTTATAGAAAATTTTTTGTATTAAAAATTTCTATAAAAAATTTGTTTATTAAATATTTCTATAAAAAATATATCATATTAAAAATTTTTATAGAAAATTTTTCTAAAAAAATAACAAAATAGTCGAGATGTAAATATCATTCAAAAGGAAGTGTATTTGCATTTGATCCCAAATCTGTTACATTTATTTATTAATGTAACAGACCAATTTATTGATAAAAAGCCAAAAAATGTTTGCGGAGAAACCAAATTCCTCGACGCGTTTCGTTGGTTGGTTAAGCCATCTTTTCAGGAGGACTATCCCCAATTTAGACAGATCGAAAACCTCGCATTATTACTAAATTTACAAACATAACTATTAAGAATTATGTTCATTAACCAAAAGTAAAAGCGTAGATTATCGACTGAACAAAAACAAACATTGAAACGCGTCGAGGAATTTGGTTTCTCCACAAACATTTTTTGGCTTTTTATCAATAAATTGGTCTGTTACATTAATAAATAAATGTAACAGATTTGGGATCAAATGCAAATACACTTCTTTTTGGAAAATTTTTTCTTTTAAAAATTTCTATAAAAAATATTTCATATTAAAAATTTCTAGAGAAAATTTTTCAATTCAAAAATTTCTATAAGAAAATTTTTCATATTAAAAATTTCTATAGAAAATTTTTCATATTAAAAATTTCTATAAAAAATTTTTCAAACTAAAAATTTATATAGAAAATTGTTCAAATTAAAAATTTCTATAGATAATTTTTCATATTAAAAATTTCTATAGAAAATTTTTCATATTAACAATTTCTATAGAAAACTTTTCATATTCAAAATTTTTATAAAAAATTTTTCATATTAAAAATTTCTATAGAAAATGTTTCATGTTAAAAATTTCTATAGAATATATTTTCTTTAAAAAACATCTATTGAAAATAAATGTAACAGATTTGGGATCAAATGCAAATACACTTCTTTTTGGAAAATTTTTTCTTTTAAAAATTTCTATAAAAAATAATCATATTAAAATTTCTAGAGAAAATTTTTCAATTCAAAAATTTCTATAAGAAAATTTTTCATATTAAAAATTTCTATAGAAAATTTTTCATGTTAAAAATTTCTATAGAAATTTTTTCATATTAAAAATTTATATAAAAAATTTTTCGTATTAAAAATTTCTATAGAATATATTTTCTTTTAAAAACATCTATTGAAAATTTTTCATATTAAAAATTTAAATAGAAAATTTTTCATATTAAAAACTTCTATAGAAAATTTTTCATATTAAAATTTTCTATAGGAAATTTTCCATATTAAAAATGTTTATAACCAATTTTTCATTATAAAAATTTTTATAGAAAATTTTTTCTATTAAAAATTTCTATAAAAAATATTTCATATTAAAAATTTCTAGAGAAAATTTTTCAATTCAAAAATTTCTATAAGAAAATTTTTCATATTAAAAATTTCTATAGAAAATTTTTCATATTAAAAATTTCTATAAAAAATTTTTCAAACTAAAAATTTCTATAGAAAATTGTTCAAATTAAAAATTTCTATAGAAAATTTTTCATATTAAAAATTTCTATAGAAAATTTTTCATATTAAAAATTTCTATAGAAATTTTTTCGTATTAGAAATTTCTATAGAAAATTTTTCATATTAAAAATTTCTATAGAAAATTTTTCATATTAAAAATTTCTATAGAAATTTTTTCATATTAAAAATTTATATAAAAAATTTTTCGTATTAAAAATTTCTATAGAAAATTTTTCATATTAAAAATTTATATAAAAAATTTTCATATTAAAAATTTATATAAAAAATTTTTCAAATTAAAAATTTCGATAGAAAATTTTTCATATTAAAAATTTCTATAGAAAATTTTTCATATTTAAAATTTCTATAGAAAATTTTTATATTAAAAATTTCTATAGAAATTTTTTCGAATCAAAAATTTTTATAGAAAATTATTCGTATCAAAAATTTCAGCAGAAGAAATAATTTGAAATATGAGACACTTCTTAGATGACAATGTAGATAATTTGCTAAACACCTATTTCTGAACCGATTTGAAAAAAAAATAATCGTTTGCCAAACAACAAAATTACTATTATTTAAATTTAAAACTTTGTGCAAAGTGTTAAGATATTTGACATTAAGAAAGGTATTTTTGTATTCCATATATAAAATATATTATTGCTATCAAAATAAGTCGATTTTAAGAAAATGTGCCATAAAACTCAATTGAAAATCTTGTTATATTATAAGCACCAAAAGTGGAAACAAATAAATAATCTCCATTTATTAATGGCAGACTAATTAACTCTTGTTGCAAAAAATTGTTCTCTAAACGATTGATAATAAAATCTTCAGTTATGGGACAACTATGATTGAGATTTGAATTTTTACTTATCCATCCCCATAAAATGGTTGTGATTGGATTCAAATGTTTTATAAAGTCACACCGTAAAACGACATTATAAAGAAATGGTTTATAGCCATTGGCCCGTTTTTGAAATTGTAAACGTATCTAAAAATGTTAAGAAATAAAAATATTATTAACTAATATTTAGTTACTCGTGTATCAGTTAATAATTACATGCATGTCCGTTATTGGTAATTCCAAAAATTTAATATGAACTTGATAGTATTGCACAAATCTGGACTCAGCCTTGACACGACATAATTCGAATTTTGCAAATGAGCTATCAGAAACATTGCACTTAATTCTGGTTAACTTTAATTTGTTGGCCTCAAAACGAAAGAAGAATATATTAGCTTAATATTAAGTTTAGAATGAAAGAAACGAATTACCCCGATTCCGAAAGATATGAACATTAGGAACAATAGAACCCCTATAAGGGTTTTCCCGGGATTTTTACTTTTCAACATTTTAAATCCATCTAATCACTGAAACATATTTTTCAAAATATTTCGTAAAAAAATAAAATTAAACTTCAAATTAACATAAAAACTTGATGCTTAATAATTTTTTAATCGCTATCATTTTAGGTCAATGATTATTTTACCCTAAATTACCTTTTGTTGGAGGGGTAGACTAAGTTTGTGCTGGTCTATTGGTCTGAAGCCCAACTTTAAGTATACCGAACGGCTCAGAATCAAAATTTGTTCATAGAAAAATTTTCGATAGAAATATTTTTCTATAGAAAAATTTTCGATAGAAATATTTTTCTATAGAAAAATTTTCGATAGAAATATTTTTCTATAGAAAAATTTTCGATAGAAATATTTTTCTATAGAAAAATTTTCGATAGAAATATTTTTCTATAGAAAAATTTTCGATAGAAATATTTTTCTATAGAAAAATTTTCGATAGAAATATTTTTCTATAGAAAAATTTTCGATAGAAATATTTTTCTATAGAAAAATTTTCGATAGAAATATTTTTCTATAGAAAAATTTTCGATAGAAATATTTTTCTATAGAAAAATTTTCGATAGAAATATTTTTCTATAGAAAAATTTTCGATAGAAATATTTTTCTACAGAAAAATTTTCGATAGAAATATTTTTCTATAGAAAAATTTTCGATAGAAATATTTTTCTATAGAAAAATTTTCGATAGAAATATTTTTCTATAGAAAAATTTTCGATAGAAATATTTTTCTATAGAAAAATTTTCGATAGAAATATTTTTCTATAGAAAAATTTTCGATAGAAATATTTTTCTATAGAAAAATTTTCGATAGAAATATTTTTCTATAGAAAAATTTTCGATAGAAATATTTTTCTATAGAAAAATTTTCGATAGAAATATTTTTCTATAGAAAAATTTTCGATAGAAATATTTTTCTATAGAAAAATTTTCGCTAGAAATATTTTTCTATAGAAAAATTTTCGATAGAAATATTTTTCTATAGAAAAATTTTCGATAGAAATATTTTTCTATAGAAAAATTTTCGATAGAAATATTTTTCTATAGAAAAATTTTCGATAGAAATATTTTTCTATAGAAAAATTTTCGATAGAAATATTTTTCTATACAAAAATTTTCGATAGAAATATTTTTCTATAGAAAAATTTTCGATAGAAATATTTTTCTATAGAAAAATTTTCGATAGAAATATTTTTCTATAGAAAAATTTTCGATAGAAATATTTTTCTATAGAAAAATTTTCGATAGAAATATTTTTCTATAGAAAAATTTTCGATAGAAATATTTTTCTATAGAAAAATTTTCGATAGAAATATTTTTCTATAGAAAAATTTTCGATAGAAATATTTTTCTATAGAAAAATTTTCGATAGAAATATTTTTCTATAGAAAAATTTTCGATAGAAATATTTTTCTATAGAAAAATTTTCGATAGAAATATTTTTCTATAGAAAAATTTTCGATAGAAATATTTTTCTATAGAAAAATTTTCGATAGAAATATTTTTCTATAGAAAAATTTTCGATAGAAATATTTTTCTATAGAAAAATTTTCGATAGAAATATTTTTCTATAGAAAAATTTTCGATAGAAATATTTTTCTATAGAAAAATTTTCGATAGAAATATTTTTCTATAGAAAAATTTTCGATAGAAATATTTTTCTATAGAAAAATTTTCGATAGAAATATTTTTCTATAGAAAAATTTTCGATAGAAATATTTTTCTATAGAAAAATTTTCGATAGAAATATTTTTCTATAGAAAAATTTTCGATAGAAATATTTTTCTATAGAAAAATTTTCGATAGAAATATTTTTCTATAGAAAAATTTTCGATAGAAATATTTTTCTATAGAAAAATTTTCGATAGAAATATTTTTCTATAGAAAAATTTTCGATAGAAATATTTTTCTATAGAAAAATTTTCGATAGAAATATTTTTCTATAGAAAAATTTTCGTTAGAAATATTTTTCTATAGAAAAATTTTCGATAGAAATATTTTTCTATAGAAAAATTTTCGATAGAAATATTTTTCTATAGAAAAATTTTCGATAGAAATATTTTTCTATAGAAAAATTTTCGATAGAAATATTTTTCTATAGAAAAATTTTCGATAGAAATATTTTTCTATAGAAAAATTTTCGATAGAAATATTTTTCTATAGAAAAATTTTCGATAGAAATATTTTTCTATAGAAAAACTTTCGATAGAAATATTTTTCTATAGAAAAATTTTCGGTAGAAATATTTTTCTATAGAAAAATTTTCGATAGAAATATTTTTCTATAGAAAAATTTTCGATAGAAATATTTTTCTATAGAAAAATTTTCGATAGAAATATTTTTCTATAGAAAAATTTTCGTTAGAAATATTTTTCTATAGAAAAATTTTCGTTAGAAATATTTTTCTATAGAAAAATTTTCGTTAGAAATATTTTTCTATAGAAAAATTTTCGTTAGAAATATTTTTCTATAGAAAAATTTTCGTTAGAAATATTTTTCTATAGAAAAATTTTCGTTAGAAATATTTTTCTATAGAAAAATTTTCGTTAGAAATATTTTTCTATAGAAAAATTTTCGTTAGAAATATTTTTCTATAGAAAAATTTTCGTTAGAAATATTTTTCTATAGAAAAATTTTCGTTAGAAATATTTTTCTATAGAAAAATTTTCGTTAGAAATATTTTTCTATAGAAAAATTTTCGTTAGAAATATTTTTCTATAGAAAAATTTTCGTTAGAAATATTTTTCTATAGAAAAATTTTCGTTAGAAATATTTTTCTATAGAAAAATTTTCGTTAGAAATACTTTTTCTATAGAAAAATTTTCGTTATAAATATTTTTCTATAGAAAAATTTTCGTTAGAAATATTTTTCTATAGAAAAATTTTCGTTAGAAATATTTTTCTATAGAAAAATTTTCGTTAGAAATATTTTTCTATAGAAAAATTTTCGTTAGAAATATTTTTCTATAGAAAAATTTTCGTTAGAAATATTTTTCTATAGAAAAATTTTCGTTAGAAATATTTTTCTATAGAAAAATTTTCGTTAGAAATATTTTTCTATAGAAAAATTTTCGTTAGAAATATTTTTCTATAGAAAAATTTTCGTTAGAAATATTTTTCTATAGAAAAATTTTCGTTAGAAATATTTTTCTATAGAAAAATTTTCGTTAGAAATATTTTTCTATAGAAAAATTTTCGTTAGAAATATTTTTCTATAGAAAAATTTTCGTTAGAAATATTTTTCTATAGAAAAATTTTCGTTAGAAATATTTTTCTATAGAAAAATTTTCGTTAGAAATATTTTTCTATAGAAAAATTTTCGTTAGAAATATTTTTCTATAGAAAAATTTTCGTTAGAAATATTTTTCTATAGAAAAATTTTCGTTAGAAATATTTTTCTATAGAAAAATTTTCGTTAGAAATATTTTTCTATAGAAAAATTTTCGTTAGAAATATTTTTCTATAGAAAAATTTTCGTTAGAAATATTTTTCTATAGAAAAATTTTCGTTAGAAATATTTTTCTATAGAAAAATTTTCGTTAGAAATATTTTTCTATAGAAAAATTTTCGTTAGAAATATTTTTCTATAGAAAAATTTTCGTTAGAAATATTTTTCTATAGAAAAATTTTCGTCAGAAATATTTTTCTATAGAAAAATTTTCGTTAGAAATATTTTTCTATAGAAAAATTTTCGTTAGAAATATTTTTCTATAGAAAAATTTTCGTTAGAAATATTTTTCTATAGAAAAATTTTCGTTAGAAATATTTTTCTATAGAAAAATTTTCGTTAGAAATATTTTTCTATAGAAAAATTTTCGTTAGAAATATTTTTCTATAGAAAAATTTTCGTTAGAAATATTTTTCTATAGAAAAATTTTCGTTAGAAATATTTTTCTATAGAAAAATTTTCGTTAGAAATATTTTTCTATAGAAAAATTTTCGTTAGAAATATTTTTCTATAGAAAAATTTTCGTTAGAAATATTTTTCTATAGAAAAATTTTCGTTAGAAATATTTTTCTATAGAAAAATTTTCGTTAGAAATATTTTTCTATAGAAAAATTTTCGTTAGAAATATTTTTCTATAGAAAAATTTTCGTTAGAAATATTTTTCTATAGAAAAATTTTCGTTAGAAATATTTTTCTATAAAAAAATTTTCGTTAGAAATATTTTTCTATAGAAAAATTTTCGTTAGAAATATTTTTCTATAGAAAAATTTTCGTTAGAAATATTTTTCTATAGAAAAATTTTCGTTAGAAATATTTTTCTATAGAAAAATTTTCGTTAGAAATATTTTTCTATAGAAAAATTTTCGTTAGAAATATTTTTCTATAGAAAAATTTTCGTTAGAAATATTTTTCTATAGAAAAATTTTCGTTAGAAATATTTTTCTATAGAAAAATTTTCGTTAGAAATATTTTTCTATAGAAAAATTTTCGTTAGAAATATTTTTCTATAGAAAAATTTTCGTTAGAAATATTTTTCTATAGAAAAATTTTCGTTAGAAATATTTTTCTATAGAAAAATTTTCGTTAGAAATATTTTTCTATAGAAAAATTTTCGTTAGAAATATTTTTCTATAGAAAAATTTTCGTTAGAAATATTTTTCTATAGAAAAATTTTCGTTAGAAATATTTTTCTATAGAAAAATTTTCGTTAGAAATATTTTTCTATAGAAAAATTTTCGTTAGAAATATTTTTCTATAGAAAAATTTTCGTTAGAAATATTTTTCTATAGAAAAATTTTCGTTAGAAATATTTTTCTATAGAAAAATTTTCGTTAGAAATATTTTTCTATAGAAAAATTTTCGTTAGAAATATTTTTCTATAGAAAAATTTTCGTTAGAAATAGACAAATTTTTGTTAGACATATTTTTCTATAGAAAAATTTTCGTTAGAAATATTTTTCTATAGAAAAATTTTCGTTAGAAATATTTTTCTATAGAAAAATTTTCGTTAGAAATATTTTTCTATAGAAAAATTTTCGTTAGAAATATTTTTCTATAGAAAAATTTTCGTTAGAAATATTTTTCTATAGAAAAATTTTCGTTAGAAATATTTTTCTATAGAAAAATTTTCGTTAGAAATATTTTTCTATAGAAAAATTTTCGTTAGAAATATTTTTCTATAGAAAAATTTTCGTTAGAAATATTTTTCTATAGAAAAATTTTCGATAGAAATATTTTTCTATAGAAAAATTTTCGTTAGAAATATTTTTCTATAGAAAAATTTTCGTTAGAAATATTTTTCTATAGAAAAATTTTCGTTAGAAATATTTTTCTATAGAAAAATTTTCGTTAGAAATATTTTTCTATAGAAAAATTTTCGTTAGAAATATTTTTCTATAGAAAAATTTTCGTTAGAAATATTTTTCTATAGAAAAATTTTCGTTAGAAATATTTTTCTATAGAAAAATTTTCGTTAGAAATATTTTTCTATAGAAAAATTTTCGTTAGAAATATTTTTCTATAGAAAAATTTTCGTTAGAAATATTTTTCACATACTGTTGCAAATAAAATTAAATATTTTGTCTCCAAAACCAAGTACACAAATCTCTGTAAAACCAGAAAACTTGAATTTTACAACAACAATCTCATAAAATTAAACAATGTTAAAAGCAGTAGCGATTGGTGGAGACTTTCAAATTCGTTGAAAACTACGCAGCCTCATATCAAAGGCAACCTAACTGCAGATGATTTCCGTATACACTTTAGTTCTATGCTGAATAATACTGTACACGAAGATGAAATAAAATGGTGCATGCCTTATTTTACGGATGTGTTTTTGGACTCCCCTATTGAACGTAATGAAATTCTGCTAGTATTAAAAACTCTGAAGTCTAACAAATCACCTGGCCAAGATGGGATTCCTTACGAGTTCTACAAATTTGCTCCTCCATGCTTCATAAACGAGTTATTGTCTGTTTTTAACAAAATCTTTTTACATGAAAGTATTCCTCATAGCTTCTGTCAGTCTATCTTGCTGCCATTGTATAAGAAAGGAGATCCGAATGCACCTGCTAATTATCGGGGTTTGTCTTTGATTGACACCATTTGTAAAATTTTTAACACAATTATGTTAAACCGTTTGACTGAATGGGTAAATCTTAATAACATACTAAATGAATATCAAGCTGGTTTCAGAAAGGATTACTCAACAGTTGACAACATCTTCAATTTGGTAAATATTGTTCATCTCAATAAATTAAATGGTAAAATTACATACGCCTTTTTTGTCGATTTTTCGTGTGCCTTCGACTCTGTGCCAAGAAATGGTTTGTTTTATAAGCTCTCCTGTTTAGGATTATCTTCGAAATTTATCCGGCTACTGCAAAATTCATACAAAAACACTGAATGCCGCATCTGGGACGGAACATCATTCTCTGAATATTTTGACTTCAATGTTGGAGTTAAACAAGGTTGCATACTAAGCCCACTACTGTTCTCATTGTACCTTAACGACTTGGCTGATGTATTACCCGGTGGTGTTAACGTGGTAGATACAACTGTGAAAATTCTACTTTATGCAGACGATATAGTCTTATTGGCAGATTCTCCTATGGAACTCCAAAATATGATCAACGCATTATATAGTTATTGCTCTACTTGGAGGCTATCTGTAAACTTAAATAAATCTAAGATTATGATATTTCGCTCTGGCACACGTGTCTCAAGTCAGTTAAAATGGAGTTATGGTGTAGAAGATGTTGAAATTGTCAATAGCTACAAATATTTGGGAATTGATATCACTTATAACTTATCATTTAACACTTATTTAAACAACAAACTGGCTACATCTAAGCTAGCTATTAATTCAACGTGGTCAAAGTTCATAAACCATCCTCAAATAACAAAAAGAAACAAATTAAAAATATTTTTTGCAGCGTCTAGATCCATAATGTTTTATGGGGCTCAAGTTTGGGGATTCCAAAAATATGATGTTGTCGAAAAACTATTTCGGTATTTTATTAAAAAAATGCTTTATCTCCCATCATCAACTCCTAATTACATGCTGTACCTGGAATCTGGTCTAGATTCATTATTTTCATCAACTTTACAACTTCACTTTTCTTATATAACCAAAGTTTTAAATATGAACCAACGTAGATTACCTAGGATCTTAGCTGAGGCTGTTATAACAAGTAATGTATATTGGGCTAAAGAATGGTCCAATATTTGTCAGAGACTACAATTTTTTCCTGCTGACAACAATCGCCCTCTCTGTTTGGATGGGATAAACATAATAAATTTATTAAAAGAAAAGGAACGCTATGACTACGCAGCAAGTGCTGGTAATTCTTCGCATCACGATTTGTATTCCAAATTAAATTACTACGTTACTCCTACACTTGCCTCCAATTTCTCATCAAGAGTTACAAGTATCCTCATAAAGGCTCGGGGGGGTTTGCTGGATTTAAATGGCAGATCCTTTAGCAACAACACATCACCCTTATGCACAATTTGCAATTTAAATTTAACTGAAAATACTTATCACTTTATAGCTGTATGCCCAATATATAAAGAAATAAGGAAAAATTGTTTTGGAAAATTTAATCTCGATGAAAATGAAGTCCTTAACATATTAAATGGAGAAGACTTTCCTTCTTTATATAACTATGTTGAAACTTGCCAAAAATATCGTAAACTAATTATAAACGAATTTACTTTTTAGTCCTATAATTGTTATTAATAATTTTATTACACTTAAAAAAAAAAAAAAACACACATTAAATCAAAATTATTTTGTTCATAGTGCCAATCTGGCTAACAACATTATGTTATGCCAAATTTAGATATATATTAAAAATATATTAAATGAATTCCATATCGATGTAATCACATAAGAATAATGTATTTATTAAATTATATATCTTTAAATAAATAAAAATAAAAAATATTTTTCTATAGAAAAATTTTCCTTAGAAATATTTTTCTATAGAAAAATTTTCCTTAGAAATATTTTTCTATAGAAAAATTTTCGTTAGAAATGTTTTTCTATAGAAAAATTTTCATTAGAAATGTTTTGCTATAGAAAAATTTTCGTTAGAAATGTTTTGCTATAGAAAAATTTTCGTTAGAAATATTTTTACTACTGTGATTCACGGGGCGGGGTAATATGGGAGCAGTAACTAAATGTGAACCGCCCATTTTCAATATGCGACTATCTCAACATATCAAAAATACTTTTTCAATATTTTGTCACTCTGGCTCTTTTACTTAAGACGCTATCGCGCTTCCATTTGACGGACAAACTGATAGAAACCCCCTTTCTTTTTGGTATTTTTGTGTTTCCGTAAGTTTTTTATATATGAGCTATGGTCAAATGGTCACCGATTATGACAAAATTTTGCATATTGACTAGTTTGAATATAGAACTTCCTTGTGAAAAATTTAAAGGCTGTAGTTATTATAGTTTATCAGTTGTTGGCATTTATATAGGTATATTTTTTTGTTGGAATTAAGGCTGTTAGTGTTTTGTATGGAAGCTATGGCTGAATGTGAACTGATTATGTATAAACTTCTTCTATGTAGAACTTCTACATGCCAAACCTTATTATAATTGTTATTATAATTTGTCATTTAAGCGATTAGCCTAGTCAAGATTAAACGGGGCTATGTTCAAATGTGAACCGATATTGCCCAATTTAATACCAAAACTTTCTCAGATTTGAAGAATATCTTCGCCAAGTTTCGGAGCTGGCGCCTTTTGTTTAGGCGTTATCGTGCTTTTACCCGACATACGGACAGACAGATAGACAGACATAGGGACAGACAGATGGACTTTGCTTAATTGTCTTATAATTTTTTAAGGATTCAGAATATAAGTAAATTACAAACGGAAAGACAATATCAATATACCCCCATGCTTTTTGATGGTGTATAAAAATTATAATTATTTTTAAATTTTTAAAAGTGACTGTGATTGCGTACACAAATTATGATTATTTTTAAATTTTCTAAAAGTCAATTGACTGTGACAGATTGAATTGAACAAAATATAGGTGTTAACAGTGGCTTAAATAAGCTAGCTCGTGTAGACCGCCTAGAGGGCTAAATGCATATCGGCTATCTAGTGATATTACCCTTATGTTAACCCTTATGTGCGCACGAAGGTACCTGGGTCTCTTTAGTTTGATTATTTTTAAATAAACTTTTGAGTAAAAATAACTTATAAAAATTATCTTTAAAATAAGTTTTTGGCAGTTTGTCTGGAAGACCATTTTATTTTAAACAACTTTTAAAGCGCACGAAGGTACGTAGGTGCCCTACAGCGTATTAGAATGTGTTTTTCTTGCCGCACATATAAGGGTTAATTAATTGCGCTACAGAACATTAGTTTTAAATTAGTTAAATTAGTAAACTGCCGTTCGTTTATTGTTTGCAAAAAAAAACATAACCGATATTCACGGTTCATTAATAGATTTAGGTGGTATTAAAATAGAACAAATATTTGCTAAATTTTGCCATCATACAAACACTTTCTCAAGACTGTTATATATTTAAGCTGTTTCCGTCATTTGGACAGCTAGGGTCAAATGTGGACCGATTATCTCGAAACTTGCCAAATTGATTACGGTTATTACAAACATTCACCCCTATCGCGAATATCATCTCCCATGGGAATCGTGTTCCCAAAACTTGTTTTTTATATGTTTTACAGTGTTCAAAAAGTTTTGGGAACACGATTCCCATGGGAGATGATATTCGCGATAGGGTTGATTATGTTTTCAAAATAAACTCTAAATTCTCATTATCTTCCGATTTACGAGCGTTTTAGTGATTTTTGTCTCATTTAGTGCGTTTTGACATACAGTTTGTCAAGTAATTGTTTGCATTCAAAAAAAAAAAATATTGAAAATGCAATTTAAATTTAGAAAATTAAACATCAAATCGTTTAAATTTGTTTCTTTTTTTAACACATACCGTTAATGTAACTGTTTACTACAAAAAGTCGTAAAAAATTGAAATAAATACGTGCATTGCAACAACAACAATAAAAAAAGAAATACACCCAATTTAAAAGGCGTCAAATAAATGTTTGCATAATGAGTAAAAATAACACCAAATTTTCTTATTTACCGTTATATTTTTGATTTTATAATGTTTTTTGAGTGTTATACAATGAAGTTAAAGTTATAAAAAGTATTGTAAAAAAAATTTGTGCATTAGTTGTCGTAAATTAAAAAAAAAAAAAATGTCTGGAAAATTAATTTCGAAAGACGTTATAGAATTAGGGTATTTCCATCACTATAAGGGCAAATCAGCCATGGAAATCGCTAAAATGGTCTCCCGTATGGTTAGGACATTAGATACTGTGATGAAAATGAAGGAATATTGGAATTTAAAGGATAACCATGCAGCCCAAAATAATATACAATACGAATTAAAAGTAAAATTATTAAAACCGTCTGCAAAAAGTGACACTCCAGCACTAGGGGCTTACCTTCTAAGTGAAAAATTATCATGGACTATGTGTATCCCAAGAAGTAATCCGAAATATACCGGTAAACCTGAAATATTCATCTACAGTGGCTAGGAAAAGTATACTGCTATCAACGCTAAATATCAAAAATCTCTTCAAGTTTCATACATGGCATTTTACTCGGCTTCCAAGCTTCTGGGGATCCATCATGATAATATCACATCCTTTTAGCATGACTAGAGAAAAAAATGTACACCAATACTAATTCTGAGTGCGAAATAGAAAGCATGAAGTGATTTTCAATATTTTATGTTGAAAGAAGTAGATTTTTCCTAGCCAGTGTAGATGAATACCTCGGTTTAACCTGTATATTTCGGATTGCTCCTTGGGATATACTAAGCCCGTGACCATTTTTCACTTCGGACTTAAGCCTCTAGTGCTGGAGTGCCGCTTTTTCTAGAAGGTATTAATAATTTTACTTTAAATTTGTATTGTTTGGGCTGCATTGTTACCCTTTTAATTCCAATATTCCTTCGCTTTTAGCACGGGATATGATGTACTAACCATACGGGAGAACATTTTAGCGATTTCCCTGGCGGAGTTGCCCTTATAGTAATGGAAATACGCTAATTCTTTAACGACTTTCGAAATTAATTTTGCAGGCATTTTTTTTTAAATATAGGAGAACTAATGCACACATTTTTTTACAATACTTTTGATAACTTTAATTTCATTGGATAACACTCATAGAACATCATTAAATAAAAAATATAACGGTAAATTAGAACATTTGGTGTTATTTTTACTCATTGTGCAAACATTTATTTGACGCCTTTTTAATTGGGTATATTTCATTTTGTATTGTTGTTGTTGCAATGCATGTAATTATTTGAATTTTTTACGACTTTTTGTAGTAAACAGTTACATTAACGGTATGTGTTAAACAAATTAAACAAATTTAAATGATTTTATGTTTAATTTTCGATATTTAAATTGCATTTTCATTCTTTTTGTTTAATGCAAACAAATACTTGACAAACTGTATATGTTTTTATGGGAGCTATGGTCAAGTGTAGACCGATTTCAATTTCGAAATTTGGTACAGTGACTTATGTTTATATAAGCAGTATTTGTTTTAAATTTCATGAAAAAATATTGATATTTGTGGCCAATATATCAATTCCGGGAAGTGAGACCTATGGGAGGTACCATAAATAATGAACGGATTTTGACCAATTTCAATAGCAATGATCCCAATATCAAAGAAATTATCTGCGCCAAATTATCTTAAGAATTGCGACCTGTACTTTGATTACATGGTTTACACGGGGGTCCGGCCAGCCAGCTCTAAGACAGACGGACGGACGGACGGACTGACATCGCTAAATCGACTCAGAAAGTGATTCTAAGTCTATTGGTATACTAAAAGGTGGGCCTAAGACAAATATTTCTATGCATTACATACATCAGTACAAACTTATAATACCCTTACCACTTATGGTGGTGAAGGGTATAAAATATCTCGAAAAAAATCAAATGTCAATGCCTTAAACATAAACGGTTTACTATAAGCTCATCCAATTTTACGTACCATTTAATCAACACATTGAACTCAGTGAATTTGTTAATAAATATTTATTGTTCCATTCAAATAAATTTGCTATATACCAAAATAAGTGAAAGAATTTTTCTATTAGGTAGATGGCATTAACATTTAAATTCAAGTTAATCTTAAATCTATTACATTTTTGCGATAGTTTATAGTTTTTTTCATATACGGCAAAAGTTTAAAGGCCTTACAAAAAAAAAAAAAAAAAAAACTTTATTGCTGAATAAAATACATGCAACAAATAATGCATATGGCAATATTAAGGGGTATCCAACACAGCAATGTTTATTTGTGCGTAATAAATTTAACAGCTAGAAACTCGGTAGGTCAAATGGAAGTATTCTAGCAACTTTGTGGATTACAAGGTAGCATCAACAGCTACAACATTGATGCATTTTTTTAATTAAATTTTGCGATTTCATCTTGTCAAACTCAACTGGATAATGGTCATCGATCAAAGCGAATATAAGTTGTAAAAAAATATTACTTAATAGTCTTTCATTAGATTTTGAACCTTCTTCGAACCAGTGGCCGAGCGAGTCCAAAAGGGTCAACCGACTATGTTATGTCTACAAAACTACTGGGTACTTCGTGTATCCATTTAAACTAGTAAGTGCATTAGACCGGTTCAGAGAAAGTTTTACTATTCACGATCAATTTTTGAAGTTTGATAAATTTTTAGATAATTTGAACTGGGTCCATCGTCTGACCGAGGAAATCATATGTGTATATTAAATGGCCAATACCTCATTATTTATAAACAGAGAACAGAATAAAGCAAGTAAGAGTGTTATATTCGGCTGTGCCGAATCTTGTATACCCACCATCAAGTTGTACGAGAGTGCAGCTAATTCAAAATATTGAACAAATGTGGTATTGTTGGTAATATATTTGGACTTAATTCGGTTGCAGTGGTAAAGTTACTATAGTTCCACATTTAAAAGTATCTAAGTGGTTTCCCAAGTAGTTACCTTTGACCAAATACTGTTCCATAACCGAATATAGTTTTACATTCGTTGTGACATAAACATGTTGATAGCAATATGGCAGGTTCATATATTTTGTAAGGAGTTCCTAATGCATCTACCGTGTATAAAATCTGGACCTTACATTGATTGATAGCTATTTAATTTCGTAGATGCAATCTTACTATACTGAATGTACCTCCAAATCTTTTTGATTGTAGATATAAAAAGGAGATGTTATATATATAAGAACTATAGCTAAATGTTGACCGATTGTTACAAAATTGTGTATACTGACAGGTATTAATACAAAGTTCATTTGTGCAAAATTTAGTGGCCACGGCTGACATGGTTTATAATTTAATAGCTTTTTATTGGCGTTTGTGGCATTTTAGTGGTTACGGGGAGCGGTTTTTATATGAAAGCTATGGTCAAAAATGGACCGATTTCTATAAAATTTGACATACTGACTGAAAGTTGCATAAAACTTCTCTATTCTGAATTTAATAGTCATAGATTTTAAAATTTTATTCAATTTATCAGGATAAATGTGATTCCCTGGGCAGGTTTATATGGGAGCTCTAATTAACTGTTAACCGATTTTACCCATTTTCAGCACACAATTTCTATAACATATCGAAAATACTTTTGCTAAATTTTGTCTCTCTAGCTCTTTTGTTAAGGAGCTATCGCGCTTTTCTCTGACGGAAATACGGACATAAACCGTGTTTTCCTTTTGTATTTTTGTGTTTCCGTAAGTTTTTTAAATGGGAGCTATGCTCAAATAGTAACCGATTGTAACAAAATTTTGAACACTGGTTGGCATTGACATAAGACCTCCTCGTGCTCAATTTAGTGATTATATCTTTTATAGTTTTAAATTTATTGGCATTTAAGTGTATTTTAGGTGAAATTTTTGCTGTTTCCGTAAGTTTTTTGTATGGGAGCTATGACTAAATGTGAACCGATTTTACCCATTTTCAGCACACAATTTCTATAACATATCGAAAACACATTTGCTTAACTTTGTCGCTCTAGCTCTTTTAGTTAAGGAGCTATCGTGCTTTTCTCTGACGGAAAGACGGACATAAACCGTGTTTTCTTTTTGTACTTTTGTGTTTTCGTAAGTTTTTTATATGGGAGCTATGGTCAAATAGTTACGATTGTAACAAAATTTTGCACAATGACTGGCATTCACATAAAAATTCCTTTTGTAAAATTTTGTTGCTGTAGCCCTTTTCGTTAAGGCGCTATCGCGCTTTGATCTTACGGACAGACGGACATAAACCCCCTTTTCTTTTTGTATTTTTGTGTTTCCGTAAGTTTTTTATATGAGAGCTATGCTCAAATAGTGACCGATTGTAACAAAATTTTGAACACTAGTTGGCATTGACATAAAACCTCCTCGTGCTCAATTTAGTGATTATATCTTTTATAGTTTTAGATTTATTGGCATTTAAGTGTATTTTAGGTCATATTTTGGCTGTTTCCGTAAGTTTTTTGTATAGGAACTATGACTAAATGTGAACCGATATTGATGAAATTTTATATGCAGCCTAGGGCTTATGCAAAACTTCTATATACCAAATTTTATTATCATAGCTATTATAGTTTGTTATTTATTAGCAAATAAGCGATTAGCGTAGGCGAGGTTATACGGGAGCTATGGTGAAATGTTAACCGATTTTGCCCAATTTCAATACTAAAATTTTCTCAGAAATGAGGAATGTTTTTACTAAGTTTCAGTGATCTAGCTCCTTTCGTTTAGGCGTTATAGTGATTTCAACAGACAGACAGTCAGATGGACAGACAGACGGACATCGCTCAATCGTCTTAGAATTTCATAAGGATTCAGAATATATATCGATTTTTGATTTTTTATACTTTTGACTACAATAGGTATTTTTTTCAATGTGTAGTTTTGATGTTTTAAAAAAAAGTTTCTACTCCATTTTTTTAAATATTTCAATCAAAAATTTTTTCAGAGAAAATTTTTTATTGAAAATTTGTCTATACATTTTTTTTTTCTTTTTTTTTTTTGCAAAAATGTTTCTATGGAAATTTCGACAATATTATTTAAAATTTTTGTATAGAAAATTTTTTCATCTTAAACTTTTTTATAGAAATTTTTGTTATCCAAAATTTTTTTATAGAAATTTTTTTTATCCAAAATTTTTTGATAGAAATATTTTTTTGAAATTTTTTCGACACGAAAATATTGTTATAAAAAATTTTTCGATAGAACATTCTTTTTGAAAGTTTTCAAGTTTTTATAGAAAAAATTCGCCAAAAAAATATTAGTATCAAAAATTTGTCCATAGAAACATGTTTGTATAGAAGTATCTAAAAAATAGTTTTTTATCTAAAAAATCTAAAATTGTTTAATATTTTGGTATTTATATAAACTTTAATTGCGCAAAATTTAATGGCCATAGCTTTCACCGTTTATAACTTATTGGCTTTTAATTGGCGTTTGTGGAATTTTAGTGGTTTCCGGGAGCGGTTTTTATATGAAAGCTATGATCAAATACGGATCGAATCCTATAAAATTTGACATCCTGACCAAAAATTTAATAAAACTTCTCTGTTCTAAATTTAGTTGTCAGAGATATTACAATTGTATTTAATTTTTAGCATAAATGTGATTCCCGGGGCAGGGTTATATGGGAGCTCAAACTAAATGTGAACGAATTTTGCCCGATACACAACTTCTATAATATATCAGATATACGGGAGCTATGGTCAAATGTTAACCGATTTGGCCCAATTTCAATACCAAAATTTTGTCAGAAATAAATAATGTTTTTGCTAAGTTTTAGTGAGCTAGCTCCTTTCGTTTAGGCGGACAGAATTTCACAAGTTAGCTAATTTTTCGAAATTTTTCCTTTTGAGTCATAAGCCACCTTTTCCCTTTTCATAGACCGGGTCACATATATCGCTTTTAGTTTTAGTGAGCCAACATAAAGGGAATTACAAACGGAATGACAATCTCATATACGTCCCATTCTTTTTGATTGTGGGTATAAAGACTTGTACAATTTTTGATATTCAATACTCGGGCATTTTTTATAATGTTAAAATTGTGGTATAGAAAAATTTACGAAACTTGACTATTTATAGGAAAATTTGCGAAGTTTTAATATTTATATATTTAATACCTGTTTGACCGAGCCTTGTTTGGAGCTTTATGATAAGCATTTTGAGGCAAATTTTAAAGTTTTCATATATTTTGCTTATAAAGTACTAAAATAAATTTAGAGAAAAGACATTACACAAATATTTTTCAAATTATTTGATTTTTTTGTCCGATCAACACATAGTCGACATAGTTTACAGTTTAATACATTTTGAATAATTTTAGAAATTAGTCATACCAACAGAAACCTCCGTCAGCTAATGCGCAACAACTTTTCTTAAGATTATCAAATCCACAGTTTACGATTTAGTTCATTTTGAGTAGTTTTCAGTGACGCCACCTGTCGGAAGTTGTTCATACCTTCAAAGAAACCTTCGTCTGCTTATGAGCAACAACTTTGCTAATGATCATATATTGATCAAATGAACAATTTACGATTTAATTCAGTTTGAATAATTGACAGCATCGCCACCTGTCGGACTTTGGTCATACCATCATGCTATGCTAAAGATCATAGCATGATTAAAAGTGCAACTTACGATTAAATTGACTTTGAGTAAATTTCAGTGGCGCCACCTGTCAAAATTTCTTCATACAAACTATGAAACCGTCGTCGGCTCTTGTACAAAAGCTTTGCTAAGTATCATAGCATAATCAAATACACAGTTTACGATTTGACTCACTTTGAGTAATTTTGAGTATCGCCACCTGTCGGAAATGGCTCACACCAACTAAGAAACCTTTGCCGGCTCATGAGCTACAACTTTGCTAAAGACCATAGAATGATCATATGCATAGTTTACGATTTAATTAATTTTTAGTAATTTTCAGTGGCGCCACCTTTCGGAAATTAGTCTTACCGACTTTAAAACCTTTGCCGGCTTATCCGCAACATCTTTGCTAAAGAAGATAACATGATCAAATGCATAGTTTACTATTCTATAAAAAACATACATACAGGCAAACATTCAAAAAGTTATAACCTTACTACTTTTTTCCCCTTTTTATCCCCTATTTTCAACAAAACTTCCATATGCATATTTGCACCTCTTTGGTACCAATTGAATTTTGTACATTTTATTAACACTTAGTTAATATAATGTTCCTATTCATTTTAGTTTTTGAGATGTTAAGTTACCATTTTATCCCTTTTTTACCCATTTTGGCCCCAAAATAAAAAAAAAGTACCGAATACGTGTTCAATGTTTCTTTTACATCTATTGACTGCAGTACAAAGTTCCTTTCTACATTCTTTGTTTTAAAAAAATAAGAGTGGGTTAAAAAAGTACAAAAAAAAACTATTTTCACCATTTTTTACCCCCTATCGGACATAGTTTCAAAAAAGTACCAAGCACCTGTCTGCTTATTTTCATAGCTGTTCAAAACGTAATTTTAATTTTGTTTATATACCTATTATCTTAGGTGATAAAACGTTTTCGATTTTTTTCCCCTTTTTCCACGTTTTTACCCCTTAAAGGTTAAACTTCCAAAAGTACCTTCATATTCGATCTATACAGCTAAAAACGTACCAGGTGTATAAATTTTGTCAAAATCGTTAGAGCCGATTTCTATATATATATATATATATATATATATATATATAAATATATATATATATATATATATATATATATATATATATATATATATATATATATATATCTTATATTCTTAAACGAGCAATAATTGTATATATATATATATATATATATATAGAATGGCTATCTCGAAAACGGCTCTAACGATTTTGATAAAATTTGGACAGTGGGTATCTTTTTTGATGTATAGATCGAAGAAGAAGGGACTTTTTGAACTTTTACCTCTAAGAGGGTAAAAACGGGTAAAAAGGGGAAAAAATCGAAAACGCTATGTCTCCTAAAGTAATAGGTATAGAAACAAAATTAAAATTACGTTTTAAACAACTTTGAAAATAAGCGGACAGGTGTTTGATACTTTTTTGAAACTATGTCCGATAGGGGGTAAAAAAGGGTGAAAATAGTTTTTTTGGCACCTTTTTAACCCACTCTTATATTTTAAACTAAAGAATATAGAAAGAAAATTGGTACTGCAATCAATAGATGTAAAAAAAACATGAAACACGTATTTGGTACTTTTTTGATTTTGGAGCCAAAATGGGTAAAAAAGGGATAAAATGATAACTTAACATCTCCAAAGTAATATGAATAGGAACATTATACATTATGTTAAATGCGTTTTAAAAAAATGTACCGAATTCAATTGGCATCAAAAAAGTACCAAATATACATATGGAACTTTTAAAAATTAGGGAATAAAAGGAGAGAAAAATTAGTATTATTTTAAACAAATGAATGTTTGTCTGTATGTATGTTCTTTATAGAATAGTAAACTGTGAATTTGATTGTGTTATGCTCTTTAGCGAAGATGTTGCGGATAAGCCGGCGAAGGTTTTAAAGTTGATAAGACTAATTTCTGACAGATGGCGCCACTGAAAATTACTAAAAATTAATTAAATCGTAAACTGTACATTTGATCATGCTATGATCTTTAGCAAAGTTGTAGCGCATGAGCCGACGAAGGCTTTTTAGTTGGTATGAATAATTTCCGACAGGTGGCGCTACAGAAACTTACTCAAAGTCAATTTAATCGTAATCTGTACATTTTATCATGCTACAATCTTTAGCAAAGTTGTTGCACATGAGCCGACGAAGGTTTCTTAGTTGGTATGAAGAAATTTCGACAGGTGGCGCTACTGAAATTTACTCAAAGTCAATTTAATCGTATGCTGTACATTTAATCATGCTATAATCTTCAGCAAAGTTGTTACGGATAAGCCGAAGAAGTTTTATGAATTTGAATAAGCAAAGTCCGACAGGTGGCACCACAGAAAACTACTCAAAATGAATTAAATCGTAAACTGTGCATTTGATCAGACTATAATCTTTAGCAAAGTTGTTGCGCATGAGTCGACAGAGGTTTCTGTTGATATGAATAATTTCCAAAATTATTCAAAATGAGTTAAACTGTAAACTATGCAAACTATGTGTTGGTCGGACAAAATAAATCAAATAATTCAAAATTAACTGAATATTTCTACAATGTCTTTCCTCTAAATTTATTTTAGCACTTTATAATATAAAATATATAAAAACTTTAAAATTTTCCTCAAAATGCTTATCATAAAGCTCCGAGCAAGGCTCGGTCTACCAGGTACTATATATATATATATATATATACATACAATTATTGCTCATTTAAAGATATAAGATAAGGTAGAAAAATTTCAATATTTCTAGATTTTTGAAATTTGAATATTTTTAGAAAAATTTGCGATATTTGAATATTTATCGCGAAATTTTAATTTCTATAAAAAAATTTGAGAAATATAACTATTTATAGGAAAATTTGACTATTTATAGAAAAATTGGCGATATTTGACTATTTATAGAAAAATTTTCGAAATGTTACTTTTTATACAAAAATTTGCAAAATTTTATATTTATGGAAAAATTGTCGAAATTTGGCAATTTTTAAATTGAACTATATAAAGAAACATTTACGAAATTTGACTATTTATGGGGAAATATATATATGTATATATATATATATATATATATATATATATATATATATATATATATATATATATATATATATATACATACAATTATTGCTCATTTAAAGATATAAGATAGAAACATTTTCAAAATTTGAACACTTATAGGAAAATTTGCAAAATTTCAATATTTATAGATTTTTGAAATTTCAATATTTTTAGAAAAATTTGCGATATTTGAATATTTATCGCGAAATTTTAATTTTTCTAACAAAATTTGAGAAATGTAACTATTTATAGGAAAATTTGAAAACTTATAGAAAAATTTGCGATATTTGACTATGTATAGAAAAATTTTCGAAATTTTACTTTTTATACAAAAATATGCAAAATTTTATATTTAAAAGAAAATTTTCGAAATTTGGCAGTTTTTAAATTGAACTATATAAAGAAAAATTTACGAAATTTGACTATTTATGGGGAAATTTGCAAAACTTGACTATCAATAGAAAAATATGGAAAATTGGGAAATTTGATTATTTATAGAAAAATTTGCGAAATTTCACTATTTAAAAAATTTGAGAAGTTTAACTATTTACAGAAAAATTTGCGAAATTTGGCTGTTTATAGAAGTAATTTCTAAAAATTTATTTATAGGAAATCATTTCCAGGCGCTAACACATAATTCTATATCCATTTTAATGTGCATCAAACCGGTCTAGTGTGCTTATGTGTGTATGTATTGTCCATTTTATACAGGAGTTAGAGTTAAGGTGTATTCACCTGTGAATGCGATTATTGCAATTTGTAAACAAACATCCTTTGGCGCCTTTATAACTGATACCCCCCAAAAGCGGATTTAAGCTGATTCGCATGAATGCGTTAAACAGGACAGGCCAACAACAACAACAGAGCAGAGTCGTCGTCCTTATCATTCCATAAAATCCGGCGAATGATACACCAGAGATGCAAACAAATGCATTAAAGATGGATGTAACGACAACCGAGAATACAAACATTTTTTAAACGAATGAAACAGACAAATGGATGATGACGATGATGATGATGATTGGACTATACAAACGAAAGCATGTATGTATGTATGAATGTTGGAACCAGAGTGCATGTATAAATGATTAGTCCAAGTCATGCTGCAATGGACATAAGAAACGCTTGTTGTTTAAAGGAGAGACTTGGCACAAAAATATGTCAACGTCATTTTTACGCAAAATTATTTTTACCACACATTTCTTTTAGGATTTTGGTTTTTTAATTTAAAATTTTTAGTCATTTTTACGCAAAATTATTTTTACCACACATTTCTTTTAGGATTTTGGTTTTTCAATTTAAAATTTTATTTTTTTTTGTAAGGGAATCTCAAAAACAATCAATTATTTTATTTATACTTTCAGCTTTATTGTTTGACGTAAAAATTACAAAAAACTTGGTGGACTATAACCACAACTTATTCATATGTTATTTTTCCCGTAAGTATCAAATCTGTCTAGACAAATGACTACCACAAATTTCATAAAGAGATACCAACATCAAACCGTTCATCTATTAGTAGACCAAACAGCCATTTTTTGTTGCCGCACTGAGAATATTCACAAAAAAAAAAAAAAAATATAAATTAAAGGCCAGTGTTTTTAACCACAATATTGTGAAAGCCTTCATATGTTGGTATTAACTTAAATTAAGGCATGTATGGAGTAACTGAGAAAAGGGTAATACAAAAATTGAATACTTTTAACGAATTTAGGACTTAAATACTGTTAATTCTATATCAAAGCTACAGACACAGACTAATGGTTGTACCATTCCCGTATTGAAATTTGTACAATTTGTACAATTCTTCAAAAATTTGTTCATTTTCGAAAATTTTCTTACAAATATAAAATTAAATTTTGAAAGCTTTGAATAGTAAAAGTTTGAAAATTTTCCAATAAATCTTAAAATCTTAATATATAAAAATTAATGCCACTTTTCGTTGTAACTTTATAACTCACTTATCCAAACAAAATATTTAAGCTTTGTTCTGACTATTTAGTAGATGGTTTATGTGATGTTTGCCCAAAACCGGTTAGTATTTTTTAGAATCCATGGAAATTTTTTATATTTACATATTGTATAAAATATTTTCCATATATTGCATAAACTCTATAATTTATTTCTACACATCGTCAACAGTGCATTTGATAATGCCAAAATCTCTAACAAAGTTGACGGATATTTCTAAGTCAGTTGGATTAATTTCCAAAAGATGGCGTCACTGAAAATAATTTAAAATAAATTTAATCGTAAAGTATGCATTTGATCGTGTGTTGATAGGACAAAATCAATAAAATTATTGAAAATTAATTGGATATTTGTGTAATGTCTTTCCTTTAATTTTTTTTTAGGTTGATGGCGTAGCAACGCGTGATTGGTACAGATAGTTTCCTATAAATAGTCAAATTTTAAAAATTTTCCTATAAATTGTGTAATTTTGAAAATTATCTGTAAATTATCAAATTTCACAAATTTTTCTGCAAAAAGCCACATTTTTTAAATTATCTTATAAATAAAAAAATTTTGAAATTTTTCTATAAATACTCAAATTTCAAAAATTTTCTATAAAATTAAAATTTCAAAAATTTTCCTATAAATCGGTTAATTTTGAAAATTAATAGTCAAAGTTGGAAAGTTTTGCTAAAAAAAGTAAAATTTCAAAAATTTCCCTATAATTAGTCAAATGTTTTACATTTCCCTACAAGAAGATAGATTTCGAAAATTTCCTATAACAAGTGAAATTTCGAAAATTGTTTAATAATAATGAAATTTTGAAAATTTCCTATAATAAGTAAAATATTTAAAATTTTTCTAAATATATTCAAATTTCTAAAATTTTTTATTAATAGTCAAATTTCGAAAATTTTCTAAAAATAGTTATATTTCGAGAAATTCCTTATAAATAGTCAAATGTTAAAAAATTCCCTATAAATAGTCAAATTTCGAAAATTTCCTATAATAAGTTCAATTTCGAAAATTTTTCCATAAAAAGTCAAATTTCGTTAATTTTCAAAAAAAAAATAGTGAAATTTTCCAACAATTAGTCATATGTTTAAAAATTCCCTATAATTAGGAAATTTTCGAAAATTTCCTAAAATAACTCAGATTTCCCTATAAGTAATCAAGTTTCGAAAATTTTCCTTAAATAAGTCTAATATCGAAAATTTTCTAAAAACTAGTCATATTTCGAAAATTTCTTACAATAAGTCAAATTTCTAAAATTTTCAAAAAAGAGTCAAATTTCGAAAATTTCCCTATAAATAGTCAAATTTTAAAAATTTCCCTATAAAAAGACAAATTTCGAATATTTCCTATAATAAGTCAAATATCGAAAATTTCCCTATAAATAGTCGTGTTTAAAATTTCCCTATAAATAGACAAATTTCGAATATATCCTATAATAAGTCAAATTTCGAAAATTTCCCTATAAATGGTCAAATTTTGAAAATAAGTCCAATATATAAATAGAAAAATTTGGAAAATTTGCTATAAAAAGTCAAATATCGAAAATTTTCCTATTAACAGAAAAATTTTGAAAATTTCTTGTAATAAGTCAAATTTTGAAAATTTTCCTATAAGTAGTCAAATTTCGAAAATGTTTCTAAAAATAGAATAAATTCGAAAATTTGATTATAAATAAACAAATTTCGAAAATTTCCTATAATAAGTCAAATTTCGAAAATTTCCCTATAAATTGTCAAATTTCTATAATTTTTCTAAAAATAGTAAAATTTCGAAAACTTTCTTTAATAAGTTAAGTTTTAAAAATTTTCCTATTAGTTGACAAATTTCGAAAATTTCGCCATAATTAGACAAATTTCTTGTAATAAGTTAAATTTCGAAAATTTCCCTATAAGTTGTCAAATTTCGAACATTTTTCTAAAAATAGTCAAAATTTCGAAAATTTTTCTATAAATAGAAAAATTTTGAAAATTTCCTTTAATAAGTCAAATATCAATATCCCTATTAATAGACAAATTTCGAAAATTTCCTATAATTAGTTAAATTTCGAAAATTTCATATAATTAGTCAAATTTTGGAAATTTCCCTATAAACAGTCAGATGTTGAAAATTTTCCTATAATAGACAAATTTCTAAAAATGTCGCTATTAATAGACAAACATTTCGTTATAAATAGTCAAATGTTCAAAATTTCCCTTAAAATAGATAAATTTCGAAAATTTTCCTATAATTATTCATTTATCGAAAATTTTACTATTAATAGTCAAATTTCGAAATATTCAATATTTTCTAACAATATTCAAATTTTGTTTTTTTTTTCTCAATTTCAAAAAATTTGAAATTTGAAAATTTTTCTAAAATAAGAAAAATTTCGAAAATCTTTCTATAAACAAACAATTTCGAAAATTTTTTTATAAATTCTAAAATTTCGACAATGTTTCTTTAAATAGTTTAATTTAAACAATTTTCCTGTAAATATCAAATTTCTTATACATAAATTTCAAAAATTTTGATTTAAATTGTAAAATTTTTAAATATCCCAGCAAAACTTTGGTAATGGCAAGTACTCTGATAACTGGTTACCTTGTAACGACTACAACATACCATCCGAATAAATAATAAGTTATTACAGAAGTACTTATTTGTAATTAAGATGGTAATTTAAACTGAATGGCCCCGGTTCAAATCCCACCAAGGGCAACAATTTTTTTTAGTTTTTTTTTTTATTAAAAGAGTCTTTTTAAATGATTTTTGAATTTTAAGAACTTAAATATTATCTTCTGTAAAAAAAATTTGTAAAACTAACTCACGTTAATGAAAAAATACCATCATGAGTCAATTTTGATTATGTAGAGGATGTTGAATACCAAACACGATTCTAATTGGTCTTAACTTGGTAAGCCCAACTTATCTGGGTCATCCTTCATCTCAACTGTGGACACACATCTCCTCATGGTATCACCCGGGGAGCTAGTTTAACACCCATTAATATTGTGAGTTAACATGTTCCGAGAGTTGTCCCATAAGATCGATAAAAATGGGTTAAGATTACGGGCTAGTAATCCTCTCTTGAAAAAAAATACAATGAAGAGGATAAAATTAGAATTGAAATGTCCCACTACCTAATATTAGAGGAGGATGTCCGAAACTTCGATAGAAAAGCCAAGTAGAGGAACAGTTTTCAAAGCTTGGCCTATAAAATTGGAGAATATTCGCACAAGATCGAAATCCATGGAATTCTAAAATATGCTCGGACTTTGACCTTAACAGGTTGTAACATTTAAGTAAGTAAGAGTCAATCTTATGTAAAAACTTATACAAAAAAGTAGATTTAAATTGTTTAAGTTTTAAAAAAATTTTAAAAAAGTTTTAAAATAATTACAAAAAATCGTATAAAAATATTGTTACAAAAATTACAACAAAGCAAAAAAAAGCAGGGAAAAACAAAGTTATTTTCACATGATTTTGGATCTAAAAATAAAAATTGTTTATATTAATTATAAGCTGCTAAGTTTTCAACATATGAAGTAGCTCAGTGGAAGAGTCTCTGCCTAGCAGTCGGAGGGTCTGGGTTCGAGCCCCCATCGGATCATAAAAAAATTTTGTATTTCGTTTAAAAATATATGCTTTTAATAAAACAACAACAAAAAAGTTGTTGCTGTTGTTGTTGTTGCTTTCAAATTGCTTACCCAAGTCATTACTTTTCTGCAATTGGTAAGTACTTGCCTCCAATGACATCCCCATGTTAATGTAATGACTTAAACAGCGAATGAGTAAGTAGTTCGTGTTCAATAGTTTAACTGTTTAACTCATTATTTGGTAATGAAAAGTTTTACTGTTAAAAATGTTCCTATAAGCAATAAAATTTCAAAAAATGTTCAAAACAAACGAAGTCAATAGTTAACAATTTCCGTTAGACTTCGCTTTTTGAAACACCCTTTTTGAAAATGCAAATGTGTTTGCTCATAAAATGGGGGCTATTTGTGACATTTTGTATGTATTAGTTGGACAAAGAGAATTTTAAATTATAAAAACAACAAAAAGAATCCATTATATTAGAATGCAAAAAAGAGTCCGACAAACAAAATATTGAAAAAAAAAAAAAAATACGCAAGTGTAATTTATATATTTTCAGAACTAAATAAACAAACATATTCAGATATTGCTTATATACAAATCTGCCATTTGCTGCAAAATGGTCATAATCCACAATTGGTATTTTTGGCTTGAGTTCTTTAAATGATTTTTATTTTTATAAAATATAAAATACTACGAAAATTTCAAACCTTTTAAATTAAGTTTTTTAAATATGACGATTTTGCAGCAAATGAACAATACATAAGTACTAGTTTTAACAAAGTTTTTAAGCTAGATAATACCCACCAACATTATGAAGGAATTTTCAATGTTTAGTTTATTAAGGGAATTTTAAAGTTGTTATAGAGATAATTGAAGTTTGAGTTCAAGTTTTAATCATAAATTTTATTAAATTTAAAATTTCTTAAAATTTAAATAAAACTGAAATAAAACTGATTTAATGGATAATGTAAAATTTAAATTAAACAAATTCTCTACTCGTTCGTTACATAAGCCCTTAGAACTAAAAAAATTGTATTTAAATTTTTCTACTTATTCATTACAAATCATCCATTACAAAATAATTACCACCAATTTAAAATATTATATTTTTTTTATAGCCTCTAGGGTTTTTAACGCCATTAAAAACTACTATTTTTTTTCTATCATACACTCAAGCATGTGACATTTAATACCTGATGCATATGCATAAAGTTTTTTTAATTTGCATTTATTTGTATTAGTTAAATTAATTCGTCAGCTTAATTTTATATGACATTTTATCCCAGCGGGTTCGTGTACGTTAAACATTTTTTTATTGAATCAATTATGTAAAAATTTCAAGTATTGAAATGTGACAGGTTTTTAATGAAATTTTTTAGTTATATAAATATCAGCCTAAAGATGCGTGTTTTTAAGTTATTTTATATAAAAATATCGATTAAATTAATTGTAGCCTTAAAATAACACTTAATGAAGGTTTTTATGAAAGCAAGACTTCATAGTAATTCAAGAAAATTAAATAAATACCCAGCAAAACTTTGGTAATGGCAAGTAGTCTGATAACTGGTTACCTTGTAATGACTACAGCATACCCTCCGAACACTAATAAGTTATTACAGAAGTACTTATTTGTAATTAAGATGGCAATTTGAACTGAATGGCCCAGGTTCAAATCCCACCAAGATAAACAATTTTTTTTATTTTTTTTATACCCACCATCAAAAAGAATGGGGGGTATATTGAGATTGTCATTCCGTTTGTAATTTCCTTAATATTGGTTCAAAAATCAAAAACGATATATATTCTGAATCCTTATGAAATTCTAAGACGATTGAGCTATGTCCGTCTGTCTGTCCGTCTGTCTGTCTGTCTGTTGAAATCACGATAACGTCTAAACGAAAAGAGCTAGCTAACTGAAACTTAGCAAAAACATTCTTTATCTATGAGAAAATTTTGGTATTGAAATTGGGCAAAATCGGTTAGCATTTGGCCATAGCTCCCGTATAACCTCGTCTAGGCTAATCGCTTATTTGCTAATAAATGACAAATTATGACAGTTATGATGACAAAATTTGGTATCTAGAAGTTTTAGATAAGCACTAGGCAGCATATAAAATTTCATCGAAATCGGTTCACATTTAGCCATAGCTCCCATACAAAAAACTTACGAAAACAGGCTAAATTTCACCCAAAATACACTTAAATGCCAATAAATCTAAAAGTATAACAGATATAACCACTAAATTTGGCAAAAGAAATTCTTATATCAATGCCAGCCAGTGTGCAAAATTTTGTCACAATCGGTCACTATTTGACCTAGCTCCCATATAAAAAACTTACGAAAACACAAAAATTCAAAAAGAAAAGGGGATTTATGTCCGTCTGTCCGTCAGATAAAATCGTGATAGCTCCTTAACTACAAGAGCTAGTAAGACTAAGTTAAGCACAAGGAAGTCTTATGCCAATGCCAGTCAGTGTGCAAAATTTCGTCACAATCGGTCACCATTTGGCCATAGCTCCTTATGGAAACACAAAAATACATAAAGAAAAGGTTGTTTATGTCCGTCTGTCCGTCAGATAAAAGCACGATAGCGCCTTAACGAAAAGAGCTAGAGGGACAAAATTTTACAAAAGTATTTTGGATATCTTGAAAAAGATGTGTGATGAAAATGGACAAAATCGGTTCAAATTTAGTTAGAGCTCCCATATAACCCCGCCCCGGGAAACACATTAATGCTGATAAATTGAATACAATTGTAGTAGCTATGACGATTAAATTTAAAATAGGGAAGTTTTATGCAATTTTTGATCAGTTTATCAAATTTTATAGGAATCAGTCCATATTTGACTTTAGCTTTCATGTGAAAAACACTCACGGAAACCAAAAATTTTAGCAAAGGCCAGTTAAAAGCTATTAAATTAGAAACTATGATAGCTATGGTCACTAAATTTTGCAAGAATAAGCTCTCTATATATACCAGCCAGTGTGTAAAATTTTGTTATAATCGGTCAACATTTGGCTATAATTCTTATATATATAACATCCCCTTTTTATATCTACAATCAAAAAGATTTGGAGGTACATTCATTATATTAAGATTGCACCTATGAAATTATATAGGCATCAATCAATGTTCAGCCCAGACTTTATATATGATGAATGCATTAGGAACTCATAACGAAATATATGGACCTGTCGTATTACTATTAACGTGTTTAGCCTAACTAGATATTAATCACAACGAAAAGTATTTAACAACTTATTAATGTAAAACTATACCTGGTTATGAGACCGAATTTTGATCAAAGTAAATACTGGGGAAACCATTACATATTTTTGAATGTTAAACTATAAAGCTACGGCAACTGAATTTAGTCCAAAGGTTTTACCAACAATACCAAATAGCTTAGCGATTTTTCCAGTTTTGGTGCAGATTTTGAATTAGCTGCACCCTTGTAGATATATGAGATATGTTTCTAAATTTAACACAACTTGATGGTGGGTATATAAGATTCGGCACAGCCGAATATAACACTCTTACTTGTTTCTTATTAAAATAGTATTTTTAAATGATTTTTGAATTTTAAGAACTTAAATATTACCTTCTGTAAAACAAATTTTGAAAAACAAACTCACGGTAATGAAAAAATATCACCATTAGTCAATTTTGATTATATAGGGGATGTTGGATACCAAACACGGTTCTGATTGGTTTTATCGTGGTAAGCCCAACTTATCTGGGTCATCCTTCGACTCAACTGTGGGCAGTGACCTCCTCGTGGTATCACCCGAGGAACTAGTTCAACACCCCTTAATGTAGTGAGCTAACATGTCCTATAAGATCGATAAAAATAGGTTAGGACGACGGGCTAGTAACCCTCTCTGGAAAAAAACAATTACTATGAAAAGGATAAAATAAGAATAAAAATGTCACACAACTTAATGTTGAAGAGGACGTCCAAAATTTCGATGGAAAGACCAAGCAGATGAAAATTATTCAAAGCTAGGCCTATAAAATTGGAGAATATTCGCACAAGATCGATGTGCATGGCATTTTAAAATAGGCTCGGACTTTGACTTAGCATATAACTATAACTTATATAAAACTTATGCAAAAAGGAAGATTTAAATTTTAAAATAATTAAAAAAAACTTCTTTGTTTACAAAAAATCGTATAGAAATATTTTTCCAAAAATTACAACAAAGCAAAAACGCAGGGAAAAACTAAGTTATTGTCACATGATTTTGGATCTAAAAATAAAAATTGTATATATTAATTATAAGCTGCTAAGTTTTCAACATATGAAGTAGCTCAGTGGAAGAGTTTTCGCCTAACAGTCGTAGGGGTCTGGGTTCGAGCCCCCATCGGGTCATAAAAAAAATGTTGTATTTCGTTTAAAAATATATTTTTTAAACAAAACAACAACAACAACAAAAAGTTTTTGTTGTTGTTTTCCAATTGCTTACCCAAGTCATTACTTTTCTGCGATTGGTAAGTACTTGCCTCCAATGACATCCCCATGTTAATGTAATGACTTAAACAGTGAATGAGTAAGTAGTTCGTGTTCAATAGTTTAGCTGTTTAACTCATTATTTGGTAATGAAAAGTTTTGCTAGGTATATTAGACTATCCCGATTATATCATACCCTGAGCGATTTAGACCAATTGTTAAAAAATGTTGTTTCGGATGAAATATGGGCAAATCCTGCGTTATGGACGATACATTTGTGTGGATTTTGTTGTACTTAAATGTATCCCATTTTTGTTATACACTATATACCATTGAACAGATTTCTGGGAATATTACCCCATCGATTGTGCAATCGAATGGTATTTGCTAATTTACATATTTGTTTTGGGGGAAAAAGATATTCGCTTTTAAAGTGCTGTGAGGGACGCTACAAAAAATTTAAGTTTTTCAACACGTGTTTCTGGAATTTCTATCAAATCGGTCATAGTTATAAAAAAATTGTAAATACATTATAGATAGAGAAAACTCAGAGGATTACAAAACAGCTTTTAAACATTTTTTAAAGTTTCCAGTTTCACCAAAAATCCATAAAGGCGGACGCTATGTGACGGACGATACAGTTTCTACTTGAATGTTTTTTATCAGGAAAAAATTCATATTTCATATTTTTTTTAAAGGACTCGTTCATCAGTGAAAATAATGATTTTATTTCTTCCCCAATTTTATCTACTTCCTTTTCAGGTTCGCGGTTAAAATGCGATTTTTGGGCACAATTGTATATTTCACAAAACGGCTAATAACATATATTTATTTATTTAAAGTTTTAGACTTTTCACATCTTATTTTTCATCCCTAGAATGCTGCAGCTAGCTGTTAGAGTGTCCCAAAAATCAAAAAGAAAAATCAAATTTCAAAAGCATAAAATTTGCTCCACTGTATGTTTTTTAACACCTAATATCTTAAATTTAATCTGTGGATATACACAGTGTTATTGCTTTATGAATAGATATGTGTTCGTAAATTTTGTATTTAATAAATATTATTTTGTAAAAAATATATACTGTGACGGACGCTAAAAACTTTCCTATACATATTATTTTGTAAAATGCTATATAAACATCTATATATTTTTAGCCTTATGTTAAGCATACTAGAAGTTCTCTTTACGAACCAAGTTCAATTGAAGAAAAAAGAAAAATTGCCCTAGTCAAATTAAAAAAAAAAAAAAAAACTTTATTTCTGTGACGGACGCTACACAATGTGAGCCCTTTTTTATTTGACGTTATTTATATCACACCAATTAATTTTGATGGGTTCTTTTACATCTAATCAGGGTAAGAAAATATTCACGAGTGTGAAGTTCATTTGTCTAAATTCAGCACTTTCTCAAGAGTTGTGAGTAATGTTTTTTTGTTTTGTTACACACAATTATGACTAAAGATTAACTTATACAACTCTCGCGCGTGAAGAGTGAATAAAATTTAAAAATCATTTCCTCATGCGCACGACTAAACTAAACTTCAACATAAGCAGGCGCATGAGCATCCACATTTGTCATTCATTCATTTTTAATTTAGTTAATTATCATTATTAGTTAATTACAATTGAGTCTTTTACATTTTCAGCAGGACAAATCTACGGTTACGAGGCCTAGAGATTTGTACTGTGAAAAAATTGCAGAAAAATAAATAATGTAATATTTTTTATTTATCAATGCGGTTTTTGATAAATAAACAAGTAAGAGTGTTATATTCGGCTGTGCCGAATCTTATATACCCACCATCAAGTTGTGTTAAATTTAGAAACATATCTCATATATCTACAAGGGTGCAGCTAATTCAAAATCTGCACTAAAACTGGAAAAATCGCTAAGCTATTTGGTATTGTTGGTAAAACCTTTGGACTAAATTAGGTTTCCGTAGCTTTATAGTTCAACATTCAAAAATATTTTAGTGGTTTCCCCAGTATTTACTTTGATCAAAATTCGGTCTCATAACCAGGTATAGTTTTACATTAATAAGTTGTTAAATACTTTTCGTTGTGATTAATATGTAGTTAGGCTAAACACGTTAATAGTAATACGACAGGTCCATATATTTCGTTATGAGTTCCTAATGCATTCATCATATATAAAGTCTGGGCTGAACATTGATTGATGCCTATATAATTTCATAGGTGCAATCATAATATAATGAATGTACCTCCAAATCTTTTTGATTGTAGATATAAAAAGGGGATGTTATATATATAAGAATTATAGCCAAATGTTGACCGATTATAACAAAATTTTACACACTGGCCGGTATATATAGAGAGCTTATTCTTGCAAAATTTAGTGACCATAGCTATCATAGTTTCTAATTTAATAGCTTTTAACTGGCCTTTGCTAAAATTTTTGGTTTCCGTGAGTGTTTTTCACATGAAAGCTAAAGTCAAATATGGACTGATTCCTATAAAATTTGATAAACTGATCAAAAATTGCATAAAACTTCCCTATTTTAAATTTAATCGTCATAGCTATTACAATTGTATTCAATTTATCAGCATTAATGTGTTTCCCGGGGCGGGGTTATATGGGAGCTCTAACTAAATTTGAACCGATTTTGTCCATTTTCAGCACACATCTTCTTCAAGATATCCAAAATACTTTTGTAAAATTTTGTCTCTCTAGCTCTTTTCGTTAAGGCGCTATCGTGCTTTTATCTGACGGACAGACGGACATAAACAACCTTTTCTTTATGTATTGTTGTGTTTCCATAAGGAGCTATGGTCAAATGGTGACCGATTGTGACGAAATTTTGCACACTGACTGGCATTGACATAAGACTTCCTTGTGCTTAACTTAGTCTTACTAGCTCTTGTAGTTAAGGAGCTATCACGATTTTATCTGACGGACAGACGGACATAAATCCCCTTTTCTTTTTGAATTTTTGTGTTTTCGTAAGTTTTTTATATGGGAGCTAGGTCAAATAGTGACCGATTGTGACAAAATTTTGCACACTGGCTGGCATTGATATAAGACTTTTAGATTTATTGGCATTTAAGTGTATTTTGGGTGAAATTTAGCCTGTTTTCGTAAGTTTTTTGTATGGGAGCTATGGCTAAATGTGAACCGATTTCGATGAAATTTTATATGCTGCCTAGTGCTTATCTAAAACTTCTAGATACCAAATTTTGTCATCATAACTGTCATAATTTGTCATTTATTAGCAAATAAGCGATTAGCCTAGACGAGGTTATACGGGAGCTATGGCCAAATGCTAACCGATTTTGCCCAATTTCAATACCAAAATTTTCTCATAGATAAAGAATGTTTTTGCTAAGTTTCAGTTAGCTAGCTCTTTTCGTTTAGACGTTATCGTGATTTCAACAGACAGACAGACGGACAGACGGACATAGCTCAATCGTCTTAGAATTTCATAAGGATTCAGAATATATATCGTTTATGATTTTTGAACCAATATTAAGGAAATTACAAACGGAATGACAATCTCAATATACCCCCCATTCTTTTTGATGGTGGATATAAAAACAGATTGAATCATTTTTTTCAAAATATCAAAAACAAAATATTAAAAATACCTATGTATATGTATTTCTATGCACTTTTGTTTAAAGGCCTTGCGATATTTCCCGCTGTGTTTCTTAAACCTTTATTAATCCTAAAATGCGTTTGTTTTGTAAAAACATTAATATACGTAAAACTGCCGCTCTAAGAGTAAAAAAAATACTTTTGTACAAAATTTTTATATAACAGTTATTTTTTCAAAAAATAAAAATATTTTGATATCGAAAAAAAATTTATTAAATAAAATTGTGTATTTTTTGGTTCCGTATTAATAGGCATTTTTTCTATAGAAAAAAGTAATTTTTTCTACAGAATACAAAAAATAGTTTTTCTAAATTAACTATGTTTACAAAAATAAATGTGTCGTGACAACACTGTTCGAGATTTTATTTCTCTGTTCCCTCGAACCATTTATTTTTTTGCAATAATTTGATTTTGTTCTTGTATTTTTTGTTTTTGTCTTTTCTTTAACAAAGCAGAAATTTAGTTAATATTTCTTCTAATGTGCCACTCACGGGCAAGTCGTGCGCTAGTCGTGTAAAATATTTTTTGTGAGTGGCACACAAAATGTGGTTTTCATTTTTTAGTTGATCGTGACTTGTGTAGAAAAAGTTTACTCTTGTCAACACGAGTAAGAGATGAATGTACAAGAAAAATTTGTTAATACCCATGACTGTGTGCGAGATTTTTATAAAAAGGAATTTTTGCACATGAATAAATGTGTGAAATGAGTGTTCAAATCCTTACCCTGTATCTAATTGTATAAAATTAAGCAAACTTTGAGCCCCTATTTAAACTTGATGCCTAAATGGATGTATTTGCGATTTTTATGAACTTTAAAAAAAAAATATTATTTTAAAAAATTTCTAAAAATTCCAGATGAGTGCAAATAAAGACCTGCCATTCACAAAGAAACTAATCAAAAATTGTATCCATTATATATTCTAAAGGATTAATATATGGTTAATTTTTCCATAAACACAAATACGGGATTTTGACAGTTTTAAAATTTTGTTCTTGGTTTATCAACACAATTTTATGAAATTCGGTACAGCATATAAGTTGGCCTTAAAAAAGCTGTACTAATTTGTATTGAATCCGTCGAGTCCTTGGGGTATCTGCCTTGGACCCCATTTCCTCATATATTTTATTCTCAATCTAAAAGCCCCAACTTTCAACAAAATTGAATGAATATAATCACATGTCTCCTGGTTAATTCCAGAAAGGGCTCTACTTAATCTACTAATTTTTATTGAAATCCGTCAACTCCTTGGGGTACCTACCTTGGACACCCATTGTTTATGTATTTGTACTCTCAGTCTATATGCCGTAACTCTCAACAGAATTTAATGAAATAAAGCACACGTCTATTAGTTGATTCAAGAACGAGCTCTAACAATATTGTTTCAAATCCGTCTACCTGCCTTGGACCCCCAATTTTTATACCCTTCACCACCATAGGTGGAAACTGTATATTGGGTTTGTGCTGATGTTTGTAACGCATAGAAATATTGGTCTGAGACCTATCTTTTAGTATACAAATCGACTTAGAATCACTCCCTGAGTTGTTTTAACGATGTCCGTCCGGCTGGCTGGCCGGTTATCCATGTAAGCTTGTTATCACTCTACAGGTAGTAACTTTAAAGATAAGTTGATGAAACTTGGCACAGATTCATATTTTGGTCCAAGGACGATGCCTATGCTTTTTGGGCGAAATCGGATTACTATTTCGGGTACCTCCCATAGGGATGCCTTCCCGGAATATAGTTTTTGGTTCTTTACAGCCACAAATTTAGCTGTACTTTAATAATATTCTGCACAAATATTGCTTATCATAACCTTAATCAGAGTTCCTAATTTTGTAGAAATCGGACCATTTTTGACCATACCTCCCATACAAGACACATTCTCAAAAGACGTTTATATACACATAAATGCACAAAAACGTCAATAACTCTAAAGATAAATGCATTTGCTTACACAGATAAATATTTTGTAAATATAAACCAATAGTCAAAATTTGGTAACAATCGGTCCACAATTGACCCTAGCTCCCATATCAGGCCCTTAGCCGTAAATGATATAAATCTCGAAATTTTGAAAAAATAGCACATAGTATATGTATGTATGTCTCTAAGACATAAGGAAAACTTGTTTAATTGTTGGTCCATATTTGACCTTAGTTGTGAAGGGTATTATATAGTCTTGCTTGACCGACTATAGCTTTTCTTACTTGTTTAATATATGTTTATTCTCAATCTATAATTAAAACATGGATTTGTGTTTTTTTAATTTCTTATGCGTTTTTTTTCGAAATAGCTGTTAATAACTTATTAACAAATTGTTATTATAAAATTGCCAATGTTTGGATTAATAACTGTAATTTGATTAAAAAGTTAAGCCTGAAGGTATGCAATGATTTTTTAATATAAGAAATATTCTTGATATATTTCACTAAATTTTGATTTTTTCAAAAGATTCACAAAAGTTGGTGAATTTGTATAGCTAAATCGATAGAAAATCCTTTTGCCTTTTATTTCATTATACTGAGAGCACGGATGTGAACCGAGCTAACTGACCTTTGAAATCGATCTATATCTGACCATAGCTCCCAGACAAATTCTTCTATCAAAACGCATTGAGACATAATTCGCTAAAACGCTCGTAAATCTGAAGATAATGAGAATTTTGAGTTTATTTTTTGCATACATAATTTTTGTAAAAACTATAATCAATTTTGCCAAATTTCGAGACAATCGATCCACATTTGACCCTAGCTCTCATATAAGTCCGAATGATGGATACAGCTTAAATATATATGTTTTGAAAAAATGTTTGTATGGTGGCAAAATTTAGCAAATATTTGTCTTTATACAGAAAAAAGAACACCTTTGGCCCTAATGGTGAAGAGTATCGTCTGATCGGGTTTGACCGACTATAACACTTTATTTTTTGTTTATTATAAAGTTCGAACGTTGATATTATGTGTGAAACACTATATCATTAAAATGACCACCACTCGAAATCAGGCAAGCATTGATTCTTTTGAGGTAATTTTCGACCACATGTCGACACATATTGGGCGGTATTTCAGCCATAACTTGACGATTGTTGGTTTTTACTACATAAGAGTTAAAGGTTTATCTGCAAAAACACGGGCTACGCGAAAGCCCCACAAAAAAGTCTAATGGTTTCAAATCGCATGATCTTGATGGCCAGTTGATATCGACACGACGAAAAATTACGCGGCCAGGAAATGTCTTTTGGAATAAAGCCATATTCGATTGAGTTGTGACTTATTCAGACTTTCACCAAAAAACAAAAAAATTAAACTTCACTATTTTAAAATATGATTATTTTTAAATATGACAATAGCAGTGTCATAATTTCCGGTATCTATGTCATAAATGTTTCTCAGTTTAAATCAAAATTAAAGTTAGGTTTGGTAAAATTTGTACAATAAAATCTAAAATAATAGCGACTTTTAATCTTAATGAGAAAATTTATAACAAAGAACAACGTTTCTGATTTTACAGAACTAAAAGTTTGATCTTTACCCCCTCCCTTATCAAAAAGAAAAGCCTAAACATTAGTTCATAGCTAATTCTCATCGCCGCTGTATTCCAATATCGGTTTCGGCAAACATTTCTGGTTTATATCGAAACACTTGCATTTGTAATTTGTTTATTTTTTATAACGTATTTTTTTATTAATGCAAAAATAATCAACCAATTTCACATCAGTAATTACAAATGATAATTCACATATTTTATCCATTCATTTATCATTAACAGAAACACATTTACTCACCTGCATAGACATACAATCAAGGCCTTACACAAGCCAGGCCTTTTAATAGAAATTAGTTATAGATTAAAGTTACAACTACATAAAATAATGAAATTGGTTTAAGTTTTTCTATAGAAAAAATAAGTTTATCTCTAGCAGAAATAAGTTTTTTTCTATAGAAAACATAAGATTTTCTATGAAAAAAATAAGATTTTCTATAGAAAACATAAGATTTTCTATGAAAAAAATAAGATTTTCTATGAAAAAAATAAGTTTTTCTATAGAAAAAAATCAGATTTTCTATAGAAAAAAATAAGATTTTATATGGAAAAAATAAGTTTTTCTATGGAAAAAATAAGTTTTTCTATGGAAAAAACAAGTTTTTCTATGGAAAAAACAAGTTTTTCTATGGAAAAAATAAGTTTTTCTATGAAAAAAATAAGTTTTTCTATGGAAAAAATAAGTTTTTCTATAGAAAATATAAGGTTTTCTATAGAAAATATAAGTTTTTCTATAGAAAAAATAAGTTTTCCTATAGAAAAAATAAGTTTTTCTATAGAAAAAATAAGTTTTTCTATAGAAAAAATAAGTTTTTCTATAGAAAAAATAAGTTTTTCTATAGAAAAAATAAGTTTTTCTATAGAAAAAATAAGTTTTTCTATAGAAAAAATAAGTTTTTCTATAGAAAAAATAAGTTTTTCTATAGAAAAAATAAGTTTTTCTATAGAAAAAATAAGTTTTTCTATAGAAAAAATAAGTTTTTCTATAGAAAAAATAAGTTTTTCTATAGAAAAAATAAGTTTTTCTATAGAAAAAATAAGTTTTTCTATAGAAAAAATAAGTTTTTCTATAGAAAAAATAAGTTTTTCTATAGAAAAAATAAGTTTTTCTATAGAAAAAATAAGTTTTTCTATAGAAAAAATAAGTTTTTCTATAGAAAAAATAAGTTTTTCTATAGAAAAAATAAGTTTTTCTATAGAAAAAATAAGTTTTCTATAGAAAAAATAAGTTTTTCTATAGAAAAAATAAGTTTTTCTATAGAAAAAATAAGTTTTTCTATAGAAAAAATAAGTTTTTCTATAGAAAAAATAAGTTTTTCTATAGAAAAAATAAGTTTTTCTATAGAAAAAATAAGTTTTTCTATAGAAAAAATAAGTTTTTCTATAGAAAAAATAAGTTTTTCTATAGAAAAAATAAGTTTTTCTATAGAAAAAATAAGTTTTTCTATAGAAAAAATAAGTTTTTCTATAGAAAAAATAAGTTTTTCTATAGAAAAAATAAGTTTTTCTATAGAAAAAATAAGTTTTTCTATAGAAAAAATAAGTTTTTCTATAGAAAAAATAAGTTTTTCTATAGAAAAAATAAGTTTTTCTATAGAAAAAATAAGTTTTTCTATAGAAAAAATAAGTTTTTCTATAGAAAAAATAAGTTTTTCTATAGAAAAAATAAGTTTTTCTATAGAAAAAATAAGTTTTTCTATAGAAAAAATAAGTTTTTCTATAGAAAAAATAAGTTTTTCTATAGAAAAAATAAGTTTTTCTATAGAAAAAATAAGTTTTTCTATAGAAAAAATAAGTTTTTCTAAAGAAAAGTAAGTTTTTCTATAGAAAAAATAAGTTTTTCTATAGAAAAGTAAGTTTTTCTATAGAAAAAATAAGTTTTTCTATAGAAAAAATAAGTTTTTCTATAGAAAAAATAAGTTTTTCTATAGAAAAAATAAGTTTTTCTATAGAAAAAATAAGTTTTTCTATAGAAAAAATAAGTTTTTCTATAGAAAAAATAAGTTTTTCTATAGAAAAAATAAGTTTTTCTATAGAAAAAATAAGTTTTTCTATAGAAAAAATAAGTTTTTCTATAGAAAAAATAAGTTTTTCTATAGAAAAAATAAGTTTTTCTATAGAAAAAATAAGTTTTTCTATAGAAAAAATAAGTTTTTCTATAGAAAAAATAAGTTTTTCTATAGAAAAAATAAGTTTTTCTATAGAAAAAATAAGTTTTTCTATAGAAAAAATAAGTTTTTCTATAGAAAAAATAAGTTTTTCTATAGAAAAAATAAGTTTTTCTATAGAAAAAATAAGTTTTTCTATAGAAAAAATAAGTTTTTCTATAAAAAAAATAAGTTTTTCTATAGAAAAAATAAGTTTTTCTATAGAAAAAATAAGTTTTTCTATAGAAAAAATAAGTATTTCTATAGAAAAAATAAGTTTTTCTATAGAAAAAATAAGTTTTTCTATAGAAAAAATAAGTTTTTCTATAGAAAAAATAAGTTTTTCTATAGAAAAAATAAGTTTTTCTATAGAAAAAATAAGTTTTTCTATAGAAAAAATAAGTTTTTCTATAGAAAAAATAAGTTTTTCTATAGAAAAAATAAGTTTTTCTATAGAAAAAATAAGTTTTTCTATAGAAAAAATAAGTTTTTCTATAGAAAAAATAAGTTTTTCTATAGAAAAAATAAGTTTTTCTATAGAAAAAATAAGTTTTTCTATAGAAAAAATAAGTTTTTCTATAGAAAAAATAAGTTTTTCTATAGAAAAAATAAGTTTTTCTATAGAAAAAATAAGTTTTTCTATAGAAAAAATAAGTTTTTCTATAGAAAAAATAAGTTTTTCTATAGAAAAAATAAGTTTTTCTATAGAAAAAATAAGTTTTTCTATAGAAAAAATAAGTTTTTCTATAGAAAAAATAAGTTTTTCTATAGAAAAAATAAGTTTTTCTATAGAAAAAATAAGTTTTTCTATAGAAAAAATAAGTTTTTCTATAGAAAAAGTAAGTTTTTCTATAGAAAAAATAAGTTTTTCTATAGAAAAAATAAGTTTTTCTATAGAAAAAATAAGTTTTTCTATAGAAAAAATAAGTTTTTCTATAGAAAAAATAAGTTTTTCTATAGAAAAAATAAGTTTTTCTATAGAAAAAATAAGTTTTTCTATAGAAAAAATAAGTTTTTCTATAGAAAAAATAAGTATTTCTATAGAAAAAAATAAGTTTTTCTATAGAAAAAAAAATTTCTATTGGAGGCCCTTTGTCCAAAAATTCTTACCCCTTTAATAGGCCATTATTTAAGTGCATATGTCTGTAAGTCCGTAGTATATGCGACGATAAGTATAGGTAAATGTGGTATTTGGTAATTCACACAATCCACAATGGGATTAAATATTATTGTATTTTACTTGTAGCCATGAGAGGTTGATCACAACGATGACGTTGATAATAATATGTGAATTGATGCGGTAATGAATGAATTAACTGAAGCTGTATTATGGTCTATATTCATGCATTTATAAATTGTCATGTCTCATCTAGAGTTGTATGTATGTATGTTTCCCCGTCTGTCTGTTTGTCTGTCATTTGGTTACTCTTGTCAGTTATTAGTTGAATACAAATTGGCTTAATAAGTGGTTTAATAACATTTAAAAAATATGTAATTGTATCATAACAAATAAAATACAACAACTGCTCAGTAAATATTAATTTTAAAATAAAATTTTATTTTTAACTGTGTAAAACTATTCCCTGAGCGTGAAATATATATTTAAAAGGTAATTATTTGAAAAAAATCATGATGTTTACAATTTTATTAAATTCGCGAAAAACTTGTAGTCTCTTCTTAAGGTTGTGAGAAAAAAATTCACCGAAATTTACCGATCGTAGAACAAAGTTCAAAATTTTCTTAAAAAAGTCACATAAATTGTTACGCATAATTTAAGCAAAAAGTGTTGCTGTCGTTTAGGCGCAAAATTTGAATTAAATTGCAAGTCTAAGGCAGGTAGCCCTAGGAGTCGTTGGATTTCAACCAAAATTTGTAGAACTATTTTTTGGGTCAACTAATAGATGTGTGACGAATATCATCAAATGCTTTTATGAATTAAGGCTTATATATTGAAAAGAAAAATAAGAGAAAATATGGGGGTCCAAGACAAGTACCTCAAGGAAGCAAGGAATCTGAACCAAAACCAGTATAACTCTTTTTTCATCAATAAATAGATTTGTGCCGATTTTTTTAATTCTGTTGAGAACTGAGGCATTGAAAAAAATAGTGAAAAATGGAGGTCCAAGGTTGGTACAAAAGTACAGGGTTATCCATTTTGCGGTTTCAAAAGTGAGCGTTAATAAAACACATATAAATTTTTTTTTTGCATGATATTTCTTTTTATACCCTTCACTACTATAGGTGGAAAGGGTATTATAAGTTTGTGCTGATGTATATAACGCTAGGGTGACAATTTTTCTATGAAGGAAAATGATTTTTCGAATTTTATAACTTTTTCTACGGAATATTGTGACACTAGGTCTAAAAGTTCAGATTTGAAAATTTGAGCCAAATCGGACAACGTTCGATGGGCGCGCATCGAGTCCAAAGTTTAAGAGCCCATTTGTATGGGGAAAAATGGGTTATTTTTTGTTTTTGCGAAATTTAGACCAAAAATTAATAATTTGTACAAGAAAAAATAACAGAATATTAAAGAGAACTAACACAGATGTATTTCAAACCGTGAAAGTCGAAAATCCATGAGATAGTTTAAAAGTTATTGCAGTTTTCCCCCGAAAATGCATGTTCTTGAAAACGCGCCTAAGGATATGCACCAAAATTTGTTTGTTGTAAATAAAGAAATTTCAAAGTTAGACATGATATATTATTTAATGGCTTGTTACTAGTAAATAGTTCAGTTTTGTTTAAATATAATCAAATTTGCTTAGTTTTTTCATGTTGGAAAATGGTTAATTTTTCTCAGGTTAGTTCTCTTTAATATTATATTACTTTTTCTTGTAAAAATTATTTATTTTCGGTCTAAATTTCGCAAAAGCAAAAAATAACCCATTTTTCCCCATACAAATGGGGTCTTAAGCTTTGGACTCGATGCACGCCCATAGACCATTGTCCGATTTGACTCAAACTTTCAGTTCTAAACTTTTAGACCTAGTGTCACAATATTCCGTAGAAAAAGTTATAAAATTCAAAAAATCATTTTCCTTCATACAAAAAATTGTCACCCTACTAAGCAGCATATAAAATTTCGTCGAAATCGGTTCACATTTAACCATAGCTCCCATATAAAAAACTTACGAAAACAGCCTAAATTCCTCCTGAAATTCACTTAAATGCCAATAAATGATAAACTGTAACAGCTTTGACCACTAAATTTAGCACAAGGAAGTCTAATATGAATGGCAGCCAGTGTGCAAAATTATGTCACAATCGGTCACCATTTGACCATAGCTCCCATATAAAAAAGCGCGATAGCGCATTAACTAAAAGGGCTTATATAAAAAACACTCCCGGAAACAAGAAAATATGTAGCGAGGACCAGTTAAAAGCTTTTAAATTAGAAGCTATGATAGCTATTGCCATTAGATTTTGCAATAAGCCTTATATAAATACCAGCCAGTGTGTGAAATTTTTTTACAATCGGTGAACATTTGGCTATAATTCTTATATATATATTACATCCCCTTTTTTATACCCACCATCAAAAAGAATGGGGGGTATATTGAGATTGTCATTCCGTTTGTAATTTCCTTAATATTGGCTCAAAAAACAAAAACGATATATATTCTGAATCCTTATGAAATTTTAAGATGATTGAGCGATGTCCGTCTGTCTGTCTGTCTGTCTGTTGAAATGACGATAACGTCTAAACGAAAGGAGCTAGCTCAATGAAACTTATTAAAAACATTCTTCATCACTGAGAAAATTTTGGTATTGAAATTGGGCAAAATCGGTTAACATTTGACCATAGCTCCCGTATAACCTCGCCTACGCTAATCGCTTATTTGCTAATAAATGACAAACTATAATAGGTGTTTAATAGCTATGATGATAAAATTTGGTATATAGAAGTTTCGCATAAGCCCTAGGCAGGATATAAAATTTCATCAAAATCAGTTCACATTTAGTCATAGCTCCCATACAAAAAACTTACGGAAACACCCAAAATTTCACCTAAAATACACTTCAATACTAATAAAGGTAGAAACACAATTGGGACGAATGACTAATTTCGTCCAGCACGACGAATTCGGCTTTAAAAATTCGTCTTGTATATTCGTCCATTGAACACATTTGGGACGAATAAACATTGTTGACGCCATTTTTGTTTATTTTTCATTAGCACAAATTACACACACTTTCGTACATGTCGCGCACTCACAACATTTGCAATTTTTTTATTTTATTTTTTCATTTTTTCACAAAAAGAATATATTTAATTAATTTGATTTGAAATAATTATTTTTTTGTTTACAATTTATAAGGTGACCATATTTCACAAAAACACATATAATTTCTAATACTTTACAACAGAAATAGAAATACAGCCACTCTAAACCAGTTTAGTCGTCGTTCGTCTGCGTATGAAATAGAAATAAACCTATCGCACTATTCGATACGCACGACGAATTTCGTCATACGCATCTATTGTGAGCACTTTCATATAAACCCATATGTTGTATTTCTAACGACGAATATTCGTTCCGAAAAATTGGTCATTCGTTTCAATTGTGTTTCATACTTAAATCTAAAACTATAACACATATAATCACAAAATTTAGCACGAGGAGGTCTTATGTCAATGCCAACCAGTGTGCAAAATTTTGTCACAATCGGTCACCATTTGACCATAGCTCCCATATAAAAAACTTACGGAAACGCAAAAATACAAAAAGAAAAGGGGGTTTATGTCCGTCTGTCCGTTAGATAAAAGCGCGATAGCGCCTTAACTGAAAGGGCTACAGCAACAAAATTTTACAAAAGGAAGTTTTATGTAAATGCCAGCCAATGTGCAAAATTTTGTTACAATCGGTTGCTATTTGAACATAGCTCCCATATAACAAACTTACGGAAACACAAAAATACAAAAAGAAAAGTTGGTTTATGTCCGTCTGTTCGTCAGAGAAAATCGCGATAGCTCCTTAAGTACAAGAGCAAGAGAGACAAAATTTAGCAAAAGTACTTTCTATATGTTATAGAAATTGTGTGCTGAAAATGGGTAAAATCGATTCACATTTAGTTAGAGCTCCCATATAACCCTGCCCCGGGAATCACATTTATGCTGATAAATTTAATAAAATTGTAAAATCTATGACTACTAAATTTAGAACAGGGAAGTTTTATGCAACTTTCAGTCAGTATGTCAAATTTTACAGGAATCGGTTCATTTTTGACCATAGCTTTCATATAAAAACCGCTCCCGGTAACTACTAAAATGCCACAAACGCCAGTTAAAAGCTATTAAATTATAAACTGTGTCAGCTATGGCTACTAAATTTTGCAAAAATAAACTTTATATTAATACCAGCCAGTATATTAAATTTTGTAACAATTGATAAACGTCTGGCTATAGTTCTTATATATATATAACATCCCCTTTTTTATCTACAATCAAAAAGATTTGGAGGTACATTCAGTATATTAAGATTGCATCTACGAAATTAGATAGCTTTCAATCAATGTTAGGTCAAGACTTTATACACGGTAGATGCATTAGGAACTCCTAACAAAATATATGAACCTGCCGTGTTGCTATCAACTTAATTATGGCAAAACGATACAGCTTATTAATGTAAAACTATATTCGGTTATGGGACAGCATTTTGTTCAAGGTAAATACTTGGGAAACCACTTAGATACTTTTAAACGTTGAACTATAGTAAGTATACCACTCCAACCGAATTTAGTCCAAATATATTACCAACAATACCACATTTGGTCAATAGTTTGAATTATCTGCACTCTCGTACAACTTGATGGTGGGTATACAAGATTCGGCACAGCCGAATATAACACTCTTACTTGTTATATCTATAATCAAAAAGATTCGGAGTTGTACCTCCGAATCAGCATATTAAAATTATGTATATGGTAGATGCATTAGGAACTCCTAACAAAATATATGGACCAGTCGTATTACTATCAACTTCTTTATCCTAACTAATAGTTAAGCTCAACGAAAATTATTTAACAACTTATTAATGTAAAACCATATCCGGTTACGATAACGAATTTTGTTCAAAGTAAATAAATACTAGGGAAAATACTTACATACTTTTGAATATTGAACTATAAAGCTACTGCAACCGAAGTTATTCCAAATATTTTGCCAACAATACCAACAAGCGTAACAACTTTTTTCCAATTTGGTCCACATTTTGCTGCGCCCTCGTAGATATTTGAGATATATTTCTAAATTTAACATAACTTGATGGTGGGTATATAAGATTCGGCACAGCTGAGTATAACACTCTTACTTGTTGTAGTATGTTTTGATAATTTTTATACATTGTGTGATACAGAAGCGATCCATATTCGTCAATGTCAGACTTTCAACTAAAGGGAAGAAAATTAGTTTAACAACTTACCCAACAAACCAAAATGGTTTTAGAAATAACTTATAAAATGCTTACTAACCTAAGCGTTAAGCTTAGAAAAGTGTTGAGATTACTATTATAAAAGGTTTAGTGAAAATAGTTTATTAATGAAAACTGAACCCTTACAATAAATTTACTTTTATAAATTATATATTAAGCATTGAAGAAGAATAGTTTCTTAAACATGCTCACTAGAATTGCTCTCTTTCTCTTTCTTTTGTTATCATATACTAGTAATCTCAGACCTAGTTTAAATTTGTAGGACAAATGTATTTACTATCGTTAATATATAGGTCTTTTATTTTAAAATATTTAATTACTTATTTTTTTAATTTTACACTGTTTATAACACTTCACTGATAAAAAAATACTTCACTTTTTACTGAAAACAACACAAAGACTGAAAACTTTAACAAATAATACGAAATTGAGACATAAAACGGTACTTTATTCTCAGAAACAATAAAAAATATATAGCGAGAATAAATAAGAAGAGAATAAATTTCATCATATTTGATAAATGGTTATCATTCTAAGCATTTATTAAACATGCTTGAAAAAGGTTGTAGGAAATTTCGTATGATAAGTTTTTTCTACAAATAATTTAAAATTTGCTTATAAATTGGTTTGTTGGGTAGTTTGACCGAAGTCGAATTCCAGTCTTATGCTTTTGAAACCACGAAATGGATAACCCTTTAGTACGTTGTTCTTTCACACTTAAATTAAAGACTTAAACTAAAGAAAACTTACATGCTAGTCGACGGGCCGTATTATTCTCTATCACATGACATCAAAATCTTAATTTAATTAAAAAGTGGACTTTACAGGTTTTTATATTAAGTCGCCGTAATCTCAAGTATTATGTTAAAACCTTTCAAACTGAACTTTAATCTGTAAATCCACCTTTTACGTTAATAATTTATCTAATTTATCATCTTAGGAGACAGTAGCATAAAATTCTATTATATATCTGATAACACTTTCATATTCGAAACTAACTATTAAACCATAATCCCCAGGTGGTGCTGGCAATGGCCTCAAATGTTCAACCAAATAACGATTTTCTAACCTTTTGACTTCAAAATCTTCCTAAAATTATAAGAAATAAAAATAGGATTAAATAATTTAATCAATATTTCAACAGTGAGTATTTCTGCAGTCATATTTTTTAGAAAAGCAGATGTTGTCAATATGACAACAACCGGTGTTGATTTTTGTAATAATTAGCAAACATTTTGCCCCTACTTACCGTCATTGGGCAGGAGTGATTTAAGTTAGAGACTTCTTTAAACCATGTCCAGACAAGTACTTTTATTGGATTCATAAATTTAAGGAAATTACACTTAAAAGTAAAATCGTACATGAATGGTTTATAGCCATTAGCACGTTTGACAAATTGAAAGCGAACCTGATGGTTTAAAAGTTATTGATTAAAAAAAACTATTTAAGTAAAACATTTTTTTCCAACATACCTGTACCACTTCTAAAGGTACTTTTAAATACTTTATATAAAGACTAAAGTACTGTAAATCTCTAGATATGGCTTTAATTTTACAAGTTTCGAATATAAAGATCGTTTTGTCCGTACTATTGCATTTAAGTTGGGTCAGCTTTATCGTATCAATTGCCTTAAAAATACAAAATCTTTTTTGAACCTGTAATCAAAATTTACTAAGAGAATTTTGGAATGCTAAATATTACCTTCCCGATATAAGCATTTGACAGAATTATTGATATTATGATAAACAAATATTTCCAGTCCCTCTGAAACATTTTAAACAACTGTGGTAGATAAACAGTATAAATCATTTATATACTCGTTCATATTATAAACAAGTAAGAAAAGCTATAGTCGGTCAAGCCCGACTATTTCATACCCTTCACTACTAAGGTCAAATATGGACCAACAATTAAACAAGTTTTCCTTATGTCTTAGAGATATACATACATATACTTTGAGCTATTTTTTCAAAATTTCGAGATTTATATCATTTCCAGCTAAGGGCCTTATATGGGAGCTAGGGTCAATTGTGGACCGATTGTTACCAAAATTTGGTTATTGATTCATATTTATAAAATATTTATCTGTGCAAAGTTTAAGTAATCAAATGCATTTATCTCTAGAGTTATTAACGTTTTTGTGTTTTTATGTGTATATAAAGGTCTTTTGAGAATGTGTCTTGTATGGGAGATATGATCAAATATGGGCCGATTTCTACAAAATTAGGAACACTAATTAAGGTTATGATAAGCAATATTTGTGCTGAATATTATTAAAATACAACTAATTTTGTGGCTGTAATGGACCAAAAACTCTATTCCGGGAAGACATCCCTATGGAAGGTACCCGAAATAGTAATCAGATTTCACAAAAAAAAAAAAAAAATAAAAAATAGTAATTGTGCTTGAACCAAAATATGCGTCTGTGCCAAATTTCATCAAATTATCTTTAAAGTTACGACCTGTAGAATGATAACAAGCTTACATGGATAACCGGCCAGACAGCCAGCCAGCCGGACGGACATTGTTAAAAGAACTCAGGCAGTGATTCTAAGCAGCGTTACCGTTATGCGACTAAAGTCACAATTTGCGACTATTTAGTTGGCCTGCGACGCAACCTGCGACTTTTCTTCCATGGCCCTTTTTTGCCACTTTTTCGAGTTTTGTGCGACTTTTGACACCTTTTTATAAAATTATTTAAAATTTTTATTTTTATTCCATATTCAATATCTCAACTAAACTTTCCTAAAATGATTGTAACTTAAGTATAAATGTCATCACTTTGGTCTCAGTTTGCTATCTAAAACCATTAAAAGCAATATATAATTTTGTGCACGATTTTCAAAATCTTCATACAATAATATCGGGTGTTTTTTATTGAGGTATAGAACTTTAAGTTGGCATCACTTTTTTAACTGGCGGCCATTTTGTCAGCTGTCAAGAGATTAATATTTAGTTTGGTTTGCCATTTCATCATGAACAGGTTGACAAAAGAACAACGCTTGCAAATCGTGCAAATTTATTTCGAAAATAATGGTTCAGTTCGCGAAGTTTACCGCAAGCTCCGTCCATTTTATGGTCGACATAATCGTCCATCAGAGCAATTAATTCGGTTAACCATGGATCGTTTTCGCACTATGTTTACTCTATGTGATAATACGCATCCGCAGCGACGTCGAACAGTACGCACCGAAGAAACAATTGCCGCTGTAGAGCAAAGTGTTGAAGAGGACCCGAATGAATCGATTCGCCACCGTGCACAGCAATTGGAGCTTTGTCCATCAACTTTATAGAAGATTTTGCGCAAAGATCTTGGCTTGCGACCTTACAAGATCCAGCTTGTGCAAGAATTAAAGCCGCGAGACCATGCAATGCGGTGTATGGGCCGAAAATGAGATTGATCTCGAAGCTGATTTTCATCGCAAAATTTTGTTCAGTGATGACGCTCATTTTTGGTTGAATGGCTACGTCAACAAGCAAAATTGCCGCATTTGGAGTGAAGAGAATCCACATGAGACCCTTGAGACGCCATTACATCCACAAAAACTGACTGTTTGGTGTGCTCTATGAGCTGGTGGAGTCATTGGGCCATACTTCTTCCGAAATAATGCTGGAGAGTCAGTTACCATAAATGGAGACCGGTATAGAGCCATGATAACCGACTATTTTGTTCCCCAATTGGATGGCATGAATGTGGATGAGTTGTGGTTCCAACAAGACGGCGCTACATGCCACACAGCGCACGTCACAATTGATTTATTGAAGGAAACATTTGATGAGCGCATAATTTCGAGGAATGGACCTGTCAATTGGCCACCAAGATCGTGCGATTTGACACCACTGGATTATTTTCTTTGGGGATATGTGAAGTCGCTCGTCTACGCCAACAAACCAGAAACGTTAGGGGACTTGGAAGCCAACATTCGTGGCGTTATTGCCAACATACGGCCCCATATGCTCAAAAAAGTAGTTGAAAATTGGACCTGTAGAATTGGCTTTATTCCAGCCAGCCGCGGCGGCCACATGCCCGAAATCAAATTTAAACATTAATGGCATAAAATTATCCTTCCAATAAAGCCAAATTGATGGACATTAAAACGATTTTCTTGTGTTTTATTTCAATTCGAAGTTCTATACCTCTAAAAAAACAGTAGCAAAAAATGATTTTTTGGTGCGCTTTTGCTTTTAGGTGTTAAATGGCAAAAACTCAGTTTACGAGGTAGTTTGGAATTTTTATACATGAGATATATATCAAACGATGCACAACTGATCTACCAATCCTTATCCATTTTTTAGGAATTCATTGAGGGGGCCGAAAAATATGCGAAAAAAATGTAAATTTGAGAAAACGTGCTTAAATTTTGGCAGCCATTAAGTAGTATTTGAAGTGACGAAATTTAGAGGGCAATAAATTCATCCCCCAAGTATGGTGTCTATTTCATTAAATAATGACTGGGTCCAAATGAAACGAAAAAAGAAGACGAAATACGAAAAAACGTAAATCATTCGATTTTTTTACGTTTTTGAGATTTGCATGCCAATTACGCTAAGAAGTGCAAACTTGCGCCACTAAGATTTTGTGTTCAATATACCTGTAGACTTAAGAGTTCAAATCTGTAATTAGATTTTCGGAACACCTAAGAGTACAAAAATTATTCGAGTTGAAAGTCGGTTTTACAGGAATTAAAACTGTTTGATTTTTGCCTATATATAATATCTTTTCAAGTATGAATTGTTTTATAGTCTTTTGTTCATTGTTTAAGTAGAAATGTTATAAAAAAAAGTGTGCGACTTCTTTTTTATTAAAAGTGACTTTTTGTGCGACTTTTTTTGCGACTTTTTCAAATTTGTAAGCGGTAACGCTGATTCTAAGTCGATTGGTATACTAAAAGGCGGGTCTTTCTATGCGTTACAAACATCAGCACAAACCCAATATACCCATTCCACCTATGGTGGTGAAGGCTATAATTATTGTTTAATCTATTTATAAATAGTGTATATTTATATTATTGAAAAATGTTTGCATTAATTTGAAATCTTTCTATAATTGATTATTTGAAACTAGAAGGCTTACTTTGGTTATCAAGAACCAGTACGCAGTGTTTTGAAACAAACATATGGTAATAAATCTATATCTTTTAAACTATAAGTCTGATTGCATCAGTATGTATAAAAGAATTATTATACATACTGACCTAAGCTTTATAAATTTTGGATTTATGATTACCCTGTATTTACACTGGGTTAATTTTTGAGCGTAAAAGTAGACCACCTCAAAAGTTAAAAAGCTTTTGGACCGTGTAAGACTTTCAATTATTGTCAAATAATATTGATTTCAGAATGAGCTTGAAGAAACAAAAAAAAAACATGCTTACTTTACTCAAAAAGAATGACTATTCGCATTTGATCCCAAATCTGTTACATTTATTTATTAATGTAACATACCAATTTATTGATAAAAAATTGTTTGCGGAAAAACCAAAATTCCTCGACGCGTTTCGATGGTTGCTAAGGCCATCTCTTCAGGAGCATTATCCCCAATTTAGACAGATCGAAAACCTCGCATTAATACTTATTTACAAACAAAACCTTTTAGAATTATGTTCATAAACCATAAGTAAAAGCGTAGACCATCGACTGAACAAAACACAAACACACGCGTCGAGGAATTTTGGTTTCTCCGCAGACAATTTTTGGCTTTTTATCAATAAGTACCTGGTAGACCGAGCCTTGCTCGGAGCTTTATGATAAGCATTTTGAGGAAAATTTTAAAGTTTTTATATATTTTATATTATAAAGTGCTAAAATAAATTTAGAGGAAAGACATTGTAGAAATATTCAGTTAATTTTGAATTATTTGATTTATTTTGTCCGACCAACACATAGTTTGCATAGTTTACAGTTTAACTCATTTTGAATAATTTTGGAAATTATTCATATCAACAGAAACCTCTGTCGACTCATGCGCAACAACTTTGCTAAAGATTATAGTCTGATCAAATGCACAGTTTACGATTTAATTCATTTTGAGTAGTTTTCTGTGGCGCCACCTGTCGTACTTTGCTTATTCCAATTCATAAAACTTCTTCGGCTTATCCGTAACAACTTTGCTGAAGATTATAGCATGATTAAATGTACAGCATACGATTAAATTGACTTTAAGTAAATTTCAGTAGCGCCACCTGTCGAAATTTCTTCATACCAACTAAGAAACCTTCGTCGGCTCATGTGCAACAACTTTGCTAAAGATTGTAGCATGATTAAATGTACAGATTACGATTAAATTGACTTTGAGTAAGTTTCTGTAGCGCCACCTGTCGGAAATTATTCATACCAACTAAAAAGCCTTCGTCGGCTCATGCGCTACAACTTTGCTAAAGATCATAGCATGATCAAATGTACAGTTTACGATTTAATTAATTTTTAGTAATTTTCAGTGGCGCCATCTGTCGGAAATTAGTCTTATAAACTTTAAAACCTTCGCCGGCTTATCCGCAACATCTTCGCTAAAGAGCATAACACAATCAAATTCACAGTTTACTATTCTATAAAGAACATACATACAGACAAACATTCATTTGTTTAAAATAATACTAATTTTTCCCCCTTTTTATTCCCTAATTTCTAAAAGTTCCATATGTATATTTGGTACTTTTTTGGTGCCAATTGAATTCGGTACATTTTTTTAAAACGCATTTAACATAATGTATAATGTTCCTATTCATATTACTTTGGAGATGTTAAGTTATCATTTTATCCCTTTTTTACCCATTTTGGCTCCAAAATTAAAAAAGTACCAAATACGTGTTTCATGTTTTTTTTACATCTATTGATTGCAGTACCAAGTTTCTTTCTATATTCTTTAGTTTAAAATATAAGAGTGGGTTAAAAAGGTGCCAAAAAAACTATTTTCACCCTTTTTTACCCCCTATCAGACATAGTTTCAAAAAAGTACCAAACACCTGTCCGCTTATTTTCAAAACTGTTTAAAACGTAATTTTAATTTTGTTTCTATACCTATTACTTTAGGAGACATAGCGTTTTCGATTTTTTCCCCTTTTTAGCCGTTTTTACCCTCTTAGAGGTAAAAGTTCCAAAAGTCCCTTCTTCTTCGACCTATACATCAAAAAAGATACCCACTGTCCAAATTTTATCAAAATCGTTAGAGCCGTTTTCGAGATAGCCATTCTATATATATATATATATATATATATATATATATATATATATATATATATATATATATATATATATATATATATATATATATATATATATATATATATATATATATATACAATTATTGCTCGTTTAAGAATATAAGATAAGATTGCTCTGTTACATTAATAAATAAATGTAACAGATTTGGGATCAAATGCGAATAGTCATGCTTACTTTACCATAATAATTTTCATGGGTTTTAAGTTGGGTTTGCAGTTCGGTTTTAACCGAAACCTTGGTTTTTTATGCCTCAAAACCGAAAACCGTAGAAAAAACCGGTTGGTATTATTCAGAAATAACATTAGCTTATCATACATTTGCACGTAATTTGTCTATTTAATGAAGCAGAAGAATGAAACAATCAAAAGGTGTTTACAATGAACGAATGGATAGGTGTAAGGGGAAGACGGTATGTCAACGTAAATATTCACGATTCTCATGGTAAATTTTATAACCTGGGCCTGGGTATTTTAGGAACGTGTAATTTCAAGCAAACGCAAGGAACCATTAGACAAAGTCTAATGGAGTTTGATATTTTACTTAATACAAACATCGTAGCATGTACGATAGATGGAGCAGCAGCCAATATCAAATTTATATCTGAAAATCCATTTTGAAGACGGCGACGATGAAATTTTGACTCATTTAAAACCGATTGCCTATATACATTTGAACCTAGAGGCTTTAAAAAAAACTGTTCGGTATTTAAAAAATTCGTCAGTTCATTATAATATTTTACAAACAAGCGTTAAAAAGCATCATAATCGTGAATTAAGTTTACTCTTAGATTTCTGCTTCTAAAACAAAGTATTCATGAAAGTTTAGAAATGCTGTCGACCTTAGATTTGCTTCATTCTATCGACTTTGAAATTGTAAATTCTTGAAAATATTAGCTATTTGTAAAAATTACTATTGAAGCAATTTTTCGCTCGGATGCAAAAATTATTCACGCTAAAGGGGCTCTGCAGTTTCTCCAAAAGAATCAAGACTTATTTAAGAAATCCCTCATATTTAAAAAACCTGAATTATTTTCCTGAAAAAATAAATTATAATATGTTTTAATGAAGTTATCTAAATTTTCCTACAAATTTAAACTGAAATAGTTTTATTTAAAAAACCGAAAACCGAACCGAAACCGGCCGGTTTTGGGTGTTTTAAAACCGAAACCGCGGTTTCTCATTTTCACGGTTTTTTGCAAACCCTAGTTTTAAGTTATTTCATTTCAAAAATAAAAAAAAAAATAATTTTTATCTTCGACTTTTTTAGTTTTTGACACACTGTGCATTCGATATTAAACCCATAATTTTTATGAAAATACTGACTGATAGCTAACAGGAAATTAAATTGTGAAACCCGTTTTTAAACATCTTAAACCGTTTTATGTTGGAAAATTCCCAAAATTAAATATTTTTTGCTAATGGAAAAAAGTTTTTTTTTTCCAAAAAGATGGTATAAATTTTTAACTTCTAAATTTTTTTTATTAATACTTGATGTTTTTTTATATATTCGTAGAGAATGGGGTTCTAGGATGTTCTTAAACCGGTGCAACATTCCCTTTACGTGAAGATTTTTTTTGTGTTTTCGAACTTATAACAAAAAAGTTCAAAAAAGTCATTTTGAAACTTTCTGAAATACAGTTATATAGTCCTATATATTCTTTTTAGATTTCAAAACTAAGAAGTAAGAGTGTTATATTCGGCTGTGCCGAATCTTGTGTACCCACCATGAAGTATGAGAGTGCAGCTAATTCAAAATGTTGACCAAATGTGGTATTGTTGGTAATATATTTGGACTGAATTCGGTTGCAGTGGTAAAGTTAATATAGTTCAACATTTAAAAGTTTCTAAGTGATTTCCCAAGTATTTACCTAGGACAAAATGCTGTAGAAACATATCTCATATATCTACAAGGGTGCAGCTAATTCAAAATCTGCACCAAAACTGGAAAAATCGCTAAGCTAATTGGTATTGTTGGTAAAACCTTTGGACTAAATTAGGTTTCCGTAGCTTTATAGTTCAACATTCAAAAATATTTTAGTGGTTTCCCCAGTATTTACTTTGATCAAAATTCGGTCTCATAACCAGTAGTGCGATTCACTACGCTTTTTTAACCACAATTGTTTCTTCAAAATTATTAAACAACTAAATTAACCACACTGCTATTCACTAACACTTTAATGATTTCTTTTGACGTTTAAAGTCAGCTGTTTCAATCAGCTGTTATTAATAAACAAATAAATTTTTGTTTATTAACGCCAACATTTTTGATGCTGTTTAATATTAAAGAAAAGTGGTTAAGGAAAGTGATTTAGAAAAGTGTATTAAAAAATTGTTTCTTTATATAAATCGAAAATTATAATTAAAGAAAATATAATATAAGAATATAACAACAAATATAATTCAACTATATGACTTGGCTGCTCAGCAGACGACCGGCTTCTTTTGATAGTAGTATGTATTCATTCAGTTGTATTCATATATCATCAAAATAAATAAAAATGTATTTAAAATAATATTTATTTTTAATATTTTACTCAAGTTGTTCTTAAAATTTACAACAAAAATAGTTTTTGGCTTGTTTTTTTTCTATTCTTCTTTGTGTTTTTCTCTTATTTTGACAAAGTTGCCACATAACTTTACCGTGGCTTAAACTAAGTTAGTGAATCACATAGTGGTTAGTGCAAACATCAAAATGTGTTGTTAATGGTAGAACCTTTTGAAAGTTTTAAAAGTTAGTGAATCGCACTACAGGTATAGTTTTACATTAATAAGTTGTTAAATACTTTTCGTTGTGATTAATATGTAGTTAGGCTAAACACGTTAATAGTAATACGACAGGTCCATATATTTCGTTATGAGTTCCTAATGCATTCATCATATATAAAGTCTGGGCTGAACATTGATTGATGCCTATATAATTTCATAGGTGCAATCTTAATATAATGAATGTACCTCCAAATCTTTTTGATTGTAGATATAAAAAGGGGATGCTATATATATAAGAATTATAGCCAAATGTTGACCAATTGTAACAAAATTTTACACACTGGCTGGTATATATATAGACCTTATTCTTGCAAAATTTACTGGCCATAGCTATCATAGTTTCTAATTTAAAAGCTTTTAACTGGCCTTTGCTAAAATTTTTGGTTTCCGTGAGTGTTTTTTATATGAAAGCTAAAGTCAAATATGGACTGATTCCTATAAAATTTGATAAACTGATCAAAAATTGCATTAAACTTCCCTATTTTAAATTTAATCGTCATAGCTATTACAATTGTATTCAATTTATCAGCATTAATGTGTTTCCCGGGGCGGGGTTATATGGGAGCTCTAACTAAATTTGAACCGATTTTGTCCATTTTCAACACACATCTTTTTCAAGATATCCAAAATACTTTTGTAAAATTTTGTCTCTCTAGCTCTTTTCGTTAAGGCGCTATCGAGCTTTTATCTGACGGACAGACGGACATAAACAACCTTTTCTTTATGTATTTTTGTGTTTCCATAAGTTTTTCATATGGGAGCTATGGTAAAATGGTGACCGATTGTGACAAAATTTTGCACACTGGCTGACATTGACATAAGACTTCTTTGTGCTTAATTTAATTTTACTAGCTCTTGTAGTTAAGGAGCTATCACGATTTTATCTGACGGACAGACGGACATAAATCCCCTTTTCTTTTTGAATTTTTGTGTTTTCGTAAGTTTCTTATATGGAGCTATGGTCAAATGGTGACCGATTGCGACAAAATTTTGCACACTGGCTGGCATTGGCATAAGACTTTCTTGTGCCAAATTTAGTGGTTATATCTGTTATACTTTTAGATTTATTGGCATTTAAGTGTATTTTAGGTGAAATTTAGGCTGTTTTCGTAAGTTTTTTGTATGGGAGCTATGGCTAAATGTGAACCGATTTTGATGAAATTTTACACGCTGTCTAGGGCTAATGTAAAACTTCTATATACCAAATTTTGCTATAATATAATTTGTCATTTATTAACAAATAAGCGATTAGCCTAGACGAGGTTATACGGGAGCTATGGTCAAAATTTTCTCAAAGATGAAGAATATTTTTACTAAGTTTCAGTGAGCTAGCTCCTTTCGTTTAGGCGTTATCGTGATTTCAACAGACAGACAGACAGACAGACGGACATCGCTCAATCGTCTTAGAATTTCATAAGGATTCAGAATATATATCGTTTTTGGCTTTTGAGCCAATATTAAGGAAATTACAAACGGAATGACAATCTCAATATACCCCCCATTCTTTTTGATGGTGGGTATAAAAAGTTCAAAAAAGTCATTTTTAAACTTTCTGAAATACAGTTATATAGTCCTATATATTCTTTTTAGATTTCAAAACTAAGAAGTAAGAGTGTTATATTCGGCTGTGCCGAATCTTGTGTACCCACCATGAAGTACGAGAGTGCAGCTAATTCAAAATGTTGACCAAATGTGGTATTGTTGGTAATATATTTGGACTGAATTCGGTTGCAGTGGTAAAGTTACTATAGTTCAACATTTAAAAGTATCTAAGTGATTTCCCAAGTATTTACCTAGGACAAAATGCTGAAGAAACATATCTCATATATCTACAAGGGTGCAGCTAATTCAAAATTTGCACCAAAACTGGAAAAATCGCTAAGCTATTTGGTATTGTTGGTAAAACCTTTGGACTAAATTAGGTTTCCGTAGCTTTACAGTTCAACATTCAAAAATATTTTAGTGGTTTCCCCAGTATTTACTTTGATCAAAATTCGGTCTCATAACCAGGTATAGTTTTACATTAATAAGTTGTTAAATACTTTTCGTTGTGATTAATATGTAGTTAGGCTAAACACGTTAATAGTAATACGACAGGTCCATATATTTCGTTATGAGTTCCTAATGCATTCATCATATATAAAGTCTGGGCTGAACATTGATTGATGCCTATATAATTTCATAGGTGCAATCTTAATATAATGAATGTACCTCCAAATCTTTTTGATTGTAGACATAAAAAGGGGATGTTATATATATAAGAATTATAGCCAAATGTTGACCGATTATAACAAAATTTTACACACTGGCTGGTATATATAGAGAGCTTATTCTTGCAATTTAGTGACCATAGCTATCATAGTTTCTAATTTAATAGCTTTTAACTGGCCTTTGCCAAAATTGTTGGTTTCCGTGAGTGTTTTTCACATGAAAGCTAAAGTCAAATATGGACTGATTCCTATAAAATTTGATAAACTGATCAAAAATTGCATAAAACTTCCCTATTTTAAATTTAATCGTCATAGCTATTACAATTGTATTCAATTTATCAGCATTAATGTGTTTCCCGGGGCGGGGTTATATGGGAGCTCTAACTAAATTTGAACCGATTTTGTCCATTTTCAACACACATCTTTTTCAAGATATCCAAAATACTTTTGTAAAATTTGCTTGCTTTTATCTGACGGACAGACGGACATAAACAACCTTTTCTTTATGTATTTTTGTGTTTCCATAAGTTTTTTATATGGGAGCTATGGTCAAATGGTGACCGATTGTCACGAAATTTTGCACACTGGCTGGCATTGACATAAGACTTCCTTGTGCTTAATTAAGTCTTACTAGCTCTTGTAGTTAAGGAGCTATCACGATTTTATCTGACGGACAGACGGACATAAATCCCCTTTTCTTTTTGAATTTTTGTGTTTTCGTAAGTTTTTTATATGGGAGCTAGGTCAAATAGTGACCGATTGTGACAAAATTTTGCACACTGGCTGGCATTGATATAAGACTTTCTTGTGCCAAATTTAGTGGTTATATCTGTTATACTTTTAGATTTATTGGCATTTAAGTGTATTTTGGGTGAAATTTAGCCTGTTTTCGTAAGTTTTTTGTATGGGAGCTATGGCTAAATGTGAACCGATTTCAAACATTTTCAGTACACAATTTCTATAACATATCGAAAATACTTTTGCTAAATTTTTTCTCTCTAGCTCTTGTAATTAAGAAACTATCGCGCTTTTCTCTGACGGAAAGAGGGACATAAACGGACGGAAAGACGGACATACTGGCTGGCATTCACATAAGACTTCCTTTTGTAAAATTTTGTTGCTGTAGCCCTTTTCGTTAAGGGGCTATCGTGCTTTTATCTTACGGACAGACGGACATAAACTCCCTTTTCTTTTTGTATTTTTGTGTTTCCGTAAGTTTTTTATATCGGAGCTATGGTCAAATGGTGACCGATTGTGACAAAATTTTGCACACTCGTTGGCATTGATCTACCCGTACTAAATTTAGTGGTTATATCTGTTATAGTTTTAGATTTATTGGCATTTAAGTGTATTTTAGATGAAATTTTGGCTGTTTCCGTAAGTTTTTTGTATGGGAGCTATGAATAAAGGTACGGTCAGACTCATTAAACATTTAAATCAAATATTTTGAGTAAAATATTGTCAAAACAATATAATAAAAAATTTGTGGTCACACTTGCACATTTATTTGACGATTTTTATTTGATAAAATACAGAAAAAATATGTTCAAAGTATAAACAAATAAACAAGTTTTATTTATGGTCACACTGAAGAATAAATATTTTCCCAAAAAATATTTGATCAAATTTTTTCAAAACAAAATTGTGTATCTAGCAATTTGTTTCTCATATTTGAGTTGTTGTTTCTCAAATTTAATGTTGTTGTTTCTCAAATTTGATGTTGTTGTTTCTCAAATTTGATGTTGTTGTTTCTGTTTGAATAGTAAACAATACAAATGCTCAGCTGTTATTTGCCCCTGTTTGATGTTACAAAAATTTTGTAAGATTAAATAATTATTTGATCAAAATTTAATAAAATATTTGCTCTTGCGTGGTCACATTAGGAAAATTTTTATTTGCTGGCAAATGATTTTGTTTTGTTCAAATCAACATATTTCTTGTTTGAACTTCAAAAATATTTTGTGGTCAGACTACGAGGATCAAATATTTGATAATTTCGATTAAATGTTTAATCAATGTGACCGTAGCTTAAGTGTGAACCGATTTTGGTGAAATTTTATATGCTTAGGGCTTATGCAAAACTTCTATATACCAAATTTTATCATCATAGCTGTTATAGTTTGTTATTTATTAGCAAATAAGCGATTAGCGTAGGCGAGGTTATACGGGAGCTATTATCAAATGTTGACTGATTTGGCCCAGTTTCAATACCAAAATTTTCTCGCAGATGAAGAAAGATTTTACTAAGTTTTAGTGAGCTAGCTCCTTTGGTTTAGGCGTTATCGTGATTTCAACAGACAGACAGACAGACAGACATCGCACAATCGTCTTAGAATTTCATAAGGATTCAGAATATATATTTTTTTGATTTTTGAGCCAATATTAATGAAATTACAAACGGAATGACAATCTCAATATACCCCCCATTCTTTTCGATGGTGGGTATAAAAAGTAGCGCGAATTCATAAATGAGTCTAGAAAATTTATTTTATAAAAAACGGCAATTTTTTTTATATTTTTTTTAATTGTTTTACATCTATCCTCTATCTATATCTATAAAAAAAATGTTCGAGTCTGTTTGTTTGTCTGTATATTGTTCGTTATGAAGGATCTCCAAAACTAGCTGACCAATTTTTCTGAAATTAAAGTGTGGTATTGTGTGATCTGTGGTTAAAACCAAATTAATTAAAGTTTTAAATGTGGATATTTTCATACTAGGAAGGAAGAGATGGGAATCGAAAAATGGAGATAAAATTCTATTTTTCTTTGAACTTGCATCACTTGAGAACGGCTGGACCGATAAAGACATTTTTTTCTAAATGTTGTTTTTTTTAGTCCAAGATAGGATTCTACGCCTTCTTTTTTTGAATTATCTAAAATCGGAAAACGGCTGCACGGATATTAGTAATATGATTGGTGTTTGATAATAGTTTGACTGATGATTGTTTGACAATATTTCATGATTATTCGGTGATTGTTTGACGTTTGTTTGACAGTTGTTTGATGGTTGATTGACTAATGACTGCTTGAAGACTGTTCATGATTGTTTGATAATTGTTTCACGATTAACTTGAGATTTCATGACAGCAGTTTGATGACTTTTTGACGATTTTGACGAATTTACATAGCCATGAACAAAGAAACGATCATGAAAGTATATTTAGAATTGCGACCTGTACTTTGATAACGCGGTTCACATGGGGGTCCAGCCAGACGGACGAACGGACTGACATCGCTAAATCGACTCAAAAAGTGAATCTAAGGTGGGTCTAAGACAAATGTTTCTATGCGTTACATACATCAGCACAAACTTGTAATACCCTTTCCACATATGGTGGTAAAGGGTATAAAAAGAAATATCATGAAAAAAAATATTTTACATGTGTTTTATTTACGTTCACTTTTGAAACCGCAAAATGGTTAACCCGTATATTTTGCTTAATTTTTTACTGCTTTAATATAAACTTCAATAAATTGTACCGTAAAACTCCAATATATATTTAGGAACATCATTGCTAACTAGATCCACAAATAAAGCATAATCTCCATTGGGCACTGGTAAAACCTGTAGCTTTTTCTCCAAAAAAGTATTTTCTATTTTTTCGATAACAAAGTCTTCCTAAAATTATACAAACAAAAATACAACAAAATGTAAAATTTTACTTTTAGATAAATACTTACAGTAAATGGACAGGAATGATTCAAATTCGATACCTCTGTAATACATTTCCAGACAAGCTTTGTAACCGGATTTAAATGTTTTATAAAATCACAGCCCAAGGTAAAGTCATAAAGAAATGGCTTGTAGCCATTAGCTCGTTTAAGAAAACGAAAACGCATCTAAAAAACAAAATAAGTTAAATTTTTTTTGTTAAATTATAATAGAATTTACCTTCATATCCTCTATTGGTAATTGGAATATTTGCATATACATTGTTATATACTGCTGATCTCTTGAGACAGCTTTTACATGACATCTCTCAAAGTTTCCGAAAGATTTATCAATCATATTACATTTTGCTTTGGTCAACTTTAAGTGAAGGGCCTTAAAACGGAAGAAGGAAATATAAAAAATAATCATGTTTATTAAAATTATATTTATAATTACCCGAGAGCTGATACTATTACAAATTATGAAAAATAAAAATAGATAGACGGATTTTTGTGCTCTAGTCTGTAACATGTTGAATCTTCAAATAATTCCAAATTATTGAATAATATTTAATTGAAATTTTAGTTTTTTAAATTTAATTATAAATCTAATTTTCTAGATAGAAATCTAAAATTAAATTTAATTATTAAATAAACTATTACAAATATAATTAAATTGAAATTAGAGCAAGAGAGTTGATCTGCTTGATCTAAGTCGCACAGTGGTTTAGAATCATTTTTCATTGGCCAAAACTCTGTAACCTTTAAACTAATAAAGATTTTGTGGTTGTTTAAATTTAAGCTTAAAGTTCAATTTTGTAGGTAGTTCTTTTTTTAGTCAGTGGATAACAAATTTAAACTTAAAGTTCAATATTCCATCAGTAATTCCGTTTCATATGTGCAAACCCACTTTTCCTAAGTTCCTCTTATTCGATTTGGCTCAAATTTAGGCTACAAGCCAATCTTGGATGACAATATAATATTTTGTTATCCTTAGGTTGGCCACTATTTTCATTAAGGTATTTTCCGTATTTTCATTAGGATGGCCCAAATGGAACAAAAAACAAGTAAGAAAGTGCTATAGTCGGTCAAGCCCGACCATAGGATATCCTTTACCACTAAGGTCAAAGGTGTTATTTTTCCTGTATAAAGACAAATATTTGCTAAATTTTGCCATCATACAAACATTTTCTCAAAACTTATATATTAAAGCTGTTTCCGTCATTTGGACTTAAATGAGAGCTAGCTCGGTCCACATTTGACCGATTATCTCGAAATTTCTTTAATTGATTACATTTGTTCCAAAAATTATGTGTGCAAAAAATAAACTTGAAATTCTCATTATCTTTAGATTTGAGAGCGTTTTAGTGATTATACCCTTCACCACCATAGGTGGAGAGGGTATTATAAGTTTGTGCTGATGTATGTAACGCATAGAAATATTTGAATTAGACTTACCTTTTAGTATACCAATAGGCTTAGAATCACTTTCTGAGTCGATTTAGCGATGTCCGTCCGTCCGTCTGGCTGGCTGGCTGGACCCCCATTTAAATCTTGTAATCAAACTACAAGTCGTAATTCTAAAGATAATTTGATGAAATTTGGTACAGATCATTTTTTTGACAATGGGACCATGGCTATTGAAATTGGTCAAAATCAGTCCATTATTTATGGTACCTCCCATAGGTCCCACTTCCCGGAATTGACATATTGGCCACAAATATCAAATATCATGAAATTCAAAACATGTAATTCTTATGTAAATCTAAATTACTGTACCAAATTTCGTTGAAATCGGTCCACATTTGACCATAGCTCCCATACAAACTCTTCTTTAAAAATGCACTAAATGAGACAAAAAAATCACTAAAACGCTCGTAAATCCAAAGATATTAAACATTTTGAGTTTATTTTTTGCGTACATAATTTTTGTAATAACTGTAATCAATTTGCTAAATTTCGAGATAATCGGTCCACATTTGACCCTAGTATGGTCGGGCTTGACCGACTATAGCGCTTTCTTACTTGTTTTCGTCTCATTTGGTGCGTTTTCAAAGAACAGTTTGTATGGGAGCTATTGTCAAATGTGGAGTTTACATAAGCAGTATTTGTTTTAATTTTCATGAAAAAAATATCCACATTTGTGGCCAATATATCAATTCCGGGAAGTTAGACCTATGGGAGGTACCATAAATAATGCACAGATTTTGACAAATTTCAATAGCCATGGTCCCATTATCAAAAATATGATCTGTTTCAAATTTCATAAAATTATCTTTAGAATTGCGACCTGTAATTTGATTACAAGGTTTACATGGCGGTCCAGCCAGCCAGCCAGACGGACGGTCGGACATCGCTAAATCGACTCAGAAAGTGATTCTAAGCCTATTGGTATACTAAAAGGTGGGTCTTAGACAAATATTTCTATGTGTTATATACATCAGCACAAACTTATACATAATTATACCCTTCACCTATGGTGGTGAAGGGTATAATAAAAATTTTAATTTTTATAGTCGTATATCTTTAAAACCATAAGAGATAAGATATGCAAGTCGCAACATTTTCTGTAGATCTTGACCTACGTATTTATACCCTTCACTGCCATAGGTACAAAGTGTATTATAAGTTTGTGATAATCTATGTAACGCATAGAAATATTTGTGTTAGACCCATCTTTAAGTATACTTACAGGCTTAGAAGCACTTTTTGAGTCGATTTAGCGATGTTAGTCAGTCCGTCTGTCCGTTAAGCTGGACGGCTGGCTGGCTGGACCCCCATGTAAACCATGTAATCAAAAATAATTGAAAAGAAAGATAATTTGAAAAAAGTTGCCACAGATAGTGGGACCACGGCTATTGATAGTGGCACCATGGCTGTTGAAATTCGGTCCATAGGTCCCTCTTCCTGAAATTGATATTTTGGCCACAAATATATATTTTTTCATGAAATTTAAAACAAATACTGCTTATGTAAACTTAAATCACTGTACCAAATTTTATTGAAATCGGTCGACATAGCTCCCATACAAACTTTTCTGTCAAAACGCACTAAATGAGACAAAAATCTCTAAAAAGTTCATAAATCTGATGATAATGAGAATTTGTAGTTTATTTTTCGCATACATAATTTTTGTAAAAACTGTAAAATTTCGAGATAATCCGTCCACATTTGACCCTAACTCTCATATAAGTCAAAACGACGGAAACAGCTTAAATATGTAAGTTTTTAGAAAATGTTTGTATGATGGCAAAATTTAGCAAATATTTCTCTTTATATAGGAAAAAAGAATACTTTGACCTTAATGGCGAAGGGTATCGTATGGTCGGGCTTGACCGACTATAGCACTTACTTACTTTATTATACCCTTCACCACCATAGGTGGAAAGGGTATTATAAGTTTGTGCTGATGTATGTAACACATAGAAATATTTGTCTTAGACCCATATTTTATTATACCAAAAGGCTTCACTCTCTGAGTCGATTTAGCGATATCCGTCCGTCCGTCCGCCAGGCTGGCTGGACCCCATATAAACCTTGTAATCAAACTACAGGTCGCAATTCTAAAGATAATTTGATGAAATTCGGCACAGATCATTTCTTTGATAATGGGACCATGGCTATTGAAATTCGTCAAAATTGGTCCATTACTAATGATACCTCCCATAGGTCCCACTTCCCGGAATTCATATATTGGCCATAAAAATTTAAAACAAATACTGTTTATGTAAACTTAAATCACTGTACAAAATTTCGTTGAAATCGGTTCACATTTGACCATAGCTCCCATACAAACTCTTTTCTGAAAACGCACTAAATGAGACAAAATTCACTAAAACGCTCGTAGATCCGAAGATAATGAGAATTTTAAGTGTATTTTTTGTATACATAATTTTTGTAACAACTGTAATCAATTTGCCATATTTCGAGATAATCGGTCCATATTTGACCCTAGCTCTCATTTAAGTCCAAATGGCGGAAACAGCTTAAATTTATAAGTTTTGAGAATATATTTGTATGGTGGCAAAATTTAGCAAATATTTTTCTTTATACAAGAAAAAGAACACCTTTGACCTTAGTGGTGAAGGGTATCGTATGGTTGGGCTTGACCGACTAGAAGGGTTTTTTTTTGATATAAAGAACAAGTTTTAAAACAAAAAAAAAAAAATAGTAATAAATCGGTATCTTCTAAACTATAAGTCTGATTGCATCAGTATGTATGACGAAATTGTTAAACAAAGCCTAAGTTTTCTAAATTTTGGATCTATAGTTACCATGTGTTTACACCGGGTGGATTTTTTGGCGTTAAAGTATACCATTTCAGAAGTAAAAACGATTTTGGACCATGTAGCTCTTTCAATTATAGTCTAATATGCTTGATTTTTTACATTTTAACACAAGTAAGAGTGTTATATTCGGCTTATATACCCACTATCAAGTTGTGTTAAATTTAGAAACATATCTCATATATCTACGAGGGTGCAGCAAATTCAAAACGTGGACCAAATTGGAAAAAAGTTGTTACGCTAGTTGGTACTGTTGGTAAAATATTTGGAATAACTTCGGTTTCAGTAGCTTTATAGTTCAACATTCAAAAGTGTGTAAGTGGTTTCCCTCGTAACCGGGTATGGTTTTACATTAATAAGTTGTTAAATACTTTTCGTTTAGCTTAATATTTAGTTAGGATAAAGAAGTTGATAGTAATACGGCAGATCCATATATTTTGTTAGGTGTTCCTAATGCATCTACCATATACATAATCTTAATGCGCTGCTTGTACCTCCGAATCTTTTTGATTGTAGATATAAAAAGAGGATGTAATATACATATAAGAATTATAGCCAAATGTTGCCCGATTGTAAAAATTTCACAAACTGGCTGGTATTTTTATAAAGCTTATTTTTGCAAAATTTAGTGGCAATAGCTGTCATAGTTTCTAATTTAATAGCTTTTAACTGGTCCTTGCTAAATATTTTTTTATGAAAGCTATAGTCATATATGGACCGATTCCTATAAAATTTGATATACTGACCAATAGTTGCATAAAATTTCTCTATTCTAAATTTATGACGACTAAATTTAGAATAGAGAAATCTATCTATCTATTACAATTGTATTCAATTTATTAACATTCATGTGTTACCCGCGGCGGGGTTATATGGGAGCTCAAACTAAATATGAACCGATTTCGAACATTTTCAGTACACAACTTTTGTTACATATCAAAAATACTTTTGTATAATTTTGTCTCTCTAGCTTTTGTAGTTAAGGAGGTGTCGCGCTTTTATCTGACGGACAGACGGACATAAACCTCCTTTTTTGTATTTTTGTGTTTCCGTAAGTTTTTTGTATGGGAGCTATGGTGAAATGGTGACTGATTGTAACAAAATTTTGCACACTAGCTGGCATTCACATAAGACTTCCACTTGCAAAATTGTGTTGCTGTAGCCTTTTTCGTTAAGGCGCTCTCGCGCTTTTATCTAACGGACAGATGGACATAAACCCCCTTTTCCTTTTGTATTTTTGTGTTTCCGTAAGTTTTTTTCTATGGGAGCTATGATCAAATGGTGACCGATTGTGACAAAATTTTGCACACTGGCTGGCGTTTCTATAAGACTTCCTTGTTCTAAATTTAGTGGCTATTACAGTTTATAATTTATTGGCATTTAAGTGAATTTCAGGTGGAACTTAGGCTGTTTCCGTAAGTTTTTTATATGAGAGCTATGGTTAAATGTGAACCGATTTCGATGAAATTTTATATGCTGCCTAGCGCTCATGTAAAATTTTACCAAATTTTGTCATCATAGCTGTTATAATTTGTCATTTATTAGCAAATAAGCGATTAGTATATACGGGAGCTATGGTCAAATGTTAACCGAATTTGCCCAATTTCAATACCAAAATTTTCTCATAGATGAAAAATGTTTAAACTAAGTTTCAGTGAGCTAGCTCCTTTCGTTTAGGCGTTATCGTGATTTAAATAGACAGACAGACAGACAGACAGACAGACAGACAGACGGGCAAACAGACGGACAGACAGACAGAAAGACAGACAGACAGACGGGCAGACAGACAGACAGACAGTCCCAAAATTTTCCCGATAGGGCTTTTATTCAAGAAACTACAGAAATTTCTAAGTTTATCATATAAGAAATCAATTTTGATTGAAGGTGATCCCAAAAATTAAGTATTTCCTCGATAAGGAGCTTATTTAAGAAACTACAGGAAATTTTAAGTTTTTCATACAAAATAATTACAAATTTTAGGTTTTTCGGTTGGACGCTTACAATAAGCCCTTGATAATACTGTGCTTAATTTTTTTTTTATCGACAAAAGGGAGACCTAGTGAAGAGAGATAAATCGAGTAAATAGAATTCAAGTGTGCTAACTGTTTTTTTTTTTAGATTAGCTCTAGTTTTCGAGATATAGCGTTATAAAAAAAGTAGAGGAGGTTGCGCAATAAATATTCGCGTAACTCGAAAACTTTTCATTTTCTTGAACAAAGTAGAAAAATCGAAATTCTGCAACAAAATTATCTTTCAGGAACACTAATTATCTGAGAAATTTATTGTTTGATTGTAGTTTTTGAAAAATCACAAACATTTTTTTTTAGAAATAATTTTTTTGCAATTAAAAAAAATTTGTTTCCAAAATCACTTCTTGGATTAAAAAAATAATTAATGTTGCTACAAAATAGTTTTGTTACCGAATTTCGGTTTTTTTTTTATTTAGTTCAAGATAAAACACAGTTTTCGAGTTACGTGAATATTTATTTTGCGAAAACTCCTCCATTTTTTAAATAACGCCATATCTTGAAAACTAGCTAATAAAAAAACGGTTGTTACTATTGAATTTGGCGTACTCCAACTATCTTTACCCATAGATCTCCCTTTTATGAGCTTTTTCAACTACCACAGTATAATTTTATTAATCATTTATGAATAAGAGAGTAATTATTTGAAACTAAAAAACTGTACCATAAAACTCTAACTGAAATCTGGAAATATTATTGCTTCCAAAATCAACAAATAGCTTATAATCACCAACTGGTAATGGTAAAATACTCAACTGCTGCTGCAGGTAACGATTTTCGGCTCGTTTTAATTCTAAGTCCTCCTAAATATATAAAATTTAATTATTTAAAATATTTATTATTGTTATGTAGAGCAAATACTTACAGTTAGTGGACAGGAATGATTTAAATTCGAGACGTGTGAAATCCATTGCCAGACAAATTTTGAAACCGAATTTAAGTGCTTTAGAAAACCACAATCTAAAGAAAAATCGTAAAGAAATGGTTTGTAGCCACTAGCACGTTTTAGAAATTGAAAACGTACCTGGAAAATTTTAATCAAAGCATAATATTGATTTTATATATATAACTATATCTAAAGATCTTACTTTTACATCATTTATAGGCAACTGAAGAAATTTCAGGTAAACCGTAAAATATTGTAATTCTCTGGACTCGGCCTTAATACGACATCTTTCAACTCGTACAAATGAACGATCGGTTTCGTTACATTTTACATTGGTCAACTTTAGTTTTAGGGCCTAAAAGTTTACAAGAGTTAAGCTTAAAGGTTAAAGATCAAATTGCAAGAACTAATACCTTCGAATTGTAAATGCTGAAAATTGTTATTAGAAAAACTATATAAATACTTATAATTTTTCCGCTTTTCGCCATTTCCGAATGATATTTATTTCTAATTAAATAGATGCCAAAATAAGTTTGCCGGTGAAAGTTATGAAATTTTTTACAGTTTCCTTATTTCTGCAAAAATATTTGAAATAAAAAAAAAACAATTAAATGAAATTAAATTAAAACTAATTTAATTAAATTGTATATACATATGTACTAACATCAGTGATAAGATATACCTTAGACAAGTAAGAAAGTGCTATAGTCGGTCAAGCCCGACCATACGATACCCTTCACCACTAAGGTCAAAAGTGTTATTTTTCCTGTATAAAGGCAAATATTTACTATATTTTGCCATCATAGAAACATTTTCTCAAAACTTATATATTTAAGCTGCTTCCGACATTTGGACTTATATGAGAGATAGGGTCAAATGTGGACCGATTATCTCGAAATTTGGAAAATTGATTACAGTTATTACAAAATAAACTTAAAATTCCCATTATCTTTAGATTTACGAGCGTTTTAGTGATTTTTGTCTTATTTAGTGCGTTTTTAAAGAAAAGTTTGTATGGGAGCTATGGTCAAATGTGGATCGATTTTAACGAAATTTGGTACAGTGATTTTAGTTTACATAAGCAGTATTTGTTTTAAATTTCGCGAAAAAACATTGATATCTGTGGCCAATATATCAATTCCGGTAAGTAGGACCTATGGGAGAATAGACCGCTTTTGACGAATTTCAATAGCCATGGTCCTATTATCAAAAAAATGATCTGTGCCAAATTTCATCAAATTATCTGTAGAACTGCGATCTGTAGTTTGATTACAAGGTTTACGCGGGGGTCCAGCCAGCCAGCCAGACGGACGGACATCGCTAAATCGACTCAGAAAGTGATTCTAAGCCTATTGCTATACTAAAAGATGGGTCTAAGACAAATATTTCTATGCGTTACATACATCAGCACAAACTTATAATACCCTTTCCATCTATGGTGATGAAGGGTATAAAAAATAATATTAGAACATCATAGATATTGTTATAGTCTGTCAAGCATGATTACACAGGTCACAGTGTAATCAGATTAAACTTAAATTTAATTAAAACTTATTAGGAAGATATCAGTTTTTTTTTTAACGCTTAGAGGATATATACATCAGGGTGGAGCAAAAAACAACTATTGTTGAAATTCGATACGACTAGGTTAAAAATCGAAAAAAATTTTGTCTTCCTAGGCCAATGTCCTAAAGTGGCGCACAGTACATTAATTTCTGGAACCCATTTGTATGGGGAAAAATGGGAGTTTTTTTCGGTTTTTGGTAAATTTCAACAAATAAAGATAAGTTTTTGGCAAAACCAATTATTGGATGTAGAAGACAACTAAATCATAGAATATAGGTCACTAAAATTTGCCATAAATATTCTTAATTTCTTGGAAAATTTTGGTATTGAAATCGGGCAAAATTGGTTCACATGTGACTATAGCTCCGGTATAAACTCGTCAAGGCTAATTGCTAATTTGCTAATAAATGACAAATTATAATAGCTATGATGATAAAATTTGGTACATAACAGTTTTATATAAGTACTAGGCAGCACATTAAATCACATCCAAATCGGTTCACATTTAACCATAGCTCCCATACAAAAAACTTACGGAAACAGAATAAATTCCACCTAAATGTTAATAAATGATAAACTATAATAGCTTTAGCCACTAAATTTAGCACAAGAAAGTCTTATGTCAATGCCAACCAGTGTGAAAACTTACGAAAACGCAAAAATACATAAAGAAAAGGTTGTTTATGTCCGTCTGTCCGTCTGTCCGTCAGATAAAAGCACGATAGCGTCTTTACGAAAAGAGCTAGAGGGACAAAATTTTACAAAAGTATTTCAGATATCTTGAGCAAGTTGTGTATTGAAAATGGACAAAATCGGTTCACATTCACGGTCCCATATAACTCCGATCCGGGAAACATATTAATGCTGATAAATTAAATACAATTATAATAGCTATGACGACTAAAAAAAGGAAATTTTTGAAAAATTTCCTAAAAAAATAAGAAATTTTTGAAAAATTTCCTATAAAAATAAGAAATTTTTCAAAAATTTCCTATATTATTTTTATAGGAAATTTTTCAAGAATTTCCTATTTTTATAGGCAATTTTTCAAAAATTTCCTATTTTTATAGGAAATTTTTCAAAAATTTCCTATTTTTAAAAGAATTTTTTTAAAAAATTCCTATTTTAATAGGAAATTTTTCAAAAATTTTCTATTTTTATAGGAATTGAAACATTTCCTATAAAAATAGGAAATATTTGAAAAATTTCCTATTAAAATAGGAATTTTTTGAAAAATTTCCTATTTTTATAGGAAATTTTTCAAAAATTTCTTATTTTTATAGGAAATTTTTCAAAAATTTCTTATTTTTTTAGGAAATTTTTCAAAAATTTCAAAAATTTTCATATTTTTATAGGAAATTTTTCAAAAATTTCCTATTTTTATAGGAAATTTTTCAAAAATTTCCTGTTTTTATAGGAAATTTTTCAAAAATTTCCTATTTTTATAGGAAATTTTTCAAAAATTTACTATTTTTATAGGAAATTTTTCAAAAATTTCCTATTTTTATAGGAAATTTTTTAAAAATTTCCTATTTTTATAGGAAATTTTTCAAAAATTTCCTATTTTTATAGGAAATTTTTCAAAAATTTCCTATTTTTATAGGAAATTTTTCAAAAATTTCCTATTTTTATAGGAAATTTTTCAAAAATTTCCTATTTTTATAGGAAATTTTTCAAAAATTTCCTATTTTTATACGAAATTTTTCAAAAATTTCCTATTTTTATAGGAAATTTTTCAAAAATTTCCTATTTTTATAGGAAATTTTTCAAAAATTTCCTATTTTTATAGGAAATTTTTCAAAAATTTCCTATTTTTATAGGAAATTTTTCAAAAATTTCCCATTTTTATAGGAAATTTTTCAAAAATTTCCTATTTTTATAGGAAATTTTTCCAAAATTTCCTATTTTTATAGGAAATTTTTCAAAAATTTCCTATTTTTATAGGAAATTTTTCAAAAATTTCCTATTTTTATAGGAAATTTTTCAAAAATTTCCTATTTTTATAGGAAATTTTTCAAAAATTTCCTATTTTTATAGGTTTTATGCAACTATTGTTCAGCATGTCAAATTTTATAGGTATGTGTCGGTCTATATTCGACTATAGCTCTCATATAAAAACACTCCCGGAAACCAAAAAAAAAAAAAAAATGTAGCAAAGGCCAGCTAAAAGCTTTTATAATAAAATATATGACAGCTATGACCACTAAATTTTGCAAGAATAAGCTCTACATAAATACCAGACAGTGTGTAAAATTTTATTACAATCGGTCAAAATTTGGCTATAATTCCCTAATAATACCCTTGTATAATGGACAAAATCGGTTTGCATTTAGTTAGAGCTCCCATATAACCCCGCCCCGGTAAATACATTAATGCTGTTAAATTGAATACAATTGTAATAGTTATGACGACTAAATTTAGAATTGGGAAGTTTTATGCAGCTATTGATCAGTATATCAAATTTTATAGGAATCGGTCCATATTTGACTATAGCTTTCGTATAAAAAACGCTCCCGGATGCCAAAAAAAAAAATGTAGTAAATGCCAGTTAAAAGCTATTAAATTAGAATCTATGACAGCTGTGTCCTTATGGTTAAATTGTAAAGGCCGATGTTGAATGTGAACCAAACCTAAACGCCAAGTTTTTTTCCAAATTTTATTTGACGTTTCTCTATTTCAGACTTACTCAATTTGAACCATGGAGATTTACACAATCCAGCAATGTGATAAAGTTATCCAGACTTACTATGAAAATGGGCGTTCAAATCAAAATACATATCGTGCACTTCGTGATTTTTTTGGGCAATTTGTTCGTCCAAATGTGCGTACAATCGCAAAAATTGTGGAAAAATTCGAGCAAACCGGGTCTGTAGAAGATGTGAGAACACCAGTGCATGCTCGTACAGCTCGTACTGCAGAAAATGTTGCTGCTGTTCGCGATAGTGTGGCTGAAGAGCCGTCCACCTCAACTCGTCGTCGTGCCCAGCAATTGCACCTCTCACGCTAGTCGTTGATGAACATTATGCATAAAGACTTGCATTTACACGCTAACAAGGTGCAATTGGCTCAAGAACTAAAGCCTCTTGACCATTCCAAACGTCGTGAATGGGCAGAATGGTGGCAAGAAATGGCAACAGTGGATGATCAATTTTCGAAGAAAATCATCTTCAGTGGTGAGGCACATTTTCATCTCAGTGGATTCGTCAATAAACAGAATTGACGCATTTGGGCGAATGAGAATCCAAGAGTGATTGTCGAAAAACCAATGCACCCACAAAGAGTGACTGTTTGGTGCGGTTTATGGGCTGGCGGCATCATCGGGCCTTATTTTTTCCAAAATGAGGCCGGTCAGGCAGTTACTGTGAATGGTGTTCGCTATTGTGAGATGATAACGAACTTTTTATGGCCCGAAGTGGAAGATATGGATGTGGACGATATGTGGTTTCAGAAGGACGGTGCCACTTCCCACACAGCTAACGAAACAATGGCTCTTTTGCGCAACAAATTCAATGGCCGTATTATCTCACGTAATGGCGATGTCAATTGGCCGGCAAGATCATGTGATTTGACAACGTTGGACTTTTTTCTTTGGGGTTATTTGAAAGAAAAGGTATACGTCAATAAGCCAGCAACAATTCAAGAGCAAAAGGATGACATAATTCGGCACATTAACGGCATAGAACCTCCATTATGCCTCAGGATCATCGAAAATTTGGACCATCGGATGGAGGTGTGCCGCCGTGGTCGTGGCGCCCATTTGGCTGATATTTTGTTCCATACATAATTGAGTAATACCAATTTATCACAATAAAATAAAATTACAATAATTTTCTAAATAGTTTGTGTTTTATTTAAAATCAACCTCGGCCCTTGAAATTTAACCACCCGATATATATACCAGTCAGTATGTAAAATTTTGTTACAATTGGTTTGTACAAATTGGTTAACATTTCGGAGGTACATTTAGCATATTAAGATTGCATATAGGAAATTATATACTATCAATAAATGTCCAGACTTTATATAAGGTAGATGCATTAGAAGCTCCTAACAAAATATGTGGACCTGTCATAATGTTAAGCTATACCCGGTTATGAGACTAAATTTTGTGCAAAATAAATACTAGGGAAACTATTTAGATACTTAAAAAGTGGAACTATAAAGCTAATGCAACCGATTTGGTCAAATGTGGACCGATTTCAACGAAATTTGGTACAGTGATTTAAGTTTACATAAGCAGTATTTGTTTTAAATTTCATGAAAAAATATTGAATTTTGTGGCCAATATATCAATTGCGGGAAGTGGGACCTATGGAAGGTACCATAAATAATGGACCGATTTTGACGAAATTCAATAGCCATGGTCCCATTATCAAAAAAATTACCTGTGTCAAATTTCATCAAATTATCTTTAGAATTGTTTGCTTACAAAGTTTAGATGGGGGTCCAGCCGTCCAGCCAGCCAGACGGACGGACGGACATCGCTAAATCGACTCAGAAAGTGATTCTAAGCCTATTGGTATACTAAAAGATGGGTCTAAGACAAATATTTCTATGCGTTACATACATCAGCAGAAACTTATAATTTTTCTTTCCACCTATTGTGGTGAAGGATATAAATATTTGTTCTTAGATATCTTGATCACTTTAAAGTCATTAAATTGTTAAAGTAGACTAAAAATCTAAAGCTTTATTGACGCACGAAATTCGTATTTATGCTTTTTTTAAAACTATCAATAGTTGCATCAGTCAAAATGCTTTGGGACTATTATATAGCATTATACTATATAATAGTCCTACAACTATTAAGTTAAGGTCGAACCAAAATTATATGTATTTTATACCAGCAGCGCCATCTATATAGCCCAACTTTTAGTTCAAAGCTTAGTTCTTATTCTAAATGAACTTTTATAAAAACCACATTGTTCGTAATATTTTACTTAATTAAAATTAACAAAATTTTAAAAATTCAAAAAATTGTTCCATAAAACTCCACATTAAATCTTGATAAATTTTGACTCTTGAAATCTACAAAAAGTGCATAGTCGCCACTAAATATAGGCAAGACACCCAATTGTTGTTCCAGATAACGATTTTCCAATCTTTCAACATGAATATCCTCCTTAAATTGTTAAATATTATTAGTAATTCAAATACACTAACATCTATGAAAATATGTACTTACAGTTATGGGGCAGGAATGATTTAAATTTGTTGCATGCTTCAACCAATTCGAAACAATTGAAGTGACGGGATTTAAATGTCGAAGGAAATCACAGCCAAGATTAAAATCATAGAGAAAAGGTTTGTAGCCATTGGCGCGTTTCATAAAACGAAAACGTAGCTGAAAATTTAAAATAATATGAAAGTGTATTGCACTAAATTACCAATTGGGAACAAATAAATAATTGATAATTGTTTTTATCTTAACCTGCATATCCTCTACTGGTAATTTTAATAATTTCACATAAATTGTAAAATGTTGCAGATCTCTTGACTCGGCTTTTAGACGACAATTTTGAATTTTTGCAAAACTTATATCGCTTTCATTGCACATCAATTTCGTCAGCTTTAAGCGCAAAGTCTTGGGGTAAAAGTGAAAATTAGGTTAAGAATTTTAGATTTTATTAAGATATTCTTCAAATTACCAAAGAACTATCAATTTTAGATAGTGCTATCAGTAAAAATAAAAAAAACATTTTTTTGTTCATGATTAGTAAAATACGAATTTTTTTGAAATAAAAGTCTTTTATTATTAAAATATCAAGAAGTAATGTAGAATTTATATTTATTTTTCCTATTTAAGTTATTTATTAAATACCCTAAAATTACACTGGTCAACAATAAAAATTACATTTAACTAAAATTTTTTTTTTATTTTCTAACATTTGGAATTTTTGAAGAGGTTGCCCATATTGTAAACAACATATATAAATTTACTAGAAAGCTCATCAATGTTTAACGATCATAATAGCCCTTAAATTATACTTATACAAATTTTTTGTGTTATTAACGGTTTTAGAGTTATATACTTTTATATAAAATAAAATATTTTTTTTTCAAAAATCAAAAAATTTTTATTTTTTAAAAATTCATCAAAAATTCAAGATGATAAAAACTTGTGATTCTTTCTCGACGATAGTAGAACTATTCACATTTTTAATAACATAAGCCCTATACTATGAAAATCTACCGGTTAGTAGGGTTTTTATTATGAAAACTGTGAAAAAAAAAAAAATTTTGAAAAATATTTGTAGCCGTTACTTCAGTTTTAAGAAAAAATATACTTCATTTGTCAACTTATTTCTAAAAGTGGGTATTTTTAATTTTTAAGCTCATAAAAAACAAACTAACTTGAATTAAATTTTTGCTGTTGTCCAGTGTTATTAATTGAAACTACATTTATTATAATTATTGTCAATACATTATGTGAACATCAATTAAATCAAATTAGATTTGATCATGATCGAAAAACCTTTTACACCCTCTAGTCTAATCCAGAACATTGAACTTTTAAATCTACACTGAAAAAAACGTACTAAGTTATTTTGGCTCTACATATCATAGTTAACGAGAAAATCGATTCTATAGTTTTTTTTATAAAAAATATTCCAAAAGATCAATTTTGGTATGAAAAAATTAGTGCTCACAGAATTTCGTTATTTTGGCTCTAGCTATCATAATTAAAGAGAAAATCGACTTTAATGTTTTTTATAAAAATATTTAAAAAAAATCAATTTTTGTATGAAAAAATGAGTGATCACAGAATTTCTTTATTTTGGCTCTAGCTATCATAGTTAACGAGAAAATCGACTTTAAAGTTTTTTTTAAAAATATTTCGAAAAAAAATCAATTTTGGTATGAAAAGATGAGTGATCACTGAATATCGTTATTTTGGCTCTAGCTGTCATAGTTAACGAGAAAATCGACTTTAAAGTTTTTTATAAAAAAATTTCGAAAAAAAAAATCAATTTTGGTATGAAAAGATGAGTGATCACAGAATATCGTTATTTTGGCTCTAGCTGTCATAGTTAACGAGAAAATCGACATTAAAGTTTTTTATAAAAAAATTTCGAAAAAAATCAATTTTGGTATGAAAAGATGAGTGATCACAGAATATCGTTATTTTGGCTCTAGCTGTCATAGTTAACGAGAAAATCGACTATAAAGTTTTTTATAAAAAAATTTCGAAAAAAAATCAATTTTGGTATGAAAAGATGAGTGATCACAGAATATCGTTATTTTGGCTCTAGCTGTCATAGTTAACGAGAAAATCGACTTTAAAGATTTTTATAAAAAAATTAAAAAAAAATCAATTTTGGTATGAAATAATGAGTGATCACAGAATTTCACAGTTAACGAGAAAATCGACGTTAAAGTTTTTTATAAAAAATTTCGAAAAAAAATTCAATTTTGGTATGAAAAAATGAGTGATCACAGAATTTCGTTATTTTGGCTCTAGCTATCATAGTTAACGAGAAATCGACTTTAAAGTTTTTATAAAAAAATTTCGAAAAAAAATCAATTTTGGTATGAAAAGATGAGTGATCACAGAATATCGTTATTTTGGCTCTAGCTATCACAGTTAACGAGAAAATCGACTTTAAAGTTTTTATAAAAAAATTTCGAAAAAAAATCAATTTTGGTATGAAAAGATGAGTGATCACAGAATATCGTTATTTAGGCTCTAGCTATCACAGTTAACGAGAAAATCGACTTTAAAGTTTTTTATAAAAAAATTTCGAAAAAAAATCAATTTTGGTATGAAAAGATGAGTGATCACAGAATATCGTTATTTTGGCTCTAGCTGTCATAGTTAACGAGAAAATCGACTTTAAAGTTTTTTATAAAAAAATTTCAAAAAAAAAATCAATTTTGGTATAAAAAGATGAGTGATCACAGAATATCGTTATTTAGGCTCTAGCTATCACAGTTAACGAGAAAATCGACTTTAAAGTTTTTTATAAAAAAATTTCGAAAAAAAATCAATTTTGGTATGAAAAGATGAGTGATCACAGAATATCGTTATTTTGGCTCTAGCTGTCATAGTTAACGAGAAAATCGACTTTAAATGAGTGATCACCGAATTTCGTTATTTTGGCTGTAGCTGACATAGTTAACGAGAAAATCGACTTTAAAGTTTTTTATAAAAAAATTTCGAAAAAAAAAATCAATTTTGGTATGAAAAGATGAGTGATCATAGAATATCGTTATTTAGGCTCTAGCTATCACAGTTAACGAGAAAATCGACTTTAAAGTTTTTTATAAAAAAATTTCGAAAAAAAATCAATTTGGGTATGAAAAGATGAGTGATCACAGAATATCGTTATTTTTTCTCTAGCTGTCATAGTTAACGAGAAAATCGACTTTAAAGTTTTTATAAAAAAATTTCGAAAAAAAATCAATTTTGGTATGAAAAGATGAGTGATCACAGAATATCGTTATTTTGGCTCTAGCTATCATAGTTAACGAGAAAATCGACTTTAAAGTTTTTTATGAAAAAATTTCAAAAAAAAATCAATTTTGGTATGAAAAGATGAGTGATCACAGAATATCGTTATTTTGGCTCTAGCTATGATAGTTAACGAGAAAATCGACTTTAAAGTTTTTATAAAAAAATTTCGAAAAACAAATCAATTTTGGTATGAAAAGATGAATGATCACAGAATATCGTTATTTTGGCTCTAGCTATCATAGTTAACGAGAAAATCGACTTTAAAGTTTTTATAAAAAAATTTCAAAAAAAATCAATTTTGGTATGAAAAGATGAGTGATTACAGAATATCGTTATTTTGGCTCTAGCTATCATAGTTAAGGAGACAATCGACTTTAAAGTCTTTAATAAAAAAAATAAAAAAAAAATTAATTTCGGTATGAAAAAATTAGTGATCACAGAATTTCATTATTTTGGCTCTAGCAATCGTAGTTAAGCAGAAAATCGAATTCAAAATTTTTCATAAAAAAATAAATTTTGGTAGGTAAATTTTAGTGGTATGCAATTTTTTAACCCTTAAATTAAATTTTTTATTTAATTTCCAAACATTTTAAAAATTTATTTAATCAATAGTTGCATAAAACTCGACAGTAAATTTAAGTTCATTGAGACTTTTAAAATCTACAAAAAATGCATAGTCACCACCCGGTAAAGGCAAAACACTCAACTGCTTCTGCAAATAACGATTTTCCAATCTTGTCATAATAATATCCTCCTAAAATAATATAGATTATTTTAAATTATTTAAAACACTTGAGTTTTTACAAAAACTTACAGTTAGAGGACAGGAATGATTTAAATTTGTTGCATCCTTAAGCCAATTGTAGACAATTTTCGATACCGGATTTAAATGCTTGACGAAATCACAGCCAAATGTAAAATCATAGAGAAATGGTTTATAGCCATTGGCACGTTTAAGAAAACGAAAACGTATCTGAAAATTTTATTAATTACATTGAAATAGTATGTGTATATTTTATTCGGAACACCCCTTAAACTCACCTGCATATCCTCTACCGGCAATTGCAATAATTTGATATATACTATAAAGTATTGCAGATCTCTGGACTCAGCTTTAATACGACATTTTTCAAATTTTGTAAAAGCTTTATCAGTTTCATTGCATTTTAGTCTGGTAAGCTTTAGGTTGGAGGCCTTTTAAGTAAGAATTTTATTAAAAAAATTTCAAAATCTTAATTATTAAATATATTTGGTTTTAATTAAATTTTTATTTTTATTACCCAACAACTATAAAAATTTGATATTGTAATGATCAATAACAGAAAAGCTTTAATTTTATTCATTCTTTGAAAATATTTGTTTGTATTTAAAAGCTTAAATATATAATGAAACGTTTATTTGGGATTTTGAAATTTTTTAGTTGATCGTTTATTAAAATTGAAATTATTTTCAAATTATTAATAGATTTTATATTGAAATTGTACCTTAAAAATTTCTAGAGTGTTAAAAACGTGTAAGCATTAATTATAATTGAATTAGAGTTAATCGTGATTGAAATAAATTTAATTTATTTTATAAAATCGAAACTTGTAATTTCGTTTTTGAATTTTTCTTGTCTAAACCAATATATTTATGTCATTTCCGGCAGTGGGTCCGATATGGGAGCTAGGGACATATTAGGACTTATTGTTACCAAATTTAGCTTATCATTTATGTTTACAAAATACTTATCTGTTCAAAGTTGTAGAAAAAATTTCAGTTATACTTAGATTTATAAGCAGGTGTACGCAGCCAATACCACCAGAAACCGATGACTTTTTGTAATTTTCGTAAATATTACGATCATTAATGAAAGTCGTAAAAATTAGTATTAAAAACATTCAGTTGGAGTTTGGATGTTAGCAATGTTGAGTTGGTGCCGCTTTGTTAAAGAAAAGACAAAAACAAAATAGGCAAGAAAGAAAAAAATCCAATTTATAGCAAAAAAATACATGGTTCAAGAGAACAAAGATATATAAGCTCGAGCATTACTGCCACGACACTATTTTTTTGTTGTTCGAAATAAGTGTAAGCGAATTGTTCGAAATAAGTGTAACCGAATTGGGAGTATTTTTTAAAATAGAAATAAATTCTTAAAATTAAACAATTCTCAATTTTTATAATTTTTTACCCTTAACCTTAGGTGAAAAGGTATTATAAGTTTGTGCTGATGTATGTAACGCATATAAATATTTGTGTTAGACCCACCTTTTAGTATACCAATAGGTTTAGAATCACTTTCTGAGTTGATTTAGCGATGTCAGCCCGTTCGTCCGTCTTGACTGTTGGCTGGACCCCATGTAAACTATGTAATCAAAGTACAGGTCGCAATTCTAAAGATTTTTTGATGAAATTTGGCACAGATCATTTTTTTTGATAGGACCATGGCTATTGAAATTCGTCAAAATCGGTCCATTATTTATGGTACCTCCCATAGGTCTACCTTCCCGGAATTGATATTTTGGCCACAAATATCAATCCGGTATGTGCTTGAAATCAAGCGTTTTCAAATCGTTTGATTTCTGATATATTTCTGAGATAATTTCCCCTATTTCCACAAAAAAACCAAATGAAAGATAAGATATTTGTCAAAAGGATTAAGGCCCAAATTTTCATTTGTTTTAAAGAAATATAAGATAATTATCTCAAAAGTATATCAGAAATCGAACGATTTGAAAACGCTCGATTTCCAGCACATACCGGAATATTTTTTTATTAAATTTTTAAAAAATACTTCTTATGTAAACTTTAATCACTTTACCAAATTTCTTTAAAATGGGTCCACATTTGACCATAGTTCCCATACAAACCCTTCTGTCAAAACGCACTAAGTGAGACAAAAATCACTAAAATGCTCGTAAATCTTAAGATAGCGAGAATTTTGAGTTGATTTGTAATAAAATGTAACCAATTTGCCTAATATCGATATAATCGGTCCAAATTTTGGCCCTAGCTCCCTTATAAGTCCATGTGATGGAAACAGCTTAAATTTGTGTATGTTTTTAGATGATGGAAAAATTTAGCAAATATTTGTCTTTATACAGAAAAAATAACACATTTGACCTTAGTGGTGAAGGGCATCGAATAGTCGGACATGACCGACTATAGCAATTTCTTACTTGTTATACCCACCATCATCTCTCATTCTCATTCCGTTTGTAATTTCCTTAATATTGGCTCAAAAGTCAAAAACGATATATATTGTGAATCCTTATGAAATTCTAAGACGATTGAGCGATGTCCGTCCGTCTGTCTGCCCGTCTGTCTGCCTGCCTGTCTGTCTGTATGTCTATCTGTCTGTCTGTCTGTCTGTCTGTCTGTCTGTCTGTCTGTCTGTGTGTGTGTCTGTCTGTCTGTCTGTCTGTCTGTCTGTCTGTCTGTCTGTCTGTCTGTCTGTCCGTCTGTCTGTCTGTCTGTCTGTCTGTCTGTCTGTCTGTCTGTCTGTCTGTCTGTCTGTCTGTCTGTCTGAATGTCTGTCTGTCTGTCTGTCTGTCTGTCTGTCTGTCTGTCTGTCTGTCTGTCTTTCTGTCTTTCTGTCTGTCTGTCTGTCTGTCTGTCTGTCTGTCTGTCTGTCTGTCTGTCTGTCTGTCTGTCTGTCTCTCTCTGTCTGTCTGTCTGTCCGTCTGTCCGTCTGTCTGTTGAAATCGCTATAACGCCTAAACAAAAGAAGCTAGCTCACTGAAACTTAGTAAAAACATTCTTAATTTTGAAAAACTTTTGGTATTGAAATTGGGCAAAATCGTATTACCTCGCCTAGGCTAATCGCTTATTTGCTAATAAATAACAAACTATAATAGCTGTGATGATAAAATTTGGTATGTGGCAGTTCTACATGAGCCCTAGGCAGCATATAAAATTTCATCATTGAGCAATAGCTCACATTTAGCCATAGCTCTCATACAAAAAACTTACCGAAAGGGCCTAAATTTTACCTAAAAATACACTTAAATGCCAATAAATCTAAAACTATAACAGATATAACCACTAACTTTGGCCCAAGGAAGTCTTATGTCAATGTCACAATCGGTCGCCATTTGACCATAGCTCCCATATAAAAAACTTACGGAAATACAAAAAAAGAAAAGAGAGTTTATGTTCATCTGTCCGTCAAATAAAAGCGCGATAGCGCCTTAGAGAGACAAAATTTTACAAAAGTATTTTCATTATCTTGAAAAAGTTGTATATTGAAAATGTACGAAATCGGTTCACATTTCGTTAGAGCTCCCATATAACCCCGCCCCGGGAAATTCATTAATGCTGATCAATTGAATACAATTGTAATAGCTATGACGACTAAATTTAGAATAGAGAAGTTTTATGAAACTTTTGGTCAGTATATCAAATTTAATATTAATCGCTTCATATATGACTATAGCTTTCATATAAAAAACACTCCCGGAAACCAAAAAAATGTAGCAAAGGCGAGTTTAAAGCTATTAAATTAGAAACTATGACAGCTATGGCCACTAAATTTTGCAAGAATAAGCTCTATATAAAAACCAGCCAATTTGTAAAATTTTGTTACAATCGGTCAACATTTGACTGTACTTTTTATATATCTGTGGCTTGGTGCTAAAAGGGCCAATGTCAATTTTTTGCTGTCTTGAGTTAATCATTGCGTAAGATTCTCTCCTTCACCCTCTTTCATTTGGCTTCAAGAGATATTTTCTAACTTAACTCAGAACAGATTTATAAGGGGTTTTCTGGGCAATGTTACTATGAGTTTATATGGAAAATAAAAACTTTAAATCTAATTTTTTCAAAACTACTTTTTTGAAGTTGGCACCAAGCCTCAGTTATATAACATCCATTTTTTTGTTTACAATCTAAGAGATTTAGAGGTATATTCTATACATATTAAGATGGCACTAAGGAAATTAGATAGCTATCAATCAACGTCCAGACTTTAAATACGGCAGATGCATTAGGAACTCCTAACAAACCATATGGACCTGTCGTATTACTATCAACATGTTTATCTTTACCACATATTAAGTACAACGAAAAGTACTTAACAGCTTAGTAACGTAAACATATATTTACCCGGTTATAGATACTTTTAAATATTGAACTACAAAGCTCCTATAACCGAATTTAGTCCAAATATTTTACTAACAATACCAACTAGCGTAACAACTTACTTCCAATTTGATCCACATTTTGAATTAGTTGCACCCTCGTAGATATATGAGATATGTTTCTAATTGTAACACAACTTGATGGTGGGTATATAAGATTCGGCACAGCCGAATATAACTTACTTGTTTTTACTTTTTAATTGTCCGAAGCGAAAAATATCAGTAATAAATGTTTTTAGTTGTATGGGAGGTGGGAGTGACAGTGTTCTAATGTCGCATATTTTCCTGACAATGGTACATATTGACCTAGTGATAACTTGTACAAAAATTTATTAGTCTAGATTCATGTTTTTCCAAGATATATAATTCTGTATCCCTAGAATGGCTAAATCTTAAAATGTGCACTGTCTGTCGAAATATTTTGATATTAATAAATCCTTGAGTTTAACACGAATACACACGATGCAACCAACCATAAAATTTGATAGGTTGATATCTAATATATATTATTAGGAAAACAACTGCCAATTTTATTGTAAATTCAGTTTTAATAAATTGTAGCATAAAACTCAATAAAAAGTCTTGTAACATTAACTGTATCCAAAGTGGCGACAAACAGATAATCTCCACTTGCAACGGGTAGCACACCTAATTCTTTTTCAAGAAAACGATTTTCCAGCCGTTTAATAACAAAATCTTCCTAAAATTAGAAGAACTAAACATATAAAGAAACGGTTTAAGAATAAAAAATAATTGTACCTACCGTAAAAGGGCAGCTATGATTTAAATTTGAAACGGTAGTAAACCATCTCCATAGAATCGTAGTGACCGGATTTAAATGTCTTAGAAAATCGCAACGAAAAACAAAATTATAAAGAAATGGTTTATAGCCATTGGCCCTTTTAAAAAATTGAAAATGTGCCTAAAAATTTAAATTTAGCAAAATAAAAACATGAAATAAATATTAAAAATTGTTGGATATTTTTACCCTAATGTCGCTCGTTATGGGCAATTGCAAATATTTTAGATAGATTTGGAAATATTGAAGATATCTCGATTCAGCCTTGACACGACAGGTTTCAAATTTTGCAAACGATTTATCAGTAACATTACACTTTATTTTGGTTAGTTTTAAATTAAAGGCCTTAAAAACGAAAATTACTTTTAATATAAAAAAAATGTTAAATATATCTTCTTTAGCTTATTACCTTTATTTCAAAAGAGTAAAATGTGATTATTATTAAAAATGCAAAAATTATATTCGGACACTTGCCTTGAAACATTTTGAACTTAAATAATAAGTATCGAATGGGGAAACAATCAGTTAATAAATAATTAAAAAAAGTTTTTGGGTCTATTTAAAACTCATTAAAATTGTCGCAATTAAAACTCTATTTTTTTAATTAACATTTTTATTTAATTATTCAAATTCTATAATAAGTCTGTTTCTAACGAATATTTCTAATGAAAATTTTTCTATAGAAAAATATTTCTTACGAAAATTTTTCTATAGAAAAATATTTCTTACGAAAATTTTTCTATAGAAAAATATTTCTTACGAAAATTTTTCTATAGAAAAATATTTCTAAAGAAAATTTTTCTATAGAAAAATATTTCTAAAGAAAATTTTTCTATAGAAAAATATTTCTAAAGAAAATTTTTCTATAGAAAAATATTTCTAAAGAAAATTTTTCTATAGAAATATATTTCTAAAGAAAATTTTTCTATAGAAAAATATTTCTAAAGAAAAATTTTCTATAGAAAAATATTTCTAAAGAAAAGTTTTCTATAGAAAAATATTTCTAAAGAAAATTTTTCTATAGAAAAATATTTCTAACGAAAATTTTTCTATAGAAAAATATTTCTAACGAAAATTTTTCTATAGAAAAATATTTCTACGAAAATGTTTCTATAGAAAAATATTTCTAACGAAAATTTTTCTATAGAAAAATATTTCTAACGAAAATTTTTCTATAGAAAAATATTTCTAACGAAAATTTTTCTATAGAAAAATATTTCTAACGAAAAATTTTTTATAGAAAAATATTTCTAAAGAAAATTTTTCTATGGAAAATTTTTCTATAGAAAAATATTTCTAAAGAAAATTTTTCTATAGAAAAATATTTCTAAAGAAAATTTTTCTATAGAAAAATATTTCTAAAGAAAATTTTTCTATAGAAAAATGTTTCTAAAGAAAATTTTTCTATAGAAATATATTTCTAAAGAAAATTTTTCTATAGAAAAATATTTCTAAAGATATAAAGATATAAATAATTAAAAAAAGTTTTTGGGTCTATTTAAAACTCATTAAAATTGTCGCAATTAATACGCTATTTTTTTAATTAACATTTTTATTTAATTATTCAAATTCTATAATAAGTCTGTTTCTAACGAATATTTCTAATGAAAATTTTTCTATAGAAAAATATTTCTTACGAAAATTTTTCTATAGAAAAATATTTCTTACGAAAATTTTTCTATAGAAAAATATTTCTTACGAAAATTTTTCTATAGAAAAATATTTCTTACGAAAATTTTTCTATAGAAAAATATTTCTAACGAAAATTTTTCTATAGAAATATATTTCTAACGAAAAATTTTTTATAGAAAAATATTTCTAAAGAAAATTTTTCTATGGAAAATTTTTCTATAGAAAAATATTTCTAAAGAAAATTTTTCTATAGAAAAATATTTCTAAAGAAAATTTTTCTATAGAAAAATATTTCTAAAGAAAATTTTTCTATAGAAAAATATTTCTAAAGAAAATTTTTCTATAGAAATATATTTCTAAAGAAAATTTTTCTATAGAAAAATATTTCTAAAGAAAAATTTTCTATAGAAAAATATTTCTAAAGAAAATTTTTCTATAGAAAAATATTTCTAAAGAAAATTTTTCTATAGAAAAATATTTCTAACGAAAATTTTTCTATAGAAAAATATTTCTAACGAAAATTTTTCTATAGCAAAATATTTCTACGAAAATGTTTCTATAGAAAAATATTTCTAATGAAAATTTTTCTATAGAAAAATATTTCTAACGAAAATTTTTCTATAGAAAAATATTTCTAACGAAAATTTTTCTATAGAAAAATATTTCTAACGAAAATTTTTCTATAGAAAAATATTTCTAACGAAAATTTTTCTATAGAAAAATATTTCTAACGAAAAATTTTTTATAGAAAAATATTTCTAAAGAAAATTTTTCTATGGAAAATTTTTCTATAGAAAAATATTTCTAAAGAAAATTTTTCTATAGAAAAATATTTCTAAAGAAAATTTTTCTATAGAAAAATATTTCTAAAGAAAATTTTTCTATAGAAAAATATTTCTAAAGAAAATTTTTCTATAGAAAAATATTTCTAAAGAAAATTTTTCTATAGAAATATATTTCTAAAGAAAATTTTTCTATAGAAAAATATTTCTAAAGAAAATTTTTCTATAGAAAAATATTTCTAACGAAAATTTTTCTATAGAAAAATATTTCTAACGAAAATTTTTCTATAGAAAAATATTTCTACGAAAATGTTTCTATAGAAAAGTATTTCTAACGAAAATTTTTCTATAGAAAAATATTTCTAACGAAAATTTTTCTATAGAAAAATATTTCTAACGAAAAATTTTTTATAGAAAAATATTTCTAAAGAAAATTTTTCTATGGAAAATTTTTCTATAGAAAAATATTTCTAAAGAAAATTTTTCTATAGAAAAATATTTCTAACGAAAATTTTTCTATAGAAAAATATTTCTAACGAAAATTTTTCTATAGAAAAATATTTCTAACGAAAATTTTTCTATAGAAAAATATTTCTAACGAAAATTTTTCTATAGAAAAATATTTCTAACGAAAATTTTTCTACAGAAAAATATTTCTAACGAAAATTTTTCTATAGAAAAATATTTCTAACGAAAATTTTTCTATAGAAAAATATTTCTAACGAAAATTTTTCTATAGAAAAATATTTCTAACGAAAATTTTTCTATAGAAAAATATTTCTAACGAAAATTTTTCTATAGAAAAATATTTCTAACGAAAATTTTTCTATAGAAAAATATTTCTAACGAAAATTTTTCTACAGAAAAATATTTCTAACGAAAATTTTTTCTATAGAAAAATATTTCTAACGAAAATTTTTCTATAGAAAAATATTTCTAACGAAAATTTTTCTATAGAAAAATTTTTTTAACGAAAATTTTTCTATAGAAAAATTTTTTTAACGAAAATTTTTCTATAGAAAAATTTTTTTAACGAAAATTTTTCTATAGAAAAATTTTTTTAACGAAAATTTTTCTATAGAAAAATTTTTTTAACGAAAATTTTTCTATAGAAAAATTTTTTTAACGAAAATTTTTCTATAGAAAAATTTTTTTAACGAAAATTTTTCTATAGAAAAATTTTTTTAACGAAAATTTTTCTATAGAAAAATTTTTTTAACGAAAATTTTTCTATAGAAAAATTTTTTTAACGAAAATTTTTCTATAGAAAAATTTTTTTAACGAAAATTTTTCTATAGAAAAATTTTTTTAACGAAAATTTTTCTATAGAAAAATTTTTTTAACGAAAATTTTTCTATAGAAAAATTTTTTTAACGAAAATTTTTCTATAGAAAAATTTTTTTAACGAAAATTTTTCTATAGAAAAATTTTTTTAACGAAAATTTTTCTATAGAAAAATTTTTTTAACGAAAATTTTTCTATAGAAAAATTTTTTTAACGAAAATTTTTCTATAGAAAAATTTTTTTAACAAAAATTTTTCTATAGAAAAATTTTTTTAACGAAAATTTTTCTATAGAAAAATTTTTTTAACGAAAATTTTTCTATAGAAAAATTTTTTTAACGAAAATTTTTCTATAGAAAAATTTTTTTAACGAAAATTTTTCTATAGAAAAATTTTTTTAACGAAAATTTTTCTATAGAAAAATTTTTTTAACGAAAATTTTTCTATAGAAAAATTTTTTTAACGAAAATTTTTCTATAGAAAAATATTTCTAACGAAAATTTTTCTATAGAAAAATATTTCTAACGAAAATTTTTCTATAGAAAAATATTTCTAACGAAAATTTTTCTATAGAAAAATATTTCTAACGAAAATTTTTCTATAGAAAAATATTTCTAACGAAAATTTTTCTATAGAAAAATATTTCTAACGAAAATTTTTCTATAGAAAAATATTTCTAACGAAAATTTTTCTATAGAAAAATATTTCTAACGAAAATTTTTCTATAGAAAAATATTTCTAACGAAAATTTTTCTATAGAAAAATATTTCTAACGAAAATTTTTCTATAGAAAAATATTTCTAACGAAAATTTTTCTATAGAAAAATATTTCTAACGAAAATTTTTCTATAGAAAAATATTTCTAACGAAAATTTTTCTATAGAAAAATATTTCTAACGAAAATTTTTCTATAGAAAAATATTTCTAACGAAAATTTTTCTATAGAAAAATATTTCTAACGAAAATTTTTCTATAGAAAAATATTTCTAACGAAAATTTTTCTATAGAAAAATATTTCTAACGAAAATTTTTCTATAGAAAAATATTTCTAACGAAAATTTTTCTATAGAAAAATATTTCTAACGAAAATTTTTCTATAGAAAAATATTTCTAACGAAAATTTTTCTATAGAAAAATATTTCTAACGAAAATTTTTCTATAGAAAAATATTTCTAACGAAAATTTTTCTATAGAAAAATATTTCTTACGAAAATTTTTCTATAGAAAAATATTTCTAACGAAAATTTTTCTATATAGAAAAATATTTCTAACGAAAATTTTTCTATATAGAAAAATATTTCTAACGAAAATTTTTCTATATAGAAAAATATTTCTAACGAAAATTTTTCTATATCGAAAAATATTTCTAACGAAAATTTTTCTATAAAGAAAATTTTTCTATGGAAAATTTTTCTATAGAAAAATATTTCTAAAGAAAATTTTTCTATAGAAAAATATTTCTAAAGAAAATTTTTCTATAGAAAAATATTTCTAAAGAAAATTTTTCTATAGAAATATATTTCTAAAGAAAATTTTTCTATAGAAAAATATTTCTAAAGAAAAATTTTCTATAGAAAAATATTTCTAAAGAAAATTTTTCTATAGAAAAATATTTCTAAAGAAAATTTTTCTATAGAAAAATATTTCTAACGAAAATTTTTCTATAGAAAAATATTTCTAACGAAAATTTTTCTATAGAAAAATATTTCTAACGAAAATTTTTCTATAGAAAAATATTTCTACGAAAATGTTTCTATAGAAAAATATTTCTAACGAAAATTTTTCTATAGAAAAATATTTCTAACGAAAATTTTTCTATAGAAAAATATTTCTAACGAAAATTTTTCTATAGAAAAATATTTCTAACGAAAATTTTTCTATAGAAAAATATTTCTAACGAAAATTTTTCTATAGAAAAATATTTCTAACGAAAATTTTTCTATAGAAAAATATTTCTAACGAAAATTTTTCTATAGAAAAATATTTCTAACGAAAATTTTTCTATAGAAAAATATTTCTAACGAAAATTTTTCTATAGAAAAATATTTCTAACGAAAATTTTTCTATAGAAAAATATTTCTAACAAAAATTTTTCTATAGCAAAATATTTCTAACGAAAATTTTTCTATAGAAAAATATTTCTAACGAAAATTTTTCTATAGAAAAGTATTTCTAACGAAAATTTTTCTATAGAAAAGTATTTCTAACGAAAATTTTTCTATAGAAAAATATTTCTAACGAAAATTTTTCTATAGAAAAATATTTCTAACGAAAATTTTTCTATAGAAAAATATTTCTAACGAAAATTTTTCTATAGAAAAATATTTCTAACGAAAATTTTTCTATAGAAAAATATTTCTAACGAAAATTTTTCTATAGAAAAATATTTCTAACGAAAATTTTTCTATAGAAAAATATTTCTAACGAAAATTTTTCTATAGAAAAATATTTCTAACGAAAATTTTTCTATAGAAAAATATTTCTAACGAAAATTTTTTTATAGAAAAATATTTCTAACGAAAATTTTTCTATAGAAAAATATTTCTAACGAAAATTTTTCTATAGAAAAATATTTCTAACGAAAATTTTTCTATAGAAAAATATTTCTAACGAAAATTTTTCTATAGAAAAATATTTCTAACGAAAATTTTTCTATAGAAAAATATTTCTAACGAAAATTTTTCTATAGAAAAATATTTCTAACGAAAATTTTTCTATAGAAAAATATTTCTAACGAAAATTTTTCTATAGAAAAATATTTCTAACGAAAATTTTTCTATAGAAAAATATTTCTAACGAAAATTTTTCTATAGAAAAATATTTCTAACGAAAATTTTTCTATAGAAAAATATTTCTAACGAAAATTTTTCTATAGAAAAATATTTCTAACGAAAATTTTTCTATATAGAAAAATATTTCTAACGAAAATTTTTCTATATAGAAAAATATTCCTAACGAAAATTTTTCTATATAGAAAAATATTTCTAACGAAAATTTTTCTATATAGAAAAATATTTCTAACGAAAATTTTTCTATATAGAAAAATATTTCTAACGAAAATTTTTCTATATAGAAAAATATTTCTAACGAAAATTTTTCTATATAGAAAAATATTTTAAACGAAAATTTTTCTATATAGAAAAATATTTCTAACGAAAATTTTTCTATGTAGAAAAATATTTCTAACGAAAATTTTTCTATATAGAAAAATATTTCTAACGAAAATTTTTCTATATAGAAAAATATTTCTAACGAAAATTTTTCTATATAGAAAAATATTTCTAACGAAAATTTTTCTATATAGAAAAATATTTCTAACGAAAATTTTTCTATATAGAAAAATATTTCTAACGAAAATTTTTCTATATAGAAAAATATTTCTAACGAAAATTTTTCTATAGAAAAATAATTCTTATGAAAATTTTTCTATAGAAAAATATTTCTTACGAAAATTTTTCTATAGAAAAATACTTCTTTGTTGGCTATAATCTTGGGTAGCTAAAATAAAACTTCCGATTTACAAAAATAACAAACTATGCAAGCTTTATTTTAAGAACGAACAAACTAGAAAAAACAATTTTTAGAATATAAAAATCAAGGCATACTACAATGAAAATATCTTAATTCAAATTGCAATGACTACTAGAAATTAGGTTTGAAATTCAAATTATATTAAACAAAAATCATAATTCAACATTCTTACGAAAATTTTTCTATAGAAAATTATTTCTAACGAAAATTTTTCTATAGAAAATTATTTCTAACGAAAATTTTTCTATAGAAAAATATTTCTAACGAAAATTTTTCTATAGAAAAATATTTCTAACGAAAATTTTTCTATAGAAAAATATTTCTAACGAAAATTTTTCTATAGAAAAATATTTCTAACGAAAATTTTTCTATAGAAAAATATTTCTAACGAAAATTTTTCTATAGAAAAGTATTTCTAACGAAATTTTTTCTATAGAAAAATATTTCTAACGAAAATTTTTCTATAGAAAAATATTTCTAACGAAAATTTTTCTATAGAAAAATATTTCTAACGAAAATTTTTCTATAGAAAAATATTTCTAACGAAAATTTTTCTATAGAAAAATATTTCTAACGAAAATTTTTCTATAGAAAAATATTTCTAACGAAAATTTTTCTATAGAAAAATATTTCTAACGAAAATTTTTCTATAGAAAAATATTTCTAACGAAAATTTTTCTATAGAAAAATATTTCTAACAAAAATTTTTCTATAGCAAAATATTTCTAACGAAAATTTTTCTATAGAAAAATATTTGTAACGAAAATTTTTCTATAGAAAAGTATTTCTAACGAAAATTTTTCTATAGAAAAGTATTTCTAACGAAAATTTTTCTATAGAAAAATATTTCTAACGAAAATTTTTCTATAGAAAAATATTTCTAACGAAAATTTTTCTATAGAAAAATATTTCTAACGAAAATTTTTCTATTGAAAAATATTTCTAACGAAAATTTTTCTATAGAAAAATATTTCTAACGAAAATTTTTCTATAGAAAAATATTTCTAACGAAAATTTTTCTATAGAAAAATATTTCTAACGAAAATTTTTTTATAGAAAAATATTTCTAACGAAAATTTTTCTATAGAAAAATATTTCTAACGAAAATTTTTCTATAGCAAAATATTTCTTACGAAAATTTTTCTATAGAAAAATATTTCTAACGAAAATTTTTCTATATAGAAAAATATTTCTAACGAAAATTTTTCTATATAGAAAAATATTTCTAACGAAAATTTTTCTATATAGAAAAATATTTCTAACGAAAATTTTTCTATATAGAAAAATATTTCTAACGAAAATTTTTCTATATAGAAAAATATTTCTAACGAAAATTTTTCTATATAGAAAAATATTTCTAACGAAAATTTTTCTATATAGAAAAATATTTCTAATGAAAATTTTTCTATATAGAAAAATATTTTAAACGAAAATTTTTCTATATAGAAAAATATTTCTAACGAAAATTTTTCTATGTAGAAAAATATTTCTAACGAAAATTTTTCTATATAGAAAAATATTTCTAACGAAAATTTTTCTATATAGAAAAATATTTCTAACGAAAATTTTTCTATATAGAAAAATATTTCTAACGAAAATTTTTCTATATAGAAAAATATTTCTAACGAAAATTTTTCTATATAGAAAAATATTTCTAACGAAAATTTTTCTATATAGAAAAATATTTCTAACGAAAATTTTTCTATATAGAAAAATATTTCTAACGAAAATTTTTCTATATAGAAAAATATTTCTAACGAAAATTTTTCTATATAGAAAAATATTTCTAACGAAAATTTTTCTATAGAAAAATATTTCTTATGAAAATTTTTCTATAGAAAAATATTTCTTACGAAAATTTTTCTATAGAAAAATACTTCTTTGTTGGCTATAATCTTGGGTAGCTAAAATAAAACTTCCGATTTACAAAAATAACAAACTATGCAAGCTTTATTTTAAGAACGAACAAACTAGAAAAAACAATTTTTAGAATATAAAAATCAAGGCATACTACAATGAAAATATCTTAATTCAAATTGCAATGACTACTACACCATTTTCAATTGTAATTGAGAAATTTTCAAATTGAATTGAGAAATTTTCAATTGAAATTGAGAATTTTCAATTGAAATTGAGAAATATTCAATTGAAATTGAGAATTTTCAATTGAAATTGAGAAATTTTCAATTGAAATTGAGAATTTTCAATTGAAATTGAGAAATATTCAATTGAAATTGAGAATTTTCAATTGAAAATGAGAAATTTTCAATTGAAATTGAGAAATTTTCAATTGAAATTGAGAATTTTTTAATTGAAAATGAGAATTTGTAAATTGAAATTGAGAAAATCCCAATTGAAAATGAGAAATTTTCAATTGAAATTGAGAATTTTAAAATTTAAATTGAGAATTTTTCAGTTGAAATTGAGAAAAGGCCAATTGAAAATGAGTTTAAATTTTTTAATTGAAAATGAGAAATTTTCAATTGAAAATGAGAAATTTTCAATTGAAAATGAGAAATTTTCAATTGAAAATGAGAAATTTTCAATTGAAAATGAGAAATTTTCAATTGAAATTGAGAATTTTGGAATTGAAATTGAGAAAACCCCAATTGAAAATGAGGTTGAAATTTCATTTGAAATTGAGAAATATAAAATTGAAATTGGGAAAAACTCAATTGAAAATGAGAATTTTTCAATTGAAATTGAGAAAATCAAAATTGAAAATGAGATTTTTTCAATTGAAATTGAGAAACCCAAAATTGAAAATGAGAATTTTTCAATTGTAAATGAGAAAAACTCAATTGAAAATGAGAATTTTACAATTGAAATTGAGAAAAGCAAAACAGGAATGGAAATTGTTAGTAAATGAAAAATATTTATTTGAAATTGAAAAAATATGTATAATGGAAAAAATTATGTACTACAAACTACTATGATATATAATATAATATATATTTGTATATATTATATACATAACTATACAAAAAAAGTGAACGACATAATAAGAAAAATTATTATATACAAATTATATATAGAAATTACAACAAAGAACAATAGAAGAAACGATATTAAAAATCAAAATTTGTATGTTCATATATGTGTGAACTTATTGCCCCACTTCCATGTCCCGCAATTCTATCGCAGCTTCGTGAAATGTTGTGGAGTGCTGTATGGCTCTACAACAATCTCCTGTTGAAATGTATCCAATAGCCTCATCAATCAAACTTTCTAGGAACAATAGTCGCTGTTCATCCATATTTGGAGGCGACACCTCTGGCACTACCATTCTTCCTTTAATGTAGGCTTTTACTTTCCCCCAAATGGTCTCAATTGGGTTTAGCATTGGCGAATACGGACTAAGCTTAAGCAGAGTTGCTTCAGTATTTGCGACAACGCTCTCGAGTCGACTATGACAAGGAGCATTGTCGCAAACAATAACCAACTCTGCAAGGGCGTTTCCATTATCTTCCCATTTGCGAAGAATATCTGCAACGTAATCGTTTGCGGATATAGCGTTAAATGCTCCTCTCTTTTTCATCATTTTGAATACGCCACATGTTCCAATTGCCCCAATTAAATGCACATTTGGTCCCCTGGATGTTGGCGCAATCTGCACTGTGCGGGAACCTACCTTCGACCATCCCTGTTTTCTCTTACAAAACAAATTAAAGTTCGTTTCATCCATCCAGAGGACTTGCTTTCCAGCTCTTATGTATTCGTTAAGTAAGTTTACATAATCTTTCCGTTTGTTTTTATTCGCTGGGGAATTCATGGACTGTGGCTCCGTATGTACATATTTTATCGAGTACATTTTCCCGTGTAGCGTGTTGCTTATTGTTCCCATAGAAATATTTTTATTGAAGTTAGATAAAACCTTCTCACTTATTTCTTTTAATGTTATCTCTGGTTTTTCTTCCACCCATGTTAAAATCAGTTCAGTTTCCGTCTCTGAAAGAATTTTGGGCTTGTTCCCACCTCTCTTCATAAATTTTTCCTCTGGAGAGGTTACCCAACGCTGAGCCGTTTTATAGCTCACGCCGAGGGAAGCTGCCAGTTCCGCCCAATTGCTGCCCCTTTTTGCAGCTTCCACTACCCGACTGCGGTCTTGGTCAGTGTGTTTATTATATGTTTTTCTTGCAATAGTTTCATTTTCTAAATTATATAATAATAAACATTTTATTATAATAATAAGTAAGGGTGTTATATTCGGCTGTGCCGAATCTTATATACCCACCATCAAATTGTGTTAAATTTACAAACATATCTCACATATTAATGAGGGTGCAGCTAATTCCAAATGTGGGCCAAATAATAATTCGGAAAAAAATATTACGCTAGTTGATATTGTTAAAGTTACAAACGGAATGACAACTTCAATATACCCATTATTTTTGATGGTGGGTATAATAATAATATATTTGAGCTTACTTACCTATTATGGCAGTTCTGCATAAGGGACATTGTAGGCTTATATTTTACCAACATTTTCCATGTAAGAGATGCCGACACGGCAACAAACGTCGGACGTCGCCTCTTACCATGGTGGTTAAACAAATACAACACGTATCTTTTAGTTCCATTTAAAAATTTATGCTCAAATACGTAACAAATATAACAAACAAATCTAACTAAATTGAAATTTTTTTTTTAAGTTTTTAAAATTTTTTTTCTAAATGAAAAAAAAATTCTTAAAAATATGACAAAAAAATTCATAATCTATTAGTAGGGTGATCGGATGGGCTTTATTCTACCGGTTTTACCCGATTTTTTTAAACCGGTTTCTTGTTTAAATCGGCTTTTGATTATTAATGATTTTTTAAATAAAGAATAAAGAAGTTGCATAGTTTTTTTAATGTTTTTGAATACATTTTTTAAATTTTAGTGTAAGTTGGAATATTTTTAGTCCTATAAATCAAAAATGCAATGATTTTTTATAAATACGTATAAATATACGAACACATTGACGTAGTTCTTTCCATTTTACACATTATATTTAATTTAAAAAAAAATTTCATTTACAAAATATATAATAATTTCCATTCCCGTTTGGCTTTTCTCAATTTCAAATGTAAAATTCTCATTTTCAATTGAAAAATTCTCAATTTCAATTTTGCTTTTCTCAATTTCAATTGAAAATTTCTCATTTTAAATTTTGCTTTTCCCAATTTCAATTGAAAATTTCTCATTTTCAATTGGGCTTTTCCCAATTTCAATTGAAAATTTCTCAATTTCAAATGAAATTGTATTCTCATTTTCAATTGGGCTTTTCTCAATTTCAATTGAAAATTTCTCATTTTAAATTGAAAATTTCTCATTTTCAATTGAAAAATTCTCATTTTCAATTGAAAAATTCTCATTTTCAATTGAAAATTTCTCAAATTCAATTAAAAAATTCAACCTCATTTTCAATTGGGCTTTTCTCAATTTCAATTGAAAAATTCTCAATTTCAATTAAAAAGTTCTCAAATTCAATTGAAAATTTTTCATTTTCAATTGAAAAATTCTCATTTACAATTGAAAATTTCTCATTTTCAATTTCGTTTTTCTCAATTTCAATTGAATATTTCTCATTTCCAATTAGGATTTTCTCAATTTAAATTTAAAATTTCTCAATTTCAATTGAAAATTCTCAATTTCAATTGAAAATTTCTCAATTTCAATTGAAAATTCTCAATTTCAATTGAAAATTTCTCAATTTCAATTGAAAATTCTCAATTTCAATTGAAAATTTCTCAATTTCAATTGAAAATTCTCAATTTCAATTGAATATTTCTCAATTTCAATTGAAAATGGTGTAGAAATTAGGTTTGAAATTCAAATTATATTAAACAAAAATCATAATTCAACACTCCTTCTCAAACCTAATACCAAATCAACTAATAAATACTTAATACACATTTTTCATCTATTTTTTTTAGCGACATCTATTACGAACTTGTTTAAACCTTTCTCTATGCTTCGGCATTTGTCGCTGGATTTCTTCAATTTTTCTTGTATTTTGTTGAGCTACTTTGAAATTGCAATGCTCCTTCTGACACCAACATTCCAATTTATTGTCTTGATCTACTATTAGACCTTTCTTATTACAAGCTCCAAAAATACGATGTTCAAATCCCTGACCAGTCACAAACAAACCATCCTTTGCTTTAGCCTTTATGACGTCACGGCCATTTCGATCTTTTATATTTACTCCATCAGAATTAAATACAGCTGAACACCCATTTTCCACAGCTTTACTTATCGAAATAAAATTTCCTTTCAATTCAGGAGAAAATAACACATTTTGAAGACGGACTTCACATTCTCCCTTTATTACAACATCACCTTTGCCTCTCGCAATTATGCTTCTATCAGCCGCAAGATAAATTGTTTCATTACATGGTTTCAATGTCCTGAAGAGCTTTCTGTCTCCACTTATATGAGATGTTGCCCCGCTGTCAATATACCACAAATCTTTCTTAAATTTCTTGGTTGCCATACTCAACATAGCTGCTGCACCATCTGATTCCTTGTTTTCTTCACAATTTCTTGCATAATGGCCTCTACGCCCACAGTTGTAGCACTTTCCATAAACTCTTTTTTTACTGCTTCGGTTTGTTGCGTAAGACTTCTCTGATCCATCACTATCGGCATCTTGCAGTGAATTCTCTCGCTTTTTATACAAATTCTTACCTTTTGCTGCATAAGCCTGATGTATTCCATCACCTTCGGCATCTTGCGGTGAATTTCCTCTTCGCTCTCCTTCTTCCAGCAATTTCAGTTTTAAAACTTGGAACGACGGCAAAATATCTCGAGTTTCCATCGCTACTATAAATGGCTCGTACAACTTTGGAAGACTTGACATGAGAATAATAACCATCAATTCATCGGGCATCTCTATTCCAACATCAGCCAAATTTTCAATTACACCTTGAAATTTATTTAAATACTGACACATCTCCTCTGTTTCAACCATTCTCAAATTCATCAGCTTCTTAAACAGCATAACTTTCTGCATAGGGCCTTTTGGTTTATGCACCTCACCCAACATGTTCCACGCGTTAGCAGATTTCGTACATTTCTTAATATAATTCAGCTTCGACCCTTTGACACACAAAACGATAGTCGCCAGCGCTTTCTCATCATTAGCTACCCAATCAGCCTTCTTTTCTGCATTCCATCCAGGCTCACAATTCAATTGACCACTTGCATATTTCCACAACCCATTGTGGATCAAAACGCTTTTCATCTGCATCTGCCAGGAATCATAGTTCCTTTCATCAAGCTTCTCAATTTGCAAGAACGGCACGGTCATCTTGATTGTTTTTCACTTTTTATATTCCTTAATATTCACACGCCTGGGCCCATAACCTATGTTGGCTATAATCTTGGGTAGCTAAAATAAAACTTCCGATTTACAAAAATAACAAACTATGCAAGCTTTATTTTAAGAACGAACAAACTAGAAAAAACAATTTTTAGAATATAAAAATCAAGGCATACTACAATGAAAATATCTTAATTCAAATTGCAATGACTACTAGAAATTAGGTTTGAAATTCAAATTATATTAAACAAAAATCATAATTCAACATTCTTACGAAAATTTTTCTATAGAAAATTATTTCTAACGAAAATTTTTCTATAGAAAATTATTTCTAACGAAAATTTTTCTATAGAAAAATATTTCTAACGAAAATTTTTCTATAGAAAAATATTTCTAACGAAAATTTTTCTATAGAAAAATATTTCTAACGAAAATTTTTCTATAGAAAAATATTTCTAACGAAATTTTTTTTATAGAAAAATATTTCTAACGAAAATTTTTCTATAGAAAAATATTTCTAACGAAAATTTTTCTATAGAAAAATACTTCTAACGAAAATTTTTCTATAGAAAATTATTTCTAACGAAAATTTTTCTATAGAAAAATATTTCTAACGAAAATTTTTCTATAGAAAAATATTTCTAACGAAAATTTTTCTATAGAAAAATATTTCTAACGAAAATTTTTCTATAGAAAAATATTTCTAACTAAAATTTTTCTATAGAAAAATATTTTTACGAAAATTTTTCTATAGAAAAATATTTCTAACGAAAATTTTTCTATAGAAAAATATTTCTTACGAAATTTTTTCTATAGAAAATTATTTCTAACCAAAATTTTTCTATAGAAAATTATTTCTAACGAAAATTTTTCTATAGAAAATTATTTCTAACGAAAATTTTTCTATAGAAAAATTTTTGTAACGAAAATTTTTCTATAGAAAAATTTTTGTAACGAAAATTTTTCTATAGAAAAATTTTTGTAACGAAAATTTTTCTATAGAAAAATTTTTTTAACGAAAATTTTTCTATAGAAAAATTTTTTTAACGAAAATTTTTCTATAGAAAAATTTTTTTAACGAAAATTTTTCTATAGAAAAATTTTTTTAACGAAAATTTTTCTATAGAAAAATTTTTTTAACGAAAATTTTTCTATAGAAAAATTTTTTTAACGAAAATTTTTCTATAGAAAAATTTTTTTAACGAAAATTTTTCTATAGAAAAATTTTTTTAACGAAAATTTTTCTATAGAAAAATTTTTTTAACGAAAATTTTTCTATAGAAAAATTTTTTCTATAGAAAAATTTTTTTAACGAAAATTTTTCTACAGAAAAATTTTTTTAACAAAATTTTTCTATAGAAAAATTTTTTTAACGAAAATTTTTCTATAGAAAAATTTTTTTAACGAAAATTTTTCTATAGAAAAATTTTTTTAACGAAAATTTTTCTATAGAAAAATTTTTTTAACGAAAATTTTTCTATAGAAAAATTTTTTTAACGAAAATTTTTCTATAGAAAAATTTTTTTAACGAAAATTTTTCTATAGAAAAATTTTTTTAACGAAAATTTTTCTATAGAAAAATTTTTTTAACGAAAATTTTTCTATAGACAAATTTTTTTAACGAAAATTTTTCTATAGAAAAATTTTTTTAACGAAAATTTTTCTATAGAAAAATTTTTTTAACGAAAATTTTTCTATAGAAAAATTTTTTTAACGAAAATTTTTCTATAGAAAAATTTTTTTAACGAAAATTTTTCTATAGAAAAATTTTTTTAACGAAAATTTTTCTATAGAAAAATTTTTTTAACGAAAATTTTTCTATCGAAAAATTTTTTTAACGAAAAGTTTTCTATACAAAAATTTTTTTAACGAAAATTTTTCTATAGAAAAATTTTTTTAACGAAAATTTTTCTATAGAAAAATTTTTTTAACGAAAATTTTTCTATAGAAAAATTTTTTTAACGAAAATTTTTCTATAGAAAAATTTTTTTAACGAAAATTTTTCTATAGAAAAATTTTTTTAACGAAAATTTTTCTATAGAAAAATTTTTTTAACGAAAATTTTTCTATAGAAAAATTTTTTTAACGAAAATTTTTCTATAGAAACATTTTTTTAACGAAAATTTTTCTATAGAAAAATTTTTTTAACGAAAATTTTTCTATAGAAAAATTTTTTTAACGAAAATTTTTCTATAGAAAAATTTTTTTAACGAAAATTTTTCTATAGAAAAATTTTTTTAACGAAAATTTTTCTATAGAAAAATTTTTTTAACGAAAATTTTTCTATAGAAAAATTTTTTTAACGAAAATTTTTCTATAGAAAAATTTTTTTAACGAAAATTTTTCTATAGAAAAATTTTTTTAACGAAAATTTTTCTATAGAAAAATTTTTTTAACGAAAATTTTTCTATAGAAAAATTTTTTTAACGAAAATTTTTCTATAGAAAAATTTTTTTAACGAAAATTTTTCTATAGAAAAATTTTTTTAACGAAAATTTTTCTATAGAAAAATTTTTTTAACGAAAATTTTTCTATAGAAAAATTTTTTTAACGAAAATTTTTCTATAGAAAAATTTTTTTAACGAAAATTTTTCTATAGAAAAATTTTTTTAACGAAAATTTTTCTATAGAAAAATTTTTTTAACGAAAATTTTTCTATAGAAAAATTTTTTTAACGAAAATTTTTCTATAGAAAAATTTTTTTAACGAAAATTTTTCTATAGAAAAATTTTTTTAACGAAAATTTTTCTATAGAAAAATTTTTTTTAACGAGAATTTTTCTATAGAAAAATTTTTTTAACGAAAATTTTTCTATAGAAAAATATTTCTAATGGAAATTTTTCTATAATTTTTGATTTTCTATTAATTAAAAAATTTAAAGTTAATACATTTTATAAAATTTAATCCTAATAAATTGTGGCATAAAACTCAATGAAAAGTCTTGTTGCATTTATTGTACCAAAAGTGGTGACAAAGAGATAATCTCCATTTGAAATGGGCAAAATACTTAGTTCTTTTTCCAGATAACGATTTTCCAAGCGGTTGATAAAAAAATCTTCCTAAAAAACAAAATTATTTAAAAAAAATGTGGAATATGTATATAATATTATGGAACCATATATTAACTGTAAAGGGACAACTGTGATTCAGATTCGATACAGTAGTAAACCACCTCCAAATAATTGTAGTAACCGGATTAAGATGTTTGAGGAAATCACAGCGAACCACAAAATTATACAAAAATGGCTTATAGCCATTGGCTTTCTTGAAGAATTGAAAACGTGCCTAGAAGTTTAAATGTTTGAAAATTAGAAAAATAACGAAAGTGTTTTAGTCGGTCAAGCCGGACTAATGATACCTTTCGTTACTGAAAACAAAAATAGACTACTTGTCATAAAATATTTCCCTATTTTTTGAGAGATATTGGTGGTCTAAATTTGATATCACTCCAGCAGTTTTTATAGTAAAAGTATAACAAATTTTTAATTTCCGGTATTGGATCTTATATAAAATTGGGACCTGTACTTTAATTACAAGCTTTACTAGGACAGACCGTCTCTCCAGTTAGATCGATATCCCTATAAAAACTAAGGAGTAGATAGTTATGCTATACAATTGTCATCAGATAAATAAATCACCAACACAACTATACTTTTTATACCCTTCACTGCCATAGGTGGAAAGGGTATATTGGGTTTGCGCTGATATTTGTAACGCATAGAAATATTGGTCTGTGATCCACCTTTTAGTATACCAATCGACTTAGAATATCTCCCTGAGTTGTTTTAACGATGTCCGTCCATGTAGGCTTATTATCATTCTACAGGTCGTAACTTTAAAGATAATGATGAAATTTGGCACAGGCTCATATGTTGGTCCAAGGACGATCCCTTTACTTTTTGGGAGAAATCGGATTATTATTTCGGGTACCTCCCATAGGGATGCCTTCCCGAAATAGAGTTATATTGCTTATTATAACTTATTATTATATGCACATAAAAACACAAAAACGTTTATAACTCTAAAGATAAATGCATTAGATTACTAAAACTTTGCACAGATAAATATTTTGTAAATATAAACCAAGAACCAAAATTTAGTAACAATCGGTCCACAATTGACCTTAGTTCCCATATTGACCTTAGTTCCCTTAGCCGAAAAGGTCATAAATCTCAAAATTTTGAAAAAATAGCATATATTATATATACGTATGTCTCTTAGACATAAGGAAAACTGGTTTATGGACCAACGACCACATTTGACCTTAGTTGTGAATGGTATGATATAGTCGAGCTTGACCGACTATAGCTTTTCTTACTTGTTATATTCATATTTACCTTCATCTTTCCTGTTATGGGCAACTGCAAATATTTTAAATAAATTTGAATATATTGAAGATTTCTTGACTCGGCCTTGACATGACATGTTTCAAATTGAGCAAATGATTTATCCGTAACATTACATTTGATATTAGTCAATTTCAAATTAAGGGCCTAATAAAAGAAAATTAAATTCTTTTCAGAAATATAAAAAATGTTGTTAACATTAATTACCTTAATTTTGTAAGAGTTGAATGAATTTATTATCAATATAATAACAACTAAATTCTGACACCTGCTTTGGAACATTTTGCAGTGACAATAATGTTCAAATAATTCAATTAAATAAAGAAATCTAAGCCATTAAATGAACTATTCCAAAAATAGAAACTTGGATCTATTTAAAACTCATTAATATTTTTATATTCATTTACAATTATATTTATACCCTTCACCACAATCGGTGGAAAGGGTATTATAAGTTTGTGCTGATGTATGTAACGCATAGAAATATTTGTCTTAGACCCAACTTTTAGTATACCAATAGACTTAGAATCACTTTCTGTGTCAATTAAGCTACGTCAGTCCATCCGTCCGTCTGGACGGCTGGCTGGACCACCATGCAAAACATGTAATCAAAGTACAGGTCGCAATTCTAACGAAAATTTGATGAAATTTGACACAGATCATTTTTTGATATTGATCATTTTGATGGCAATTGAAAATCGTCAAAATCGGTTCTTTATTTATGGTACGTCCCATAGGTCCCACTTCCCGGAATTGATATAATGGCCACAAATATCAATATTTTTTCATATAATTTAAAATAAATTCTGCTTTTGTAAACTAAAATAACTGTACCAAATTTCGTTGGAATCGGTCGACATTTGACAATAGCTCCCATACAAATAAAAAATCACTAAAACATTTTTTGCCAAATTTCTAAATAATCGGTCCACATTTAACCCTTGCTCTCATATAAGTCCCAATGACGGAATCAGCTTAAATATATAAGTTTTGAGAAAATGTTTGTATGATACAAAATTTAGCAAATATTTGTCTTTATACAGGAAAAATAACACTATTGACCTTAGTGGGGAAGGGCAACGTATGGTCGCGCTTGACCGACTATATCACCTTCTTATTTGTTTTTATTTTATTTTAAACTAATCATATGTTAGAATATTTAGCTAACGACTTTGAAATCGATGATTTACTAAACCATCGCACAGTGCGATGATTAAAAAATAGAATGGAAATAAGTCCGAAACTTCTTTTAGCAGAAATTTTTTTAGCGGAAATTTTTCTAAGGAAACATTTTTTTAACGAAAATTTTCTTTAGAAAAATCTTTAGAAAAATTTTTTTAACGAAAATTTTTCTAAAGAAAAATATTTTTAACGAAAATTTTTCTAAAGAAAAATCTTTTTAACGAAAATTTTTCTATAGAAAAATTTTTTTAACGAAAATTTTTCTATAGAAAAATTTTTTTAACGAAAATTTTTCTATAGAAAAATTTTTTTAACGAAAATTTTTCTAAAGAAAATTTTTTTTAACGAAAATTTTTCTAAAGAAAAGTTTTTTTAACGAAAATTTTTCGATAGAAAAATTTTTTTAACGAAAATTTTTCGATAGAAAAATTTTTTTAACGAAAATTTTTCGATGGAAAATTTTTTTTAACGAAAATTTTTCTATAGAAAAATTTTTTTAACGAAAATTTTTCTATAGAAAAATTTTTTTAACGAAAATTTTTCTATAGAAAAATTTTTTTAACGAAAATTTTTCTATAGAAAAATTTTTTTAACGAAAATTTTTCTATAGAAAAATTTTTTTAACGAAAATTTTTCTATAGAAAAATTTTTTTAACGAAAATTTTTCTATAGAAAAATTTTTTTAACGAAAATTTTTCTATAGAAAAATTTTTTTAACGAAAATTTTTCTATAGAAAAATTTTTTTAACGAAAATTTTTCTATAGAAAAATTTTTTTAACGAAAATTTTTCTATAGAAAAATTTTTTTAACGAAAATTTTTCTATAGAAAAATTTTTTTAACGAAAATTTTTCTATAGAAAAATTTTTTTAACGAAAATTTTTCTATAGAAAAATTTTTTTAACGAAAATTTTTCTATAGAAAAATTTTTTTAACGAAAATTTTTCTATAGAAAAATTTTTTTAACGAAAATTTTTCTATAGAAAAATTTTTTTAACGAAAATTTTTCTATAGAAAAATTTTTTTAACGAAAATTTTTCTATAGAAAAATTTTTTTAACGAAAATTTTTCTATAGAAAAATTTTTTTAACGAAAATTTTTCTATAGAAAAATTTTTTTAACGAAAATTTTTCTATAGAAAAATTTTTTTAACGAAAATTTTTCTATAGAAAAATTTTTTTAACGAAAATTTTTCTATAGAAAAATTTTTTTAACGAAAATTTTTCTATAGAAAAATTTTTTTAACGAAAATTTTTCTATAGAAAAATTTTTTTAACGAAAATTTTTCTATAGAAAAATTTTTTTAACGAAAATTTTTCTATAGAAAAATTTTTTTAACGAAAATTTTTCTATAGAAAAATTTTTTTAACGAAAATTTTTCTATAGAAAAATTTTTTTAACGAAAATTTTTCTATAGAAAAATTTTTTTAACGAAAATTTTTCTATAGAAAAATTTTTTTAACGAAAATTTTTCTATAGAAAAATTTTTTTAACGAAAATTTTTCTATAGAAAAATTTTTTTAACGAAAATTTTTCTATAGAAAAATTTTTTTAACGAAAATTTTTCTATAGAAAAATTTTTTTAACGAAAATTTTTCTATAGAAAAATTTTTTTAACGAAAATTTTTCTATAGAAAAATTTTTTTAACGAAAATTTTTCTATAGAAAAATTTTTTTAACGAAAATTTTTCTATAGAAAAATTTTTTTAACGAAAATTTTTCTATAGAAAAATTTTTTTAACGAAAATTTTTCTATAGAAAAATTTTTTTAACGAAAATTTTTCTATAGAAAAATTTTTTTAACGAAAATTTTTCTATAGAAAAATTTTTTTAACGAAAATTTTTCTATAGAAAAATTTTTTTAACGAAAATTTTTCTATAGAAAAATTTTTTTAACGAAAATTTTTCTATAGAAAAATTTTTTTAACGAAAATTTTTCTATAGAAAAATTTTTTTAACGAAAATTTTTCTATAGAAAAATTTTTTTAACGAAAATTTTTCTATAGAAAAATTTTTTTAACGAAAATTTTTCGATAGAAAAATTTTTTTAACGAAAATTTTTCGATAGAAAAATTTTTTTAACGAAAATTTTTCGATAGAAAAATTTTTTTAACGAAAATTTTTCTATAGAAAAATTTTTTTAACGAAAATTTTTCTGTAGAAAAATTTTTCTAACGAAAATTTTTCTATAGAAAAATTTTTTTAACGAAAATTTTTCTATAGAAAAATTTTTTTAACGAAAATTTTTCTATAGAAAAATTTTTTTAACGAAAATTTTTCTATAGAAAAATTTTTTTAACGAAAATTTTTCTATAGAAAAATTTTTTTAACGAAAATTTTTCTATAGAAAAATTTTTTTAACGAAAATTTTTCTATAGAAAAATTTTTTTAACGAAAATTTTTCTATAGAAAAATTTTTTTAACGAAAATTTTTCTATAGAAAAATTTTTTTAACGAAAATTTTTCTATAGAAAAATTTTTTTAACGAAAATTTTTCTATAGAAAAATTTTTTTAACGAAAATTTTTCTATAGAAAAATTTTTTTAACGAAAATTTTTCTATAGAAAAATTTTTTTAACGAAAATTTTTCTATAGAAAAATTTTTTTAACGAAAATTTTTTGATAGAAAAATTTTTTTAACGAAAATTTTTCTATAGAAAAATTTTTTTAACGAAAATTTTTCTATAGAAAATTTTTTTTAACGAAAATTTTTCTATAGAAAAATTTTTTTAACGAAAATTTTTCGTTAAAAAAATTTTTTGATCTTAATATTTCAGAGTCTTTGCTTTCACGATATTAGAGAAATTAAATTTATTATATTTTTTTTAATTTTGTTTAATTCTAGTAAATTGTGGCATAAAACTCTGATTTAAATCGAGTGATATTAGAGTTATCGAATGTAACAAACAAAGCATAATCACCATTTATAATAGGCAAGCCACCTAATTCATTTTCTAAAAAACGATTATCCATACGATTAATTATAAAGTCCTCCTAAAATACAGAAGTTAAAAAAAATATAAATACTATTAAGTACCAGAAGCTTACGGTAAATGGGCACGAATGATTAAGATTCGATTTAGTGGTGAACCATCTCCATAAAATGGTTGTAATCGGATTCAAATGTTTAATGAAGTTACAGCCAACCTCAATATTATAAAGAAAGGGCTTATAGCCATTGGCTTTTTTAAAGAACTGGAAACGTATCTAAAATTGTAATAATATCAGCAAAATGTTAAGCATTTAAACTATTTGAATAAATAAATATAATTACTTTCATGTTCTTTATTGGCAACTGTAAATATTTCAAATAGACTTGAATATATTGAAGATTTCTGGATTCCGCTTTGACCCGACACGTTTTAAATTGCGCAAAAGACTTGTCCGTTACGTTACATAATATTTTAGTCAGTTTCATATTTAATGCCTAAAAAAAAGAAAATTAATTATTACTCTTATTATAAATGTCTCTTTATGCAGAAAAATCTTCATTACCTTGGTTTTGTAAATATTGAACATAATTATTAATATCAGTAACAGAATAAATATCTTCGAGAACTGGCTTCGTAGCATATCAATGTTAGATGTCGTATATATATTAATTAATAAAATAATAAAACAATTCGTAAAATTTTTAAATAAAATGCTGTTGTTTTAAAAACTATTAAAATCACATTTTTATTTATGATATTAAAATTATATTAAACATTTTTTTTTAATTAATTGATGTTAACTTTAGGGTAAACCACATTAGGGCATTTGATTTATGCGTTTAGATTAACAAGTAAGAGTGTTATATTAGGCTGTGCCGAATCTTATATACCCACCATCAAGTTGTGTTAAATTTAGAAACATATCTCATATATCTACAAGGGTGCAGCTAATTCAAAATTTGCACCAAAACTGGAAAAATCGCTAAGCTATTTGGTATTGTTGGTAAAACCTTTGGACTAAATTAGGTTTCCGTAGCTTTATAGTTCAACATTCAAAAATATTTTAGTGGTTTCCCCAGTATTTACTTTGATCAAAATTCGGTCTCATAACCAGGTATAGTTTTACATTAATAAGTTGTTAAATACTTTTCGTTGTGATTAATATGTAGTTAGGCTAAACACGTTAATAGTAATACGACAGGTCCATATATTTCGTTATGAGTTCCTAATGCATTCATCATATATAAAGTCTGGGCTGAACATTGATTGATGCCTATATAATTTCACAGGTGCAATCTTAATATAATGAATGTACCTCCAAATCTTTTTGATTGTAGATATAAAAAGGGGATGTTATATATATATATATAAGAATTATAGCCAAATGTTGACCGATTATAACAAAATTTTACACACTGGCTGGTATATATAGAGAGCTTATTCTTGCAAAATTTAGTGACCATAGCTATCATAGTTTCTAATTTAATAGCTTTTAACTGGCCTTTGCTAAAATTTTTGGTTTCCGTGAGTGTTTTTCACATGAAAGCTAAAGTCAAATATGGACTGATTCCTATAAAATTTGATAAACTGATCAAAAATTGCATAAAACTTCCCTATTTTAAATTTAATCGTCATAGGTATTACAATTGTATTCAATTTATCAGCATTAATGTGTTTCCCGGGGCGGGGTTATATGGGAGCTCTAACTAAATTTGAACCGATTTTGTCCATTTTCAACACACATCTTTTTCAAGATATCCAAAATACTTTTGTAAAATTTTGTCCCTCTAGCTCTTTTCGTTAAGGCGCTATCGTGCTTTTATCTGACGGACAGACGGACATAAACAACCTTTTCTTTATGTATTTTTGTGTTTCTATAAGTTTTTTATATGGGAGCTATGGTCAAATGGTGACCGATTGTGACGAAATTTTGCACACTGGTTGGCATTGACATAAGACTTTCTTGTGCCTAATTTAGTCTTACTAGCTCTTGTAGTTAAGGAGCTATCACGATTTTATCTGACGGACAGACGGACATAAATCCCCTTTTCTTTTTGAATTTTTGTGTTTTCATAAGTTTTTTATATGGGAGCTAGGTCAAATAGTGACCGATTGTGACAAAATTTTGCACACTGGCTGGCATTGATATAATAGATATCAATAGATATCATTGATATAATAGATAGATTTATTGGCATTTAAGTGTATTTTGGGTGAAATTTAGCCTGTTTTCGTAAGTTTTTTGTATGGGAGCTATGGCTAAATGTGAACCGATTTCGATGAAATTTTATATGCTGCCTAGTGCTTATCTAAGACTTCTAGATACCAAATTTTGTCATCATAACTGTCATAATTTGTCATTTATTAGCAAATAAGCGATTAGCCTAGACGAGGTTATACGGGAGCTATGGCCAAATGCTAACCGATTTTGCCCAATTTCAATACCAAAATTTTCTCATAGATAAAGAATGTTTTTGCTAAGTTTCAGTTAGCTAGCTTTTTTCGTTTAGACGTTATCGTGATTTCAACAGACAATCGTCTTAGAATTTCATAAGGTTTCAGAATATATATCGTTTTTGATTTTTGAACCAATATTAAGGAAATTACAAACGGAATGACAATCCATTCCCCCATTCTTTTTGATGGTGGGTATAAAAACAAGTTAGAGTGTTATATTCGTCTACGTCGATTATCATATATTCACCATTAAGTTGTGTTTAATTTAGAAATATATCTCATATATCTACGAGGGCGCAGCTAATTCAAAATGTGGACCAAATTCGAAAAAAGGTGTAAAGCTTGTTGATATTGTTGGTTAAAAATTTGGACTAAATTCGGTTCCAGTAGCTTTATAGTTTAACACTTAATAATATGTAAGTGGTTTCCCTAGTATTAACTTTGAACAAAATTCGTTATAAATAGTAACCGGGTATGGTTTTACATTAAAAAGTTGTAAAATACTTTTAGTTTATCCTAATATTTATTTAGGATAAAGATGTTGATAGTGATACGACAGGTCATATCTTTAGTTAGGAGTTCTTAATGCATCCGCCGTATATAAAGTCTGGACATTGGTGCAAGTTTAATATGCTGCTTGTACCTCCGAATCTTTTTGATTGTAGACATAAAAAGGGGATGTTATATATAAATAAAAATTATAGCCAACTGTTGACCGATTGTAACAAAATTTTACACAATGGCTGGTATTTATATAAAGCTTACTCTTGCAATTTAGTGGCCATAGCTGTCATAGTTTCTAATTTAATATATTTTAACTGACATTCTTTTTGGTTTCCGGGACCGGTTTTTATATGAAAGCTATGGTCAAGTAAGGACCGATTCCTATAAAATTTGACATACTAACCAAAAGCTGCATAAAACTTCTCTATTCTAAATTCAGACGTCATAGCTCTTACAATTGTATTCAATTTATAAGCATAAATGGATTCCCGGGGCAGGGTTATATGGGAGATCTAAGTAAATGTGAACCGATTTCGCCCCTTTTCAGTACACAACTTCTACAGCTCTTGTAGTTCTCTCTAGCTCTTGTAGTTAAGGAGCTATCGCACCTTTTCTTTTTGTATTTTTGTGTTTCCGCAAGTGCTTAATTAAGTGGTTATAATTATTATAGTTTTAGATTTATTGGCATTTAAGTATTTTTAGGTAAAAATTAAGCTGCTTTCATAATTCTTTTGTATGGGAGCTATAGCAAAATGTGGACCGATTTTTATGAAGTTTTATATGCTGCCCAGGGCTTATTGAAAACTTCTATATAAGAAATTTTAGCATCATAGCTGTTATAATTTGTCATTTATTAGCAAATAAGCGATTAGCCTAGACGAGGCAATACCGGAGCTATGGTCAAATGTGAACCGATTTTGCCCGATTTCAACACCAAAATCTTCCAAAAAAATTTTTCTATAGAAAAATTTTCCATAAAACAATTTTTCTATAGAAAAATTTTCGATAAAAAAATTTTTCTATAGAAAAATTTTCGATAAAAAATTTTTCTATAATTTTTCTATATAAATTTTCGATAAAAAAATTTTTCTATAGAAACATTTTCGACACAAAAAATTTCTATAGAAAAATTTTCGATAAAAAAATTTTCGATAAAAAAATTTTTCTATAGAAAAATTTTCGATAGAAAATTTTTTTTAGCGAAAATTTTTATATAGAATTTTTTTTTTTTATAGAAAATTTTTCTATAGAGAAACTTTTCTATCGAAAATTTTTCTATCGAAAATTTTTTTATCGAAAATTTTTTTTATAGAAAAATTTATTTATCGAAAATTTTTTTACAGAAAAATTTTTTTGTATAAAATTTTTTTATAGAAAAATTTTTTTATTGAAAATTTTTCTATAGAAAAATTTTTTTATCGAAAATTATTTTTCTATAGAAAAATTTTTTTTATCGAAAATGATTTCTCTATAGAAAAATTTTTTATCGAAAATGATTTTTCTATCGAAAAATTTTTTAATCGAAAATGATTTTTCTATAGAAAAATTCTTTTATCGAAAATGATTTTTCTATAGAAAATGATTTTTCCATAGAAAAATTTTTTTATCGAAAATTTTTCCATAGAAAAATGTTTTTATCAAAAATTTTTCCATAGAAAATTTTTTTATCAGAAATGATTTTTCTATAGAAAAATTTTTCTATAGAAAAATTTTCGATAAAAAAATTTTTCTATAGAAAAATTTTCGATAAAAAAATTTTTCTATAGAAAAATTTTCGATAAAAAATTTTTTCTATGGAACATTTTTTATCAGAAAACAGATAAAAAAATTTTTCTATAGAAAAATTTTCAATAAAAAAATTTTTCTATAGAAAAATTTTCGATAAAAAAATTTTTCTATAGAAAAATTTTCGATAAAAAAATTTTTCTATAGAAAAATTTTCAATAAAAAAATTTTTCTATAGAAAAATTTTCGGTAAAAAAATTTTTCTATAGAAAAATTTTCGGTAAAAAAATTTTTCTATAGAAAAATTTTCGATAAAAAAATTTTTCTATAGAAAAATTTTCGATAAAAAAATTTTTCTATAGAAAAATTTTCGTTAAAAAAATTTTTCTATAGTAAAAATTTCGATAAAAAAAAATTTTCTATGGAACATTTTTTATCAGAAAACAGATAAAAAAATTTTTCTATAGAAAAATTTTCAATAAAAAAATTTTTCTATAGAAAAATTTCGATAAAAAAAATTTTTCTATAGAAAAATTTTCGATAAAAAAATTTTTCTATAGAAAAATTTTCGATAAAAAAATTTTTCTATAGAAAAATTTTCGATAAAAAAATTTTTCTTTAGAAAAATTTTCGATAAAAAAATTTTTCTATAGAAAAATTTTCGATAAAAAAATTTTTCTATAGAAAAATTTTCGATAAAAAAATTTTTCTATAGAAAAATTTTCGATAAAAAAATTTTTCTATAGAAAAATTTTCGATAAAAAAATTTTTCTATAGAAAAATTTTCGATAAAAAAATTTTTCTAAAGAAAAATTTTCGATAAAAAAATTTTTCTATAGAAAAATTTTCGATAAAAAAATTTTTCTATAGTAAAAATTTCGATAAAAAAAATGTTCTATGGAATATTTTTTATCAGAAAACAGTGGCATAAAACTCAGCCCTAACTCTTGTTATATTAGACGATTTATATGTGACAAAAAAGGCATAGTCCCCATTTATAATAGGCAGAGCTGCCAACTGTTGTTCCAGATAATGATTTTCCAAGCGTCTTACTTCAAAATCTTCCTAAAACAAAAATATTTAAAAAAAATATATATCTAAATAATTTACCACTAATCGAACTTACCGTAATAGGACAACTGTGATTAAGACTAGAAACGTTTGTGAACCAACGCCATATAATGTTGGTAATCGGATTTAAATGTTTTATAAAATCACAGCCAACTTCAAAATTATATAGAAATGGCTTGTAGCCATTGGCGTTTTTCAGAAATTGTAAGCGTATCTAGTATTAATACCGTGATTAGAAAAATTTTAAGTTTTCTATTGTTTGATAACTACCCTCATTTCTGTTATATATATATATATATATATATATATATATATATATATATATATATATATATATATATATATATATATATATATATATATATATATATATATATATATATATATATATATATATATATAATTCCCCGACAACATTCCAATTGAAACAAGGGGTACTTCTCTCAGACAATGAGCTGCATCCGATTCTATTTTTAGACTCATTGAAAGGGACCTACGTTTTAACGCCGGCTCCGAACGGCAAATGCATTAGTTAGAGAAGTTTTTCATAGCCTAATACTCAATAACCAGTGGCTAGCTGAGTTATGAGGTGAACCGCCGCTTTTTTGAAAATTAATTTTTTTCAAGTGGGCCTGACAGGGATTGAACTTGGGACCTCTGGTATGCTAGGCGGATGACTAACCTACTATACCACGGCGGTTCTCATTTCTGTTATAGGTAACTGAAAAATTCTGGCAAAGATTTGATAATATTGTAAATCTCTGGACACAGCTTTGACTCGACAGATTTCAAGATTAACATATGATTTATCAGTAACATTACACCTTAAATTTGTTAACTTTATTCTAAAAGCCTTAAAGTAAACAGGATAACTTTTTGTTATTTAAAAGAATTATGGAAAATGAAAATTGATTTTCATACTATGACTTTGGAGTTATTAGATAAAATTAATAAAATTAATAGAATAAAAATTAAATGGTTTATTCTTTGAAACATATTAAAATCGACTGGCTGTTAAATATTTTAAATAATTAAAAATTATAATTTATTAAAATTAAAATCTATTTAAATGCAATTAGGCAACATTTTAAATTGGTAATCCCAACCTTAAGATAACCCACACATGTTTTTTAATGCATAGCGAAAAATTTTCGAGAGGAAAATGTTTATGCCAAACAATTTCCGATAGAAAAAAATTTATGCCGAAAAATTTTCTATAAAAAAATTTTTATGTCGAAAATTTTTAGATTGAAAAATTTTTATAGCGAAAAATTTTATATAGAAAAATTTTTATGACAAAAAATTTTCGATTAAAAAATTTTTATAGCGAAAAATTTTATATAGAAAAATTTTTATAGCGAAAAATTTTATATAGAAAAATTTGTATGACGAAAAATTTTCGATTGAAAAATTTTTACGGCTAAAAATTAAAAAAAAAAATGTTTATGCAGAAAATATTTCTATAGAAATATTTTTATGACGAAAAATTTTTGTGACAAACAATTTTTTATAGAAAAATTTTCTATAGAAAAAATTTTACAGCGAAAAATTTTCTATAGAAAAAATTTTACAGCGAAAAATTTTCTATAGAAAAAATTTTACAGCGAAAAATTTTCTATAGAAAAATTTTTGTAGCGAAAAATTTTCTATAGAAAAATTTTTGTAGCGAAAAGTTTTCTATAGAACATTTTTGTAGCGAAAAATTTTCTATTGAAAAATTTTTGTAGCGAAAAGTTTTCTATAGAAAAATTTGTATGCGAAAAAATGTTCTATAGAGAAATTTTCATGCCAAAAAATTTTATATAGAACAATTTTTATGGTGAAAATTTTTTTATAGAAAAACTTTTATGGTGAAAACTTTTTTTAAAGAAAAACTTTTATGGCGAAAAATTTTCTATAGAAAAATTTTTAATGCGAAAAATTTTCTATAGAAAATATTTTATATAGAAAAATTTTATATAGAAAAATTTTTATGGTGAAAAATTTTTTATAGAAAAACTTTTATGGTAAAAAATTTCTATAGAAAAATTTTTAATGCAAAAAATTTTCTAAAGAAAAATTTTTAATGCGAAAAATTTTCTAGAGAAAAATTTTTAGGGTGAAGCGTTTACTATAGAAAAATTTTAATGCCAAAATATTTTTTATAGATAAATTTTAATTTTAAATTATCTATAAAAAAATTAGTATGGCGAAAAATTTTTGGTGCGAAAAAACTTCTATGGAATAAGTTTTATATAAAAAAAAATTTTTTCTATAAAAAAAAAAAAAAATTCTTGACAAAAATTTGTCGAAAAATTTTCTATAAAAAAATTATTAGCCGACAAATTTGTTATAGAAAAATTTTAAAGATAAAAAATTTTCTAAAGAAAAATTTTATTGCAAAAAATTTTCTATACAAAATTTTTTATGGCGCAAAATTTCTATAGAAAAATTTTTATACTGAAAAATTTTATATAGAAAAATTTTTATGGTGAAAAATTTTTTATAGAAAAACTTTTATGGCGAAAACTTTTTTATAGAAAAACTTTTATGGCGAAAAATTTTATATAAAAAAATTTTTAATGCAAAAAATTTTCTATAGAAAAATTTGTATGCGAAAAAATGTTCTATAGAGAAATTTTAATGACGAAAAAATTTTATATAGAAAAATTTTTATGGTGAACAATTTTTTATAGAAAAACTTTTATGGCAAAAAATTTTCTATAGAAAAATTTTTAATGCGAAAAATTTTCTGTATAGAAAAATTTGTATGGCGAAAAATTTTTGGTGCGAAAAATCTTCTATGGAATAAGTTTTACATCAAAAAAAATTTTCCGTAAAAAAAATTTCTTTAAAAAAATTTGTCGAAAAATTTTCTATAGAAAAATTTTTTATAGAAAAATATTAGCCGAAAAATTTGCTATAGAAAAATTTTTAAGGTGAAAAATTTTCTAAAGAAAAATTTTATTGCAAAAAATGTTCTATACAAAATTTTTAATGGCGCAAAATTTCTATACAAAATTTTTATACTGAAAAATTTTATACAGAAAAATTTTTATGTCGAAAAATTTTTATAAAAAAAATTTTTTATGTGTAAATATTTATTAATTACATTACATCAGTCAACAAAATTGAAACTTTGAAGAGCAAATATCAGTTCCACAAATCCATTTATTTATTTATTTAATATTGGATTAAATTTGAATTAATTAGAAGAAGCGTTAAAAGATTCCATCAGTTGAGTCATTTAAAATCTTTTTTCATTTAGGTCCAATGTTTTCACATATTAATGCGTGCAGTAATCGCTTTTTAAATTGTTTTTGTTTTATATCTTAAATATCAATTATTAATTGTGCCATTTAAACCCAACTTTATCAAGGCTTTTGTATGAGTTAGTTAATGAGTTTAGTTAATTCTACGCATTAGTTTTTAGTCAGAATTCTTTTAAATATGGAGAGCAATAAGAAACAATTTTTAATATTTTGTTCAATCCGGCAAGAAATTACACCAATATCAGAACTGATTTCAATAATTTCGATTTTGGCAATTTTGATGTTGATTTAGAAGGTCGGTTGTAGTCGATAGTAATGCAAATCGCTACATAATAAAAAGTGAGATTAGTATAGCGACTTCGACGTGAATACACCCTTATTGGACAAAAAACTTATCGGTAGTTTATTCTGCAACAACTCCATTTTGTAACATATATTTCCATTATTTTTGTACATTTTCTTTTTAAAGATAAAACTAAAAAAATAAAAGTTGAACACATATTTTTTTTTATACTATATTCAATTTCCTGTTTGGTTTTGACATTTCACCGCTGCTAGAAATAAAAATATTCAAAATTATTTTGGACATGAAAATAAAACCATTCTCGAGCACAAGATAATACACATACATCAATAGGAATATACAACATTCAAATATTTTGCTTGTAACTCCACCGAAAATATTTTCTAGTAACAAACAGCGAAAACAACATCAAAAATATTTGCAACATGAGATCCAATTATAAACGTCACAAGAGTATAATTAGCATAACAAGGTACAACAACAACTACTAGAAAAATGTCATACAAATTATACAAGAGTATAATTAGCATAACAAGGTACAACAACAACTACTAGAAAAATGTCATACAAATTCCAGAAATACGGGAGAAGGCAACCAACAGTTGCTGTTCACAGCAGCAACAACAAATAGTTAAATGCTGCAGCGAATATTATAGAGAAGCAAATAGACAGCAACTTTGGCTACAAAGAAGACAAGCGGAGGAAATTAAGTTTTCGGATTTTTTTTTGTTGTTTGTTCCCAAGACAAGTCACTGCTTACTTTTGCCTTTAGTCATCAAAAGCGAAACAAGAATTCGCAAGAAGCCTTTCAAAAACATGTTACAAATTCCCTAAAGGATTTATAAAAAAACAGAAGATTTTCTCTAGTTAAAATACCGGAAATTGCGGCCAGTAAAGAAACACAGGATTTGTTAAAAGACAGCGAGTAACTAAAGAAATAAATAGATATTTATACATACATACATAAATATTGCAAGTGTGGGAGATAGCTACTTCCATAGTTTCTATGGCTTTTTTTTTTGTGCAAATATTTCACATTTAACCGACATCAAAGGCAGTTAAAATATTGCCATGACATTAACAAAAATTAAGATTTTTTGGCTAATAATATGTATTAAAAAACGGGGACGATTGAGCATTTAAGTTATGGTGAAATAATTTTTTAAGGATATAAAGGACATACTGTCTTGTCTTTTTTTAAAGCCTGTGGACAATCAAATTTTTTTCATAATTTTAAAGAAGCACTGACAACAAGTTGATTTCTTTATGAAAAAAGTATGAGTGGTATATTCGGCTTTGCTGAATCTTGGATACCCTTCACCAATGGTGTTGCAAAAGTACTTAATGTAATTCCTAGAAATATTTGGTTATACTAGTATTATATGCAAAGAGTCTTTAACATTAAGAGTCGGAAAAAGAAAAGCTTTTCGGTGGCGTCATCATCTAAAATAGTTATGGACCCAAATGTTAGGTTGGGCTAGTGGCTGATGTCTAGGGAAGTTTTACTTGGGTTCTAAAGTGGTCCCTTTGTGAAAGATAATGATTACTAGACCACAAGTAGAAAATGCATATTTAAGCCAGCCAGTAGCTTCGAAATAAAATAGACACATATTTTACGAACATTTAATAAAGTTCGATAGACCAGATAAACCATGCAGAAAAGATGCTTCAAAATGTAGATGCCCTTAGATTTGCAATAGCACATCGATTTGATGAAGTTTAAGTATTCTGACATGCAACCCAAAAACGCTGTGCCCAGTGAGGGTTGTGCACTTTAATTCGTACGAATTATCCAACTAGTAAAAGTTCTTGATTAGTTATGTAAAACTCTGAAGTTAGCGGACTGATTTATGTCAAAGCTTTAACAATGATAAGCCTTAAAATTATAGGGTATACACTCTTAGTTTTAGATACATACGTGAAATATATAGCTTTTGAATGGATGGATATCAGCTTTGTCGAAAAAGTTATTAAAGATTTACTTATTAATCTGAAGTTAGTTAATTAATTAAAATGAACACTTCATCAACAATATTTGGGATGTATTGTTCTTTCGATCTGTCCGATGGATGTTTGGAAAGTTTTGCTCTAGTTCCTTGTGCAATTTTAATGTGATTTAATTTATAAGCATTAAATCGATTCCCGGTCGGGTTTATATGGGAGATTTCACTAAATGTGAATAGAGCTCGCCCATTTTCAATATCGAACTTTTCAAGTGATCAGAAATACTTTTGTCAAATGTTGTCCCTCTAGAAAGTTTATTTTAGGCACTATCGCCCTGAATATCAATATTGTACAACGTCTTTATACTAAATGTCATCGTCGTATCTTAGGCGAAGTTATACGGGATCAATTGTCAAACGTGAACGGATTTCTCGCAATTGCAATTAAAAAATTTAAATTTTCGTTGATATGTGAGATACTTACATACATATGTAGGTTTTGAACGGATATCATGTACTTAGCTGCACTTTTGTACTTCCTAGGAAGATTACCTATAATTTGATATATAATACATTCCCAAATGTTATCATAATGTTCAAAAGTCAGACACAAAATTAAAATTAATGCAGAGTGTCTGTTTGCTAAAATCAGATTTGTGGAGCTCCTGGATTTTACACAACATTTTAGGATATTGTCCCACCCTGAATTTTATCATTGTCGATCAAAACACCATCTTTTAAATGCTAAATTATATCCACCACAAATTACCGAATGCATCAGGATTTAGGTAATCCCCTGCGAAGGACGCTATTAAATTTCATCAAAATAAACACCTGAGATATCGACAAAACAGAAGCTCCAAAAACTTAACTACAACAGAAAAAATAACAGACAGGTAGACGGACGGACAAAAAAACAGACGGACGGACGGACGGACAAACAAACAGACGGACGGACGGACAGACAGACAAACAGACGGACGGACGGACGGAGGTCGCGAAATCGATTCTCCTGCCGATTCTGAGTTGATCGGTACAGTTTGAATGGTATTCGTAATCAGATTTGTGGAGTATAGATTTTAGATAATCCTCACACAAAGAACGATGTCCAATTTCATCACAATCGGTCCATAAACACCTGAGATATCGCTGAAACAATACTTACGAAATGTAAACAAAATTTCTTAGACACGTACTTTGGGCAATTTGCTGTACATCAAATGTAGTGTTATGGCGATATCTCAATTGTTTATGGACCGCTTTTGATAAAATTTAATAACGTGCTTGGCGGGGGAATTTCCTAAAATCTGATATAAAATTTATGTAGGTCCGTGCTAAAGGAGGATGGTTTTTCCTATTTCTGCATTTCATTTTTTCAACAAACAGTCTCTAATGCGAACTTTGTTCAATTTGCGATACATCAAATTCAGTGTTTTGGCGATATCTCAGTTGTTTATGGACCGATTTTGTTAAAATTTTACAGAGTGCTTTGGGAAACTATCTGATATATAATATATTATCACATGTACAACAGGAGTATCTTTTTACTCTTGTTATTTAAAAGTGTGTTTCAATCAAAAATTTTTAAATTTTCGTCTAATTTTTGGTATTTTTCAGATATTTTCGGTGTTTATAAACCGATTTTAATGAAATTTAATAGCGTTCATTGCGGGAAATTTTCCTAAAATCTGATATATAATTTATGTAGGTCCATCCTCCAGGGGCTTCAGAAACTTGATTTCAACAGACAGACGGACAGACAGACAGACAGACAAGCAGACAGACAGACAGACAGACAGACAGACGGACATCGCTTAATCGATTCTGAGTCGATCGGTATAATTTTTATGGGGTCTACGATCACTAATAAAAAAATTACAAACGGAATCACATACTTATAATACCCTTTCACCTATTGGTGAAGGGTATAATAAGCAATGACAACAAGTTGATTTCTTTATGAAAAAATAAAATTGGGAATATATATCTGTGGCTTGGTGCTAAAAGGGCCAAAGTCAATTTTTTGCTGTCTTTAGTTAATCATTGCGTTATCTATTCTATTCTCGAACTTAACTCAAAACTGATCTATGAATGTTTCTCTGGGCAACTTTACTATGAATTTATATAGAAAATAAAAACTTTAAGTCAAATTTTCTCAAAACTATATTTTTTGACATTGGTCCTTTTAGCACTAAACCATAGATATATCGTGACCTAAAATGCAAAAGGGCGTAACTACACTTCTAGTTTGTTTTTTTGTAAGAAGCACAAAACATCATAAGTTTTAAACTACAAGGAACATAAAATCTTAATTTTAGATTTGGGTCAATAAGCCATGAGAAAACAATAAAAATTAAAGTGGTAAAAAACGTTTGGTTTTTGAGCTATTGCGAAAAAACAAAAGGGCTGAAATACAAGTTGAATATTGTCTGAATTTTTAAAATTTGAACCTTTCAAAAGGCATAAAGTTTTTTGTCAATAACATAGAGACGGGTCTTACAAATAGTAATAGTTTATTTTCGAAACTTTATTTGATTTAAAAAGACAAGTAACAAAGCGCTATAGTCGGTCAAGCCCGACGATACGATACCCTTCACCACTAAGGTCAAAGGTGTTATTTTTCCTGTATAAAGACAAATATTTGCTAAATTTTGCCATCATACAAACATTTTCTCAAAACTTATATATTTAAGCTGTTTCCATCATTTGGGCTTATATGAGAGCTAGGGTCAAATGTGGACCGATTATCTCGAAATTTAGCAAATTGATTACAGTTATTACAAAAATTACGTACGTAAATAAACTCAAAATTTTCAATATCTTTGGATTTACGAGCGTTTTAGTGATTTTTTTTGTCTCATTTAGTGCATTTTTAAAGAGTTTGTATGGGAGCTATGGTCAAATATGGACCGATTTCAACGAAATTTGGTACAGTGATTTAAGTTTACATAAGAATTATATGTTTTAAATTTCATGAAAAAATATTGATATTTGTGGCCAATATGTCAATTTCGGGAAGTGGGACCTATGGGAGGTACCATAAATAATGGACCGATTTTGACCAATTTCAATAGCCATGGTCCCATTATCAAAAAAATGATTTGTACCAAATTCCATCAAATTATCTTTAGAATTACGACCTGTAGTTTGATTACAAGGTTTACATGGGGTCCAGCCAGCCAGACGGACGGACGGACGGACATCGCTAAATCGACTCAGAAAGTGATTCTAAGCCTATTGGTATACTAAAAGGTGGGTCTAAGGCAAATATTTCTGTGCGTTACATACATCAGCACAAACTTATAATACCCTTTCCACCTAAGGTGGTGAAGGGTATAATAAGTCTTAAATAATTTGAAATATACAGATTTTTGTTAAGAGTTATTTCAGAAACTTTAAAACAGTTAAAGATACTTAAATGTTTGTTTTTGTTCAGTCGATAATCTATGCTTTTACTTTTGGTTTATGAACATAATTCTTAATAGTTATGTTTGTAAATTTAGTAATAATGCGAGGTTTTCGATCTGTCTAAATTGGGGATAATCCTCCTCAAGAGATGGCTTAACCAACCATCGAAACGCGTCGAGGAATTTGGTTTCTCCGCAAACATTTTTTGGCTTTTTATCAATAAATTGATCTGTTACATTAATAAATAAATGTAACAGGTTTGGGATCAAATGCAAATACTCTTCTTTTTGAAGAAATTTCATACAGCTAAAACAGAGGATGTTTGAGTCAAAAAAGGTCAATGTATGATCGGAAGGCTAACTTATAGCCTTTCAAGGCCATAGTCTCAGGGATAACATGATAACTTAACATCTCATGAAGTAATTTGGATAGAAACAAAATGTTAGCTGCGTTTTAATAAAATGTACCGAATTTAATTGGTACAAAAGAAGTACTAATGTGCATATGGAACTTTTTTGAAATTTTGAGACAAAAAGGGGGAAATTTGGTAACGCTATGGCTTTTAAAGTAATAGGTATGAAAGCAAAATTTGAATTGAGTTTTGTTAAGCTGGAAAAGTAAGATGACGAGTAATTGGTACTTTTTGGAAAATGGCCAAGCAGAATCAATAATGTGTAAAAAAATAATATTGGTCCTTTTTTTTATTTTGAACAAATGAACTTAGAAAAATGAAATGAGATATATGAAAATTTTAAAATTTAAATCGAAACGTTTATCATAAAACTCCGGGCAAGGCTCAGTCAACCAGGTTCTTTTCCTTTAAAGCCACAAGAGATTGGCGATTGTCATTATAAACCCTATCTATGAGGTAGCTCTATAAAAAAAACGATGCTAGTTAAATCAAGCGACCAAGATGGTCATAGGTTTTCCTCAAAGCGACTAATCATATTTTGGGGGATATATTCCCGAAGCAAATTAATGGAAGCTCTGGTGAATGAGTGCAGTCGACCCATTCTATTGAAACTACGTGTGTAAAGAGTAGATGTGACAAAAAGAACTCTTTAATTATGTGCGATAATTTACACCGTTGAAAATCGTCGCCTAACCCTCAAGAATTATAGAAAAAAAATTATTCCAATTAGCTCATTCTTGGATAAGGTACCTCAAACAGTTACACTGAGGTAATGCAATGGCTTTTATTGAGGGTTGCTGGTTGTTGGAGACCAGTGATGTGGCCGCCTAATTAAAAATACTCCTCGTCGCTAAGAAAAAAAAAATGAGATTTAAAGTAGCAAAATGCTCCAACATCGATTCACAAAAATGTCTGGTTAAATCAATGTCACTTTCTTTCAGTTATTCGATGATTTAAATTTTAAAGGGAGGGAACTTCAGAGTGCTTTTGGAAATCTCATTGAGACTGCTCTTTTCCGTATTAAAAGTCGCTTTCAACAAATTCAATGTTTTCGGGACTGCTTGAAAATGGACTGGGCCCTGGCCATAGGACATTCATAGCCGAGGCAGTTTATACTCGGTCCATCATGTATTTACCGAATACCGAACTTTGAACAAAATTGTCCACGAGCAATTACATATGTAATGGGATGGCGTCTCCAGTTACCAGGTAAGAACTGTTTCCAATTCCTACTCTAAACTCCTCGTGGTACATCCTGGTAACCTGAGCAACATACGATGAGTGACTTACGATGTTCTAAGCATGGAACTAAACAAGATTACAGAATATACTACTTCAAGGGGTAATCATGCAAGAAATCCCCTTGCTACGGCAGCTGGCATGAGGATTTTGGAAGTGCCTTATCTATGCTAGAACATTCTGATGAACTAAAGAAATTCTATCCGAAGATATTGAATAAAACCTAATAAAGGGATTGAGGAAAGCATGATGTTTGAGATGCAAAATGTGAGCTCGTTTTACGAAACTGGAAAATTAGAGCAACTTAAGCGTGAAATTGACTTATTGGCTGTGAAAGAATCAAGAAGGACAGGGCAAGGGGAGGTACTGAATGAAAATTCTCTGTTTCTTTACTCGAGTCGTCTGAATGGCGATGAGCAGAGTAGGAATATGGGCTTCCTGCTAAAAAAAAAAACGGCAAGGTTGGTTCAAACAATATCAGTTTAAAGCATTACATTCGATTAAGATACTAAGTCGAGTAATTTTGAATTAAAAATTCGACGCAGTTTCTTCTACACTCCGCGAAAATCAATTTGGATTCAGAAGGAACCACTCTTGTGTTGATCTATTCAATACAGTAAGAATAGAATTAGAGCAATGTAATAAATTCCGCACACCCATTTATCCAGCGTTTATCCACCTCATAGAGGCATTCGACAATGTCAAGACAAGCTTTTTACTTAGAATTTTAGAAAATCGTAACATACCAAAAAAAATTCTGAACTTAACACAGGCAATGTATGGTGGATTTGAAATATCGTATCCTATACAAGGGTAGATTGTCGAATCCGTTCGAAGTCACTACAGGGGTAAGGCAATGATGTTTCTTGTCACCTTGCCATCTTTGTCATCGACAATATATTACGCACGGCTTTGAATGGTAGAAGCGGTATCCAATGGACACCCTTTAGACAACTCGAGGACTTGAAATATGCTGACGATGTATGTCTTCTAAGCCAAAGCTCAGGCCAACATCAAGCAAATACTAACGATATCAGTGTTGGATCTCAGGCAGTTGGGCTGGAAATCAATTTCTCCAAGACAAAGAATATGCCTAGAGGCTATGACCCTTCAACAAGCATCAATGTAGATAATGAGATTATTAGATCTAAGGTACCTTTAGTTATCTTGGAAGTTTGGTTTCTAGAAAAAATGGCGCTTACGGACATAAACTAGGTCTCCAAAGAAATGTAAAAAGATGTATATTAATGGAGTCCTCCTGGTTACTGCTTATCACAAGCTACAGCTCTCCTATTATACCATGTGCTGTCATGATAGATAAAACAAGGGTCCTAGTAGTGAATGTATTCTGTGAGAAAGATGCCTTTTTAAACGCGTCTTACATAAGTGAAAGGCTAGTTATGCCAAGAAGAAGCAATAAAACTAGGAGTTCCAAGGAGTTAACGATAAGAACGTGCAAATAAAGTTCCTTTATCGGTGGGGTGTCGCAAGGCCATAAGACATAAAGCCATAATGGCTTTATGTCTTAATCCAAACGGACATAAAGCCATAATTATGATATGGCCTTAAGACTCATATCAATTTTAGTGAAATGGGACATAAAGCCATTATGGCTATATGTCCCATTAGATGATTTAAAAAAATCCAAAATTTCTAGGCTTCAGGTATTACATCTTCAAACATTTTGTGAAAGAAAAAATCCTTAGCTATTATTGGAAAACATTTTTTTATTCTTCTGATGCACGCAGGAAAACTTTATTCAGCGAAGCCACCTGCCGCGTCCTACTGGAGGACAAAAACTCCTAAGCGCGGCCACAGGCCGCCACGCAGGAAAACTTTATTCAGCGAAGCCACCTGCCGCGTCCCACTGGAGGAAAAAACCCAAAAGCGCGGCCGCAGGCTGCCACGCAGGAAAACTTTATTCAGCGAAGCCACCTGCCGCGTCCCACTGGAGGAAAAAACCCAAAAGCGCAGCCGCAGGCCGCCAAGCAAAAAAACTTAAGTATGGGAAACCAGATTTTAATACTTAACTTTAGTGTCTCAGGAATTAAAAAGAGAGATAAAATCCCTTTCTAATAATGAAAAAATATGGCTTTATGTCTCATTTTCGAAAAAAAATTTATGGTGTTAAGTCCCACTATAATGAGACTTAATGCCATATGGCCTTATGTCCCAATGGGTTGGGACTTAACACCATATGGCTTTATGTCCTATGGCCTTGCGACACCCCACCTCCTTTATCACGTAGTACTGTTCGTATATGGTAATTTTCCTATGACTTAAAAAATTACACAAAGTGTAATTAAACGCTTTCCTTATTTCGAAAAATTGATATATTATATTTTCGAGAACACCCCTTATATATTATGTATATTAAAATGTAATCACATGGAATTGATGGTACCCACAATCGCCTACAGAATAAGTTGAATGCTTATTCGACCAATATGTCGGCAATAACAGAATGTTTTAAGTCCTTCTTTAATTTTGTTTTCACGTGGCGTAAACGCAGCACCTCCACAGATAATCACAAAAAACATTATTCACAGGAATACACACATTTTAAACATGTGTGTGTGTGTGTATATGATATAAGAATGTTTTTGTGTTAATTACAGTGGAGAACAAATAAAACAAAGACTAATTTTGTATAATAAATACCTATATAATAAAAGATTTTTTCAAGCTTGAGGTCTTATAGTTGTTTTTTTAAAAAATTAAATATATTTATTTAATTATTTATCGATATTTCGCTATCCGTTGGATAGCATCATCAGGATTAATGAGTACAATAAAAGAGTACAAGAATTACGTCTAATAGCTCTTAATATTAAAATTGCACTTATTATTTTTGCGAAAAAGGAAATAGGTCGAAGAAAAAGAAAAATATATAGAATAAATACCTATATAAATTTTAAATAAACTATAACGAAATTAATATATTTAGTTCATATTTTAATAAACTTCTGTGTCCTTAATATTACTCATACGCCTTAACATAATAGCAATGATTTACCCTTAAGGTATGCTCTGCTTTTTTAAAATATTGGTTAAATATATTTAATCGGTCATAAACGAAACAGTAAAATTCATTTTTATAAAAATGAATAAATGAAAAGTCTTCTATAAACAAAAAATTACTCAAGAAAAAATTTAAATGAAACAATTTTTCCTCAACACTGCAAATTTAAAGCGTTAAACACGACAGGAAAACATATTTAACGGTCTTTAACAAAAGTGTTTATCTTTTTTTCTGTTAATAGTTAATGGTCAACGAGACGTTAAAATATAAATGAGCAATAACAGCAGCGTTAGCTCAGCTCACATTTATTTACAACGTTACAGGCAACATTCATAAATGTGGCACGCAATAAAAAGCTGCAAACATGCAAACTGGACGCAATGAGAAATAATTCTTACAGTAGCAAAATAAAAAACGGCAGCAGCAAAAGAGAAATTAAAAAGTTTTTGGAAAATGTGGAAAAAATGATGTTAAATTCAATGAAATGAAAAACGGAAAATAAACGAATGTGTAATCAATAGACCTATACATATTAATACTTACACGTATACATATGTATACCTTTAATAATAAAATGACGGCTAAGTACAATAACAAAAATATTGTTTCTGAACTTTAAGAAGTTTCAGTTGGGTTTTGTACTAGTTCTTAAACCATACAAAATATAATATTCCAAATCCAATATCATTAAACAATATGTTTTAACATATTCCTATGAATCTCCCTAATGTTAACAGCCGTTTGTGTCAATATGCCTTTAATCAGACAGACTACAGATGGATGTGTATGTGCCTTTGAAAGGAAGGCTGATGAACTATGACAACACACAATCATTTTGTAGTAATATTTTTATCATTTGGCATTTAAAATTTGATACTTTAATATCATACTTAACTTTAAAGAACTGACGATTGTATACACTCTGAATTGCGAAAGGATTTTATCAGCCCTTGACAGGAAATAGCAGGTATTTATGGTCTTAAAAACCGTGTGTGATACTAAAGGGCTCCTGCAAAGGAGACCTTTAATTTATTTCTGATGCTTCTTAAAATATGTTACACTTATATTAAAATAGTTTTAGTGTTCAGTTTTCTTATTCTATAGGAAAATATTCAAACATATTATATTTTAATAGAAAAGTTTCCCATTTTATAAGAAAAGAAAAACTAAATAAAAAATTTCATATAAAAATAGAAAATTTTTCCTATAAAAAAGTAAATTAAAAACAAACTACCGTTAAAACAGTAAATTTTTAAAAAATTTCCTATAAAAATAGTAAACTTTTAAAAAATAATAAATTTTTGAAAAATTTCCTATCAAAATAGGAAATTTAAAAAAAAATTCCTATAAAAATACGAAATTTAAAAAAAAAAAATCCTATAAAAATAGGAAATTTAAAAAAAAATTTCCTATAAAAACAGGAATTTTTTGAAAAATTTCCTATAAAAATTTCCTATCTGTATAGGAAATTTTTCAAAAATTTCCTGTACAGTAGGAAATTTTTTTTTAAAATTTCCTATAAAAATAGGAAATTTTTGAAAAATTTCCTATAAAAATATGAAATTTTTGAAAAATTTCCTATACAAATATGAAATTTTTGAAAAATTTCCTATAAAAATATGAAATTTTTGAAAAATTTCCCATAAAAATATGAAATTTTTGAAAAATTTCCCATAAAAATATGAAATTTTTGAAAAATTTCCTATAAAAATAGGAAATTTTTAAAAAAATTTCCTATAAAAAAAGGAAATTTTTGAAAAATTTCCTATAAAAATAGGAAATTTTTGAAAAATTTCCTTTAAAAAGAGGAAATTTTGAAAAATTTTCTATAAAAATAGGAAATTTTTGAAAAATTTCCTATCAATAGAGGAAATTTTTGAAAATTTCCAATAAAAATAGAAAATTTTTGAAAAATTTCCTATAAAAATAGAAAATTTTTAAAAAATTTCCTCTAAAAATAGAAAACTTTTGAACAATTTCCTATAAAAATAGGAAATTTTAAAAAATTTCCAAAAAAAAATAGGAAATTTTTGAAGAAATTTCTATAAAAACAGGAAATTTTTAAAATAGGAATAGGAAATTTTTGAAAAAATTCTTATAAAAATAGAAAATTTTTGAAAAATTTCTTATAAAAATAGAAAATTTTTGAAAAATTTCCTATAAAAATTCCTATAAAAATATAAATTGAAAAATTTCCTATAAAAATAGAAAATTTTTGAAAAATTTCCTATAAAAATAGAAAATTTTTGAAAAATTTCCTATAAAAATAGAAAATTTTTGAAAAATTTCCTATGAAAATAGAAAATTTTTGAAAAATTTCCTATAAAAATAGAAAATTTTTGAAAAATTTCCTACAAAAATTGAAAATTTTTGAAAAATTTCCTATAAAAATATAAAAGTTTCCTATAAAAATAGAAAATTTTTGAAAAATTTCCTATAAAAATAGAAAATTTTTGAAAAATTTCCTATAAAAATAAAAAATTTTTTAAAAATTTCCTATTTTTATAGAAAATTTTTCAAAAATTTCCTTTTTATATTTAAACATTTTCGAGATTTCCTATGTTTTTAGAAAATTTTTTAAAAATTTTCTTATTTTCTCATTTTTATCAGAAATTTCCCAAAAATTTGTTATTTTTATAAGAAATTTCTCAAAAATTTGTTATTTTTATAAGAAATTTTAAATTTTTTTTATTTTTATAAGAAATTTAAAATTTTTTTTTTATTTTTATAAGAAATTTTTCAAAAATTTCTTATTTTTTTAAGAAATTTTTTAAAAGTTTCTTATTTCTTTAAGAAATTTTTAAAAAATATTTTATTTTTATTGAAAATTTTTCAAAAATTTCTTGTTTTTGCGGGAAAATATTTAAAAGTTTCTGGTATTTAGGGAAAAGTTCTCTTTTATGCTTAAAAACGTACCTAGGATAGGCATCAATTTTTAGTGTGTTGACATTTAAATTAAAAAAGAAAGACCAAACATTTAAATGACATTTTAAATTGTTGAAAATATCATGTATAAAGGCCCTCTACCATTCCACGGATACATTTAGTGTCCGAGTTACGTCAGCATCAATATGTATGTATGTAAATACATATCGCACAGATAAATATTCGTTTGTATTAAAAAAAGCCATTTGTAAGGGAATCCTTAAGTTTGTAGATATTTGTATGTGACAGAGTATAATGAGCATTATTAATTTTTTAAATCACCATTTCAGTTGAATTCAAATTAATTTTGCATGTGGTAATCAATTTGTGCAATACACATGCATTATTCTACTCTATACGAACGCATATGCATACATATGTATGTATGTGATTGAATGAATATGCAGTTTTTTGATGCAACGTTACTATGCAACCATTTAACATCTTCTTGCAACTATAATATAGCCTGACGTTACGCGGATTTTCAATCAAATACATGCGGGTTATTAAAATAAGGTTAGAATTTACAAAAGAAATAAAAGATAAGCTGTAAAAGTGAGGGATTTAAAATTTGTTTCTTATCAATAAAATCTCAAGTCGATTTAATTGATTTAAAAATTTAGACCTATTTACTAATTGTCGTTTTTTTTTCAAAACTTGTTTCCCTATTCACATGCCTTTGAGTGTAACTGCCCAGCCTCCGGTATTTGTATTTTATTTATAGTCATATATATATTTTTTTTTCGTTTCGTTAATCGCTTACTGTCACATGGCTGGCAACGCAAACGACTTTAATATTTACTGGTTTAAAGAAACGAAAAAATCCGTTTTTTTACAGTTTTTATTTTTTATTGAGAAATTAAGAATGTGATATCGTTCACGTTTTAATTCATGTGTAGCTTTAATACGAAAGATTTAAGTAATTTACAAATATGAAAGAATTTATATGAGTCCATTTCATTTGTCTTTAATTTTGGGGTAAAATAAAGGAAATGAAATAAATGGCAATATTTATATTTTACTCCTGTATTTTCTTATTATAAAATTTTAAGAAATTATACTAAGTATCGTACAAAAATCCTGGAATTTATTAAAACTAATTTTTGTTATTAAAACCAACAAATTTTAAAATGAAGACAGCGATACTGTAACGCGTTTCGATTTATGTATTTTCTTTCAATATATGTAGAGCTCTTGATAGAGGTTTTCCTAATAGCCCTTCTGCACTTATTAGATCAATTTAATTTATTTTTCTTCTCAATATAGGCCGTAATTCTCAACAGAATTTTATGAAATTCGGCACACATCTGTTGGTTGACCCGAAAAATGAGCTCTACTAATTTTGGTTGACATCCGTCAACTCCTACCGAAATTTCATTTAAATCAGTGGTAGCCAAAACATTTGTATTAGTAAGTATTAGTTGTATTGGTGAGAAATAATTTTCACACTCGAAAAAATAGGTAATTATACTGGTTTTAATAGTAAGTAAAAACTCATTTTTAAGCAGAAGAATTTTATTATACCAAAAAACTATTTGTATTAATACACAAATCTAAAACATATTGTATAATATAATATAAAAAAGGATTATTCCAGGCAAATGTAAAAACTCTCTTTAAAACAGCTCTAATTATTGCATTAAATAAATTAGTAACGTTATATTTTAATTTAAAGTATTAATTTCACAATAAATAGTATTCTTCCTTCTTTAATTTTTTTATTGTCATAGTAAAAATTCAATAAGCGAGACGACAAAAATTTGTTGAGTGTATTGAAATTATAACAAAAAATATTCATTTTTCGGTGGTTGATTGAAGACTTAATGAAAGAGCATAAGAATACATGTAAAGAGCGTAAGAATATGTGTAATTTCAAAGGGCTCAATTGAGTTCGAGCTGGCGACCATTGATTTAAATTCAATTTGATTTAAAAGTTACGCCTAAACGACTGCAACACTTTTTGCTTAAATTATGCTTAACAGTTTATGCGACTTTTTTCGGTAATTTTGAACTTTGTTTTACGATCAGTAAATTTCGGTGATTTTTTTCGCTCAATGTAAAAAAAAAGACTTTCACTTTTCAAATGGATATGGTCGGAGAACCGAGCAACTTATTTTTCGTCCAAAAAAGAACGAAAACAATGAATTTTGTAGATCTTTTTTTAATTTCCATGATAGCTTCTAAACTATATACGATATTAAATTCTATTTTTCTGTAGACTAAAACCAAGGTTCTGTATCTAAATTAAATCGACATCAAGGTAAAAGCTTTGAAAATATATTCGATTCATGAGCTACCGAGTTTGATGAAAAATTTCATCACTTTTCCGTTTAGAACATTAAGAATATTTCAACACCTTTTTTTATAACACGTGATATAACTTTTTCTTGAACTATTTCTTTAAAGAACTGCAGCATAAGATTTTTCAAAAGCGGTGGTCAACAAATGGCTTCTTGCATACTGCGCCGTATCAGAAATTTATCCAAGACGACATTCCTGAATCTGCTAGCTACAGCTTTAGTGGGCCCTATTGCGGTTCAACATGAAGTGATGAACAGTCAATAGTAAGCTTAGAAGACGTGTTATTGGCCATTCGGATAGGCCACTGTAAAGACAGTTGGGTCAGTACTCCAATCTATGAGTCATGGATAAACCAAGGTTTGCTTTATCCATGTTAGCTTATATAGATACATTGTTCTTACTGGCGTAATATTAAAAAAAAATTTTGAATGCTTATTAGTCCAAAATGAATAAAAATAGGTAATTTTTAAAATTTTTCGATAATAATTCTGAGAATAAAATTTTAAGTCACTAGCAGTTAATTAATAAATTATTATATAGTAATATAATTGTTAAGAAAGGTAAACATATGTTTATTAGATTAGGAACAATCAACCGCTTTCTACAAGCCCACGTCAACTTTTTGTTTATGTTTCCGCGTATGTAAATATAATTAACCTTTTTTAACTTAAATAGCGCATAAACACGTAATTAATGTATATTTACGCCCTTCAACACCATAAGTGGAAAGGGTATTATAAGTTTGTGCTGATGTATGTAACGCATAGACCCACCTTTTAGTATACTAATAGGCTTAGAATCACTTTCAGTGTCGGTTTAGCGATGTCCGTCCGTCTGGCTGGTTGGACCCCCATGTAAACCTTGTAATCAAACTATAGGTCGCAATTCTAAAGATAATTTGATGAAATTTGACGCAGATCATCTTTTTGATAATGGGACCATGGCTATTGAAATTGATCAAAATCGATCCATTATTTATGGTACCTCCCATAGGTTCCACTTCCCGGAATTGATATATTGGCCACAAATATCAATATTTTTTCATGAAATTTAAAACAAATACTGCTTAGGTAAACTAAAATCGAAATGTACCAAAATTCGTTGAAATCGGTCCACATTTGACCATGACTTCTATAAAAACTCTTCTTTAAAAATGCACTAAATGAGACAAAAATCTTTAAAACGCTCGTAAATCTAAAGATAATAGGATGAAGATAATAGTGGTGAAGGGTATCGTATGGTCGGGCTTGACCGACTTTAGCACTTTCTTACTTGTTATATAATATTTTATTACCTTTAAGAATTTTATTAACATTATTAAAATGCAACATATGAAGTCCATATAGAATTTGTTCACAATAATTTTTAATTTGTTCATAATCGCTTTTGTGACTTACATAAATTCCCAACAAAAAATAAATAATTAAATATTACAGCCCTCAAACATTGATAATTATAAAATATCAACAGAAACCAGATAAATTTGTTACCAAAAAAATATTACAGCCCTAAATAAGTTCAACAAAATTAATTTTTAATTTTTTTTCCGATTCTAAAATATTTATGAAGTTTTAATTGAGTCTAATGTGTTGTTGTGTACAAATTTACAAATATTTATGTAAATAAATGTATTTTACAATGTAAAGGTGAGCTTGTATTAGTAGGAAAAATTAAAATTGTAACGAAAATTTAAACATACAAATTTTTAAAAGCAAATTTTTAATTACCAAATGCTTTTGCTGTAGATACACATATACACACGCACACACTAAAACCGGAAACCGGATGTTTCAAAAAAGAGTTTATAGCCGACATATTTTTACCTTTTTGATACCTGTTGTAGATATCAATAGTATTTTATATAGAATTCATAAAATTAATGTAAATAAGTTTATAAGTTAAAAGCAATACAATTTTCTTGGTATGTCTCAACAAAATATTTATTAAACTTTATTATGCCCTACACCACCACAGATTAGAAGAGTAGTACCTGGTTGAGGCCCTATGCTCCACTGGGAGTCAAGGATAACAGAAGACCTGGTTGACCGAGCCTTGCTTTGTGCATATCGAAATGCATATCATAGCATTTCGAGGCAAATTTTCAACTTTTTATATATTTTATTTTATAAAGTACTATGAACCCTGCATGCGTGGCTGCAGCACCAACTAAAACAAATTTCAAGGAAAGACATTACACAAATATTCAATTAATTTTAAATTTATTTTTCAGCTTAATATTTTACTAACTTTGAGTAGTTTTCAGTGGCGCCACCTGTCAGAAATTGGTCATAACAATTTACGAACCTTACGATTTAATTAACTTTGAGTAATTTTTCAGTGGCGCCACCTGTCGGAAATCTGTCACACAAACTAATATACCTTCGCCGGCTCATTTGTAACAACTTTGCTTAAGTTCATTGTATGATCAAATGCACAGTTTACGATTTAATTCATTTTAAGTAATTTCCAGTGGCGCCACATGTCTGTCGAAAATAGTCATAACATCTTAAAAACCTTCGTCGGGTCATGCGCAAAAACTTTGCTTAAGAGCATAAAATGATCAAATGCATAGTTTACTATTCTATACGCATACACAAGTTATAAAGTTATCAATTTTTTCCCCTTTTGATCTCCTAATTTTAAAAAAGTTCCATATACATATTTGGGACCTCTTTGGCACCAATTGATTTCGTTACATTTTATAGAAACGCAGTTAACATATTGTTCCTATTTATTTTTCTTTATGAAATGTTAAATTATCATTGTATCCCTTTTTTACCCATTTTAGCCCCCTAAATAAAAAAGTACCAAATGCGTGTTCAATAATTTGTTCACATTTATTGATTATTTCAAAAGATACGAATGGGTTAAAAAGTACCAAAATATAGCTCAAGTCCTTTTTTAACCTCATTAGTGCCATTTCCAAAAAAGTACTTAACACTTGTCCCCTTCTTTTTCTAGCCAATATAAATCCAATTTAAACTTTATTTCTATCGATGTTGGTTTCGGAGATATGATGTAACTAAATTCTCCATTTTCTACCCCGTTTTACCTCCTAGGCGGCCAAATTTCAAAAAAGTACTTAACATGTGTCCCTTAATTTTTAGTGCGAATCTAAAACCAATTGAATTTTAGCTTCTAATGCTTTTGGTTTAGGAGATATAATGTTAGCGATTTTTTCCCTTTTTAACCTCTAAATTAAAAAAAGTACCAGATATATATTTGATATTTTGTGTTTGGCAATCGACTTCCCTTTAAATTTTATTTCTAGCTTTATTGGTTTAAGTGGTATGCAAAGATAAAAAAATAGACCTACCCTAATTTTTTCCCTCCGTTTTTACCCCTCTTTGACAGCAAATCAAAAAAGTACCAAACACTTGTCTAATATTTTTTCTTGTTAACCGTCTCCGTTTTGTAAAAAATCTCAATTTTTGTTACTATGTTGATTGTTTCAAAAGATACACATGGGTTAAAAAAAGTACCAACATTTTATTTTTACCCTTTAGGGGGTAACTGCTTGCCACATCTTCCAAAAAGTACCAAACACGTGTCTGCATATTTTCATAGCTGATCCCAACGAAATTTCAATTTTGGTCCTAAGACGTTTTCTTCCGGAGATAGAGCATTACCGATTTTTTCCTTTTTACCCCCTTAACGTTTGAAAAAGGTACCTGCTGTCAATTTCAGCTCATTAGCTTTAGCAATTTGGGCTGGGCGATGATGAGTCCATCAGTCAGTCACGTTAGAGTTTTATATGTATAGATAGATAGAAGAGATATAAACAATTATTGCTCGTTTAAAGATATTAGATCTATATCTATAAAAAAATGTCCGCGTCTGTTTGTATGTTGTTTGTTGGGAAGGATCTCCGAAACTAATTTTTCTGAAATTTTGACTGTGTATATGGTGTGGCCGGTGGTGACCATAAGATATTTTTTTTTTGAAATTTTAAGTGGGGGTGACCCCTCCCATATAACTCATATATTAAAATTGGCAAATATAGCTGATAATGAAGCCCGAGTTTTCTGAAATTTGGACAGCATGTTAAGGTGTAACTAGTGGTTAAAATAGCCCAGGTTTTTTTGTGAAATCTGATGTGGGCGTGACCCCTCCCATATAAGTAAAATACTGAAAATGACAAATATGGATGACCTAGCGGCCCGATTTTTCTGAAATTTTGACAGTATGGTAAGGTATAACCGGTGGTTAAAATAAGCAAGTTTTTTTTCTGAAATCTCAAGTGGGCGTGACCCCTCCCATATAACTCATATATTATATATATTTTGAAGAAATTTTTCAGAAATATTAGTTATTTAAATGGATATTTCAGAATACAATTGGAATCAGTAATATCTGACCATAACTCTAATATAAAACCTACTGTCTCAAATCAAAAATGCCTCAAAAGTCACAAAAACAACCAAAAATGTGAAGAAAATTAATTGCGTAATTTATGTTTGATTTTACACACATAATTGCTAATCTTAATACAGATAGTCCACATAAGGCTCTAGCTCCCATTTTTGACCCAATGACAGCAATGGCTTAAATATATCTAGTCTTTAGATGAACAAACTGAGCAAAGATATAACTCTATGTATTGAAAAGAATCATTTTAATTGTACTAAATGGTATCATTTGGTCGGTCATGACTTACTTTAACACTTTTTTACTTATTATTTTTAACATATTTTTTTTTTTGCTAAATTTATATCTGGGTTTCACTACCTCCACTGTAATTTATTTACATTTATACTCAATTTTATATTCATTACAGATACATTTTTTTCACATATTTACTCCAGCTACACATACTGATACTTTTAGTAACTCGTAAATCATTTTAACACATACATATTTTATTCAAATTTAATTTAATTCAATTTTGAGAAATATTTTATTTTCAGAACTGCTACTGTATTTATAGAAATGTGTTTATTGTATAAGAATCTTTTTATGATACAAAATTTATGGTAGCTACACTCAAAAATATAGGTACTCCTAAAAGTATGCAGCAACATTTTTTTCACAATTTAATTTCAAACGATTTAAAAGATCCTGTTTGAAGCTGATTTACGGAATTTTATAAGAATCAAACAAATCTGAGAATTTGATGTACTAAATACGATTAAAGGGCTTCCAACAAGGGCCAAAATTTCACAGTTTATACCCCAGTGGATATTATTATGAGCGATTTGAATAAGAGTGTATGGTCATTAACCCTAATGTGCGCACCATGGTACCCTAGTACCTTTGGCGTCTTCAGTCGAAGTTTTGTCATATAAATTGATGACTTGCATATTCGAAACTATTTGAGAACTACTAACTTTCAAATTAAAAACGTTTATCAAAAATTTTGGGACACAACGCGTCGAGGAAAGGTTTCCCCACCACCATTTTTTGGTTTTATCAAAAAACTATTTATTACAATAATAAATAGTTGCAATAAATTGGAATTTTAGTGCAATATACTACAGTAAAACTTTTTAATTAAACTTTCAAATAATTTGATCGCTTTTGTCCTTTGGAGGTATGAAAGATGCACAGTTTCAAAGTTTGCCATATATAAAATTTGTACTGCAGATGATGGATTTGATCCCGATAGATTTTTCTTGTGGGATTTTGCAAAGGTCTTCAAAGCCAACATAACAAATGTTATTGGCCCAATTCAGCGTGATTTATGCATTAGAGTTATACATGCTTTCAGCTCAGAAAAACGTTGTCAGATTTGAACAATGTAACATTTCAAACATAATTGTACCAATAATTCTTTTAAATGACTTAAAAAAATATTTTTACAGATCCAAAAAAATATCATAAAAATGAGATTATGGGTTAAAAAAGTATATATGTATGTATAAGACTTACACTTAGAGAATAATTTGCATTTTGATTACGACCTTTGATATTCACGTCTATTCTCTTGTTAATGCGCCTTAATCCATGAATCGAAAAGGCGTAAGGTGTCCAATTTCCATTATATTGCTTTTGCCGTTTGAGCTGGGCGATGATGAGTCAGTTAGTCCTTCAATAAGTTTACTTTTTTGATAACAGAAATATGTTTTCTTTTTTAATACCTAAAAGTATGCACTACGATTTTTTAAGTGTATTAATTCTTCAGAATTCGGAAAGATGTTAGGGAAGTCTGAGGTAGTTTGAAGAATTTGTATTTCATGGTTCGATATTCTTTATTATAAAATTCATTTTTATTATAACATATGGAAATGAAGCTCGTTTTTTTTTTCTTTAAAAAGAGCTATATGTAATTTCGTGATCTCCACCAAGAGATACACAATCATTCCAGAGCCGTACTATAGTATTTCCGCTACAAAAAAGCCATTTGTTGACCACCCCTTTTGAAAGATCTAATGATGCATCTCTATGGAGAAAAGTCTAGATAATAAGGATCAATAATTGTTTTCAAGAAAAAGTTATATCGCTTTAACGACATCAGATTTATTTTAATCTTGATTTTATTCTGTAGAAGAAAATTACATAATCTCGAATATAGTTCAGGAGATGTCAGGAAATCAAAAAAGCTCTACAAAGTTTAGTGTTTTCGTATTTTTTTTGACAAAAACATAGTTGGGTCTGTTTTTCTCAGTGCTCCCGCCATAACCACGTGAAAGGTGAAAGTCTCTTATTTAGATTGAGAGAAAAAAATTCACCGAAATTTACCGATCGTAAAACAAAATTCAAATTTTTCTAAAAAAAGTCACACAAATTGTTATGCGTAATTTAAGCAAAAAGTGTTGCAGTCGTTTAGGCGTAACTTTTAAATTAAATTGAATTTATGTGTATGTCAGAGAAAGGTACCCCTAGGAGTAGACGGTTTTTAACCGAAATTAGTAGAGCTCTTTCTTGGGTCAACTAGTAGACGTGTGCCGAATTTAATCAAATAATGTTGAGAATTGCGGCTTATATATTAACAAGAAAAACATGTGATAAATGCGGGTCCAAAGCAGGTACCCCAAAGCGTAGAACTCTTTGTTAAATAATAGTATCTAATAGACGTATGCCAAATTTCATCAAATTCTGTCAAGAACTGCGAATTGTACATTAAGATGAAAAATATGTGAAAAATGGGGATCACGAATTTTTATGTTATTCTCCCCATTGTGCAAAGTTCACTACTTATAATTCTTCCTATAGTTTTCCAGAATGTTTCTGTTGGTATAGTTGTTGTTCTGTTTGTGTCTATAAGCAGAACAACATTTTTCTCTTAATCCATTTGTGCAACGTATGTGTGAGTGTGTTCTTGATTATGTGAGAATGTATTGGAACATGCATGACCTTTCGTAAGCCATATTGTTAGTGTAATCAACGACAGCAGCTCTTTGTTTATGTCTGCAGAAAATGCTAGAAACTCTCTTCTCTACTATATAAGGCCGATGGACGAATATTGTGGGTACAGTTTTAATTGAGACGCGTATAAGAGAACAGTGTGGCTAAGACTATTTGTAAAGCAGTTTTCTGAAGTTTGTTTACAGTTTTTGTGAAAGTGTGTTTAAAGTGATTAACTATAAAATTAATAAAAATATAACTTTGTAACTACAAAATGTTTGACTGCCAATATTTTAGTAGGTTTTGTAAATTTGAAATTAATTATTTTTCGCATAGTAAGACCCACAATTGCAGAACCTTTTCTCATCATTAACTCAATTTTTTTGGAATGTGAATTTATTCCACTTGTTCAAAATAAAGTCTTCATATAGAGGTCGATTGACAAGGAAAATCGGTAATATTATATCTCCGGAACCAAAAGACAAAGATAAGATATCGTTGAGATGGGCAATCAAAAAATGGATATGTATTGAGTTCTTTTAGGGGGTATAAAGGCTAAAGAAGGGAAAATTTTATGAAATTATACATATATCAAAACCAAAAGCGATAGAACCAAAAGCGATAGATTTGGGTAAAGATCAGCTATGAAAATAAGGCGACATGTGTTTAACACTTTTTCGAAAATGGGACAAAAAAGTGATGAAGCAAACATGGGTAAAAACCATTTTTTATACTTTTTGTAACTCCCAATGGTTGTTTGACAAACAAACAAAAAAATTGGATTAAAATGCTAGTTTTTATATAATTCTATCGTTGGAAAGTTTTGATCTATATATGGGAAAGCTATTAAGTGTTCAAACTTAACTTTCTTGTTTTTGCCGTTTTTGGCGGTAATAAATTCTTTCTAGCCACTAACCGCTGTTTGAGTGCTTCTAGTGAAGGTCTATAAAATTTGTAAATATTTGATAAATAAACAAAAAATAAAATTTTCTTAAAATTGTTAATGGTTTGACTTCTATTTTTATGACAAATAAATATTCTGAAACTATCATTTAACCCTGATGAAATTTTCAACTCCATTCAAAATGTGCTACAATTTCAAGCTCCTCTTTTTCTCTATATTAAATCTTCCCAATTTCAAATTCATATATTATTACATTCACAACTAAACACATAATCCCAAAACAATTTTATTACTCGTTTCAAACTCCATTTCATTTTCGATTCAATTCAAAACTCTGAGTTTGAACGTATTTGTAATTGTCTGAGTGTGTGAGTAAATTATTGGTTTTTATTCCAGGAATTGTTATTTTATTATTATTATTAATTATTCAAATACTAATTCTTTTTGTTTTGCTAAAAATTTGGTTTGGTTATTTTGACTTTTTATTTTATATTTACCCTACTCCCAGTGGCTAATGCTGGTATTTGGAATGAGAAGGACGAAAAGTTAAATTTCAATACCAACCGAAATGTTTACGGATCTGAGGGGCAGACTTTTTTTTATTTTAGATTTATTTTGTTTTTGTTACTGTCAGTTATTTTTAATAAATATTTGATTTGTTTAAATGTATTTAATCTTTGGGGAATATTTTATGTATAATTTTGTGGCTCAATTTTAAATGAACGTCGGAGCAGACAGAGAAATAATCAAATATTTAATTTCAAATTTTATTTTGTTTATGATTCCGTTTACCAGTGAGAATTAAATGGTTTGTAATATAGAATAATTTAATTTTCGGTGATATAATTAAATAAAATAATGTTCGATGGTTGATATCAATTTAAAATTAGCAAGAAAAATTATAATTTGAAAATAATAAAGACTAGACTATGAACTGATTATAATATACTGTTACGTTTTTCCTTTAAAAACGTGTAAGGAATTATTTTCGCAAACAACCGAAAACAAAATTAAAACACTTTGTGTAGTTTTACAAAGTTATATTTTTATTAACTTTAGATTTAATCACTTTCACAAAAACTGTAAGCAAACTTCACAAAACTGCTATACAAATATTCTTAGTCACACTGTTCTCTTATACGCGTCTCAATTAAAACTGTTCGCACGATATTCGTTCATCGGCTTATATAGTAGAGAAGTGAGTTTCTAGCAATTTCTGCAGACGTAAACAAAGAGCTGCTGTCGTTGATTACACTAACAATGTGGCTTTCGAGATTTCATGCATGTTCCAATACATTCTCACATGATCAAGAACACACTCACACATACGTTGTACAAATAGATTATCTAAAGTTAACAGAAACAGAGAGAGAGAGTGTAGATAAAGAGCAAAATGTTGTTCTACTCTTACAGCAAAGCATTAAGAAAAAAATGTTGTTCTGCTTGTAGAGACAAACAGAACAACAACTACAGCGACAGAAATATTATAGAAATCTAGGGGAAGAATTATAAGTAGTGAACTTTAAAAATTCGTGACAAAACTCACAGACTTTGACTAAGATTTAGAATAATAAATTTAGGAAGAATTATTAAGACTTGGGATTAAAAATATAAGATTTAGGATTAACAAGTAAGAGTATTATATTCGCCTGTGCCGAATCTCATATACCCAAAGTCAAGTTGTGTTAAATTTAGAAACATATCTCATATATACTTTGAACAAAATTCGGTCTCATAACCGGGTGTAGTTTTACATTAATACTTTTAGTTGTGCTTAATATGTAGTTAGACAAAACACGTTAATAGTAATGCTGCAGGTCCATATGTTGACCGATTGCTACAAAATTGTATATACTGGCTATACTGGTATTTACATGAAGCTTATTTTTGCAAAATTTAGTAGCCAAAGCAGTCATAGTTAACAACTAAATAGCTTTTAACTGCAGTTTGTGGCATTTAGATGGTTTCCGGGAGTGTTTTTTATATAGAAGCTATAGCCAAATGGTCCGATTCCTATACAATTTTATATACTGACCAATAGTTGCATAAAACTTATCTATTCTAAATATAGTTGTCATAGCTACGAGTATTACAATTGTATTCAGTTTATCAGCATTTACGTGATTCATGGGGCGGGGTTATATGGGAGCTCTAACTAAATGTGAACTGATTTTACCCCAGCACACAATTTCTATAACATATCAAAAATACTTTTGCCAAATTTTATCTCTCTAGCTCCTGTAGTTAAGGAACTGTTGCGCTTTTCGTAAAGACGGACATAAACTGTATTTTCTATTTAGCACAAGGTTAGTGGTTATATCTGTTATTTAAGTGTATTTTAGGTCAAATTTTTGGCGTTTACGTAAGTTTTTTGTATGGGAGCTATGACAAAATGTGAACCGATTTGATGAAATTTCATATGCTGCCTAGGGCTTACGCAAAACTTCTTCATACCAAATTTTATCGTCAGAGCTATTATAGTTTGTAATTTATTAGCAAATAAGCGATAAGCGTAGGCGAGGTTATACTGGAGCTACGGTCAAACGTTAACCGATTTTGCCCAATTTCAATACCAAAATTTTCTCAGAGATGAAAAATGTTTTAACTAAGTTTCAGTGAGCTAACTCCTATCGTTTAGGCGTCATCGTGATTTCAACAGACAGACGGACATCGCTCAATCATCTTAGAATTTCATAAGGATTCAGAATATATATCGTTTTTGATTTTTGAGCCAATATTAAGGAAATTACAAACGGAATGACAATCTCAATATACCCCTAATTCTTTTTGATGGCGGGTATAAATATAGATAATTTGAAAATAACATAGATTTAATTATGACATACATAAAGGCTTCCCCCAAGACTTAGATTTAGATATGAATTAAAAATATAATAAGCTACAGCATAAGACACAGACTAAAACATACTTGTATACCATTACAGTTACTTATACTAATTCAAATACACATACATACTCTTAAACTTCTACTTCTTTGTTAAAAAGCCCCATAAACTTAAAATTTTTGTAGAAGTATCTCGTAACTCAAAATTAAGTATTTCCTATGCAAATCTTTTAAATAATAATAGTAAAACATTCAATTATATCGCACAACAGGAAACAATAAACGTCAGCAAAGGGCGACGACGACGAAAACATAAACAACAACAACAACGACAATCATAACAAAAATAATAATAACAACAAATAACAAAAGCGACCACCACGAAAAAGTTTTACTTCAGCGACTATTTCCACTACTTTTATGACATTTGAAAAGAAGGATTAACGGAAATCGTTTTAAGTTTTAAGCGGCATCTAACAACAACTCAAAACTTCCGGTCTTTCTCACTCATACCAATACTCGAATACCTACAAACATATTTAGACGTCTACGAAATATTAACAGCAAAACATTCAGCCAAATATTTAAAATGTCTTTTGGTAAAATAACTCTAAAGAGTGTACGGAATTTTTGACATACTAACTACAATAAATGTAAATAGAAATAGAAATGGAAATGCGAATATTTGAATATTGAATGAGGCACGTGAACGCGCAATTCTAACGCCCTTTTATTTTGGTTTCTGGTCGTTGTTGGTTGTCGTTGTCGTCGACATCTGCCACTGGCAGTTGGTACTTGTATTACAAAAATTCGTTCGCTTGTGGGAGAGTTTAGAGCTGGAAGACCATGTTTTAAAATTCAAACAAACTTTTCATTTGTATTTAACTTTTCAACGGCTGTAAAAAGAAAAACATTAAAAAAAACTGCAAAAAATTTTTATATTTTTATAATTTCCAATGTGTCTTGTTTTATTTGATTGTTAGAGAAAAACAAGTTTATTGATAAGTCATAGAGACCGATAACGTGATACCCTTCTTTAATGGATATAAATCAAGGCATAACCTAAAACATCAACTAACAAAATTTACTATTTATAAGAAATTTTGCGAAAATTTACTAGTTATAGAAAATTTGTTGAAAATTTACTATTTATAGGAAATTTTTCGAAAATTTACTGTTTAAAGAAACTTTTCGAAAATTGCATATTTAAAGGAAATAGCCATTTACAAAAATTTTTTTCGAAAATTTATTATTTCTATAAAAAGTTCTTCGAAAACTTACTTTTTTTATAGGAAACTTTGCAACAATTTAGTATTTTTATAGGAAATTTTTCAAAAAAAAATCTTTATAAGAAATTTTTCAAAAATTTACTACATTTATAGGAAATTTTCAAAAATTTACCATTTTTATAGGAAATTTTTCAAAAAATTACTATTTTGATAGGAAATTTTTCAAAAATTTCCTATTTTTCAAAAATTTCCTATTTTTATAGGAAATTTTTCAAAAATTTCCTATTTTTATAGGAAATTTTTCAAAAATTTCCTATTTTTATAGGAAATTTTTCAAAAATTTCCTATTTTTATAGGAAATTTTTTAAAAATTTCCTATTTTTATAGGAAATTTTTCAAAAATTTCCTATTTTTATAGGAAATTTTTCAAAAATTTCCTATTTTTATAGGAAATTTTTCAAAAATTTCCTATTTTTATAGGAAATTTTTCAAAAATTTCCGATTCTTATAGGAAAATTTTCAAAAATTTCCGATTCTTATAGGAAAATTTTCAAAAATTTCCTATTCTTATAGGAAAATTTTCAAAAATTTCCTATTTTTATAGGAAATTTTTCAAAAATTTCCTATTTTTATAGGAAATTTTTCAAAAATTTCCTATTTTTATAGGAAATTTTTCAAAAATTTCCTATTTTTATAGGAAAATTTTCAAAAATTTCCTATTTTTATAGGAAATTTTTCAAAAATTTCCTATTTTTATAGGAAATTTTTCAAAAATTTCCTATTTTTATAGGAAATTTTTTTTAAAATTTCCTATTTTTATAGGAAATTTTTCAAAAATTTCCTATTTTTATAGGAAATTTTTATAGGAAATTTTTCAAAAATTTCCTATTTTTATAGGAAATTTTTCAAAAATTTCCTATTTTTATAGGAAATTTTTCAAAAATTTCCTATTTTTATAGGAAATTTTTCAAAAATTTCCTATTTTTATAGGAAATTTTTCAAAAATTTCCTATTTTTATAGGAAATTTTTCAAAAATTTCCTATTTTTATAGGAAATTTTTCAAAAATTTTCCATTTTTATGGGAAATTTTTCAAAAATTTCCTATTTTTATAGGAAATTTTTAAAAAATTTCCTATTTTTATAGGAAATTTTTAAAAAATTTCCTATTTTTATAGGAAATTTTTCAAAAATTTCCTATTTTTATAGGAAATTTTTCAAAAATTTCCTATAAAAATAGGAAATTTTTCAAAAATTTCCTATTTTTCAAAAATTTCCTATTTTTATAGGAAATTTTTCAAAAATTTCCTATTTTTATAGGAACTTTTTCAAAAATTTCCTATTTTTATAGGAAATTTTTCAAAAATTTCCTATTTTTATAGGAAATTTTTCAAAAATTTCCTATTTTTATGGGAAATTTTTCAAAAATTTCCTATTTTTATAGGAAATTTTTCAAAAATTTCCTATTTTTATAGGAAATTTTTCAAAAATTTCCTATTTTTATAGGAAATTTTTCAAAAATTCCCTACTTTTATAGGAAATTTTTCAAAAATTTCCTATTTTTATAGGAAATTTTTCAAAAATTCCCTATTTTTATAGGAAATTTTTCAAAAATTTCCTATTTTTATAGGCAATTTTTCAAAAATTTCCTATTTTTATAGGAAATTTTTCAAAAATTTCCTATTTTGATAGGAAATTTTTCAAAAATTTCCTATTTTTATAGGAAATTTTTCAAAAATTTCCTATTTTTATAGGAAATTTTTCAAAAATTTCCTATTTTTATAGGAAATTTTTCAAAAATTTCCTATTTTTATAGGAAATTTTTCAAAAATTTCCTATTTTTATAGGAAATTTTTCAAAAATTTCCTATTTTTATAGGAAATTTTTCAAAAATTTCCTATTTTTATAGGAAATTTTTCAAAAATTTCCTATTTTTATAGGAAATTTTTCAAAAATTTCCTATTTTTATAGGAAATTTTTCAAAAATTTCCTATTTTTATAGGAAATTTTTCAAAAATTTCCTATTTTTATAGGAAATTTTTCAAAAATTTCCTATTTTTATAGGAAATTTTTCAAAAATTTCCTATTTTTATAGGAAATTTTTCAAAAATTTCCTATTTTTATAGGAAATTTTTCAAAAATTTCCTATTTTTATAGGAAATTTTTCAAAAATTTCCTATTTTTATAGGAAATTTTTCAAAAATTTCCTATTTTTATAGGAAATTTTTCAAAAATTTCCTATTTTTATAGGAAATTTTTCAAAAACTTCCTATTTTTATAGGAAATTTAAAAAAAACTCTACTATTTTTAAAGGAAATTTAGAAAAAATCTACTATTTTTGCAAAAAAAATTTTAGAAATTTGCTTTATTTACGAAATTTTTCAAAAATTTCCTATTATTATAAGAAAATGTTTCAAAAATCCCGTATTTTTATAAGAACATTTTTTAAAAATTTCCCATTTTTATAGGAAATTTTTCCAATATTTTTAAAAATTTACTGTTTTTAAAGGGAGGTTTTTAAAAAATTTATTAGTTTTATACGAAATTTTTTGAAAATTTGCTATTTTTATAGGAAATTTTTGGAAAATTTACTATTGATAGAAAATTTTTCGAAAATTCATTTTTTAAGGACACGGATTATGACATAGGCCAAGTTGTAGACCAAAAACATGGACTAAGACATAGTCTAAAACATCGACTAAGACATAAACTTATATATGAAATATTGTACAGAGTATAGGGTATAAGGACAGTTCGAGTTTTGTTGATGACGATTTGGGGCTGATTTTATATTTTTAATATGAATTTTTGGTAGTCTACAAATAAACGGATTTTCAATTGCAATGTTAAAAGACAATATACCCAATTTAGACAGCTAACAAAACAATGAAAAACTAAAACGGATGACGGTGATGATGTGGCTGAAGGTTTCGAGAATAAATGTTGAGGGAAAGTTAGCTAAGAAACAAAAGTTGAGTTATATAGAAGAAGACATCGATTTCATAGGTTCGATTACTTGACACGAAATTCCTTATATGTATTCATACCCAAATTGTTAGATATATACAAATCCAAAAAATCCCTGATAACTAACTAATTTTGTAAAAACAAAATTAAAATATTTTCTTTTCTGTTATATATTTTTAACATCATTGGGTCAAAGGTTAAATTTTAAAATATGTATTTGAAAGTAAACTTTGATTTGATTTAGAAGATTTTAGATCATCTTCTTATCACACTAAAAAGCAAAAACTATTCAGCTCTAATTTTTTACTTTATAAAATTTCATTGAAATCTGATATTTAGCTATCCTTCCCAACCCCTCCTCTTATATTTTCAACAAATATTTCCAAAAAATTATTTTAAACTAAAAGTGGTGGAATATATTTTGAATAAATAATAGTTGTTGGCGGTGATTTTTCTCCCCGTTGTTTTCTTTTTTCAAATGAAATTCATATTAATGAAATTTGGTAGAATATAAATAACAATTATTTAAGGAAAGACAAGGTGTGCCAATGACACTAAGAGGCGTGTTCGAATGTATTTCTAACATCGCTAAAGGGGGTAATTAAATGCAGATAAAGCATGTTTTGATTTTTGATTATACGAAGATTAACTATTCATCAAAATTTAAACAAAAGACCAGACAAAATTTGTAAAGTTTTTTTTATTTTTAAGAAGAAGATTTAAAAAATACATAAATATTTATGTTATATAAGGATTGAATGTTTATAGATGCTAATAATCTTAACCGTGAATTAAAATTTTCTATTTTTATAGGAAATTTTTCAAAAATTTACTATTTTTATAGGACATTTTTCAAAAATTTACTATTTTTATAGGAAATTTTTCAAAAATTTACTATTTTTATAGGAAATTTTTCAAAAATTTACTATTTTTATAGGAAATTTTTCAAAAATTTACTATTTTTATAGGAAATTTTTCAAAAATTTACTATTTTTATAGGAAACTTTTCAAAAATTTACTATTTTTATAGGAAATTTTTCAAAAATTTACTATTTTTATAGGAAATTTTTCAAAAATTGACTATTTTTATAGGAAATTTTTCAAAAATTTACTATTTTTATAGGAAATTTTTCAAAAATTTACTATTTTTATAGGAAATTTTTCAAAAATTTACTATTTTATAGGAAATTTTTCAAAGATTTACTATTTCTAAAGGAAATTTTTAAAAATTTACTATTTTTATAGGAAAATTTTTCAAAGATTTACTATTTTTATAGGAAATTTTTCAAAAATGTATTATTTTTATAGGAAATATATATAAAATTTACAATTTTTATAGAAACTTTTTTAAAAATTTCCAATTTTTATAAGAAATTTTTTAAAAATTTCTTATTTTTATTAGAAATGTTTCAAAAATTTACTATTGTTATAGGAAATTTTTCAAAAATGTCCTATTTTTATAGGAATTTTTTTAAAAATATCCTATTTTTCTAAGAAATTTTTAAAAAATTTCCTATTTTTATAGGAAATTTTTCAAAAATTTCCTATTTTTATAGGAAATTTTTCAAAAATTTCCTATTTTTATAGGAAATTTTTTAAAAATTTCCTATTTTTATTGGAAATTGTACAACAATTTCCTATTTTTATAGGAAATTTTACAGAAATTTACTATTTTTACAGGAAATGTCTCAAAAATTTACTGTTTTTATTAGAAATTTTTTAAAAATTTACCATTTTTATTAGAAATTTTTCAAAAATTTTCGTATATTTATTTAAAATTTTTTAAAAATTTCCATTTATATTGCAAATTTTTCAAAAATTGGTCAAAATATTCTATTTTTATTGGAAATTTTTCAACAAATTTCCTATCAAATAAGTGAATTTTTCAAAAATTTACTATTTTTATAGGAAATTTAAAAAAAAATTACTATTTTTATAAGAAATGTTTTAATAATTTACTATTTTTAAAGGAAATTTTCAAAAATTTCCTTTTTTTATATAAAAAAAAATTGAAAAATTCCCATTTTTTTAGTAAGTTTGTTAAAAATTTACTGTTTTTATGGGAGACTTTTCAAAATTTTTTTATTTTTATAGGAAATTTTACAAAAATTTACTATTTTTATAGGAAATTTTTTAAAAAATTACTATTTTTATAGGAAATTTCCATTTTTTCTTTAAAAAATTTTTGATATTGACAAATTTTCTATAAAAAAGTTTTTTTGATATTGAAAAATATTCTTCAAAAATTTTTTGATATTGAAAATTTTTTTTTATAGAAATATTTTGATAAATATTTTTTGACATTGAAAGTTTTTCAATAGATACAGTTTAAAACTGAATTTTTTGATGTTGAAAAAATTTTCTAAAAATTTTTTGATTTTAAAAAAATATTCTAAAGAATTTTTTTATTTTTACCAAGTTTTGAATTCAGTTGATCCATTTTTTGGACTTTTTATGAGTACGGCCTTTTGGTAAATTTTTCTATAGACAATTAATCACGAGCTTCTATGAATCAATTTTGTTTATTTTTTTAAAAAACCTTAAAAAAATTTTGTTAGCAATTATTTACAATAAATTACTCTAAATTTGTTGTTAATACCAAAAAAAAAAGCCCTAAGCTAATCTTTATAATACCAACATATTTCTAACTTAAACACTTTTCCATTTCAAACCATCCATAACTTTTCTAAAATTTTGCTTAAAATGTCAGTGAAGTGGGTGTCGAATTTTTTTTCAAAGTTGTTGCATTTCTAATCGTTAAGCTTAATAATACAATAATTTTTCATCATTTTTCGACACCATCAACACCAACTTTATCATCGTTATCATCATCATAACCAACGAAAGCACTTAAAACACTAAAAGTGTATTACGAAGTTCTTTATCCAAAGACTTTCTCCCAAAAAAAAAAAAAATTTAACAAAATATGAACTAAATTGTCTTAACTCTATAAAATAAATTTTCCCTAAAATGGTGTGGCCAGCATAATTTTTAGAAGAAAAAAAGAATAGTATAAAATGGAATACATATATATTTTGTTATTGGTTCTTAATAATGTAGGTTTTGTTTAAGCATCAAAGGCAACAAAAAAAAAACTGAACCGTGTAAAATCATGTAAAAAGCAAGAGTGTTGGAGAGAAAAACAACTTAAATGTCTTTTTAAAAAGACATTAGTAGAGAATTTTCGTTATGGCATTTAAAGGATTACGTTAAAATGTGATAAAATGTCAACGTGACCTGAATACATAAATAAGTGAGAGTTTTACAAACGAAAAACAACAAAAAGATATAGAATAAAATGTAACTGAACTGAAAACTGCACAATCTTACACAAACACTCCAACACACACACACACAATTTCTCATACACTTTCACACAAAAACTAAACCCAAAAATCCCCTTAAGCGAAATTTTTGAATACTCGCAACAGAATTGCAAAAAATCGAAAACAAAAAAAAAACGGGGAAAATGCTTGTATTTTGTAACGAAAGCGAGCGAATGAAAGAAATTCTTGTTTGCATTTCATAGAGTAGAGCATATTTAGTGTAAAATATTTTTAACCTTTAGCTATTTTAAATAAATACAGTGGAGGTAAAGGAAAGAGCAGCGTAAAAATTTATTAAGACTTTAACATTTTTTTTTAATAAATAAGTCATTTATTATTATTTTTTTGAATAATCACTGATATATCACCTAATTACATGAAATATATGTAGAACGATGGCTATTTGATCAGCCTAAAATATTTCTGTATCCATCTTATGTGGTTGCCGGCCAGAAGGTATATACCAGGAAACTGTACACTGCAAATAAACTGTAATTTATGGGCATGACACTTCTAAGCTCCTACTGAGAGAAGGAACTGAAAATTAGCAATTCATAAGTTTAACAAATGATTTATTCACTCTATATCACGCCTATTACGATCAATAATAAAATTCGTGAGTATTACAAGCATTCGGTTGGAATTTGTATGTAAGCAAAGTCGGTTTTTGTAGCTTTGTTTAAGAAAATACAAAAACAAAATATACAAGAAACAAAATTCAATTTATAGCAACAAAATACATAGTTCGAGAGAACAAAAAAATGTAATCTCGAAAATTGTATGTATAGAAAATTTTTCGAAAAAAAAAAAAAAAAATTCTGTGAAATTCCGGTGTCACTCAAGGTACAGTTATATCATCAACATTGTTTACAAACTTCATGGATGATTTATTGAAAAGTACTTCTAACCTAATTTACTATTTCGAGGATGAAAGCAAAGTTAGGCAAAAACTTTCTTATTTTAAATTTTGCTAAGGCTTTCGAGATCTCAAGAAAATTTATGCATGAGACTAATCCACTATGGTTGACATATAGCCCAGAACTTATCCCTTCTAACTATCTTTTATTACGTTCGATGCAGAACGAACCTAAAATGACAAGTTTCGTGAAAGTTAAGTCAAATTTAGCCATATTTCCAATACAAAAAACTTACGGAAACAGCCTTAATTTCGCCCAAGATACACTTTAATGCCAATAAATCTAAAACTATAGCAGATATATCCACTAGCACAAGTCTTGTATCAATGCCAGTCAGTGTGCAAAATTTTGTTACAATCGGTCACCATTTGACCATAGCTCCCATACAAAAAACTTACGGAAACACAAAAATACAAAAAGAAAGGGGTTTATATCTGTCTATCTGTCAGATAAAAGAGCGATAGCTCCTTAACCACAAGTGCTAGAGAGACACGTTTTTACAAAAGTATTTGTGGTATGTTATAGAAGTTGTGTACTAAAAATGGGCCAAATCGGTTCACATTTAGTTAGAGCTCCCATATAACCCTGTCCCGGGAATCAACATTTATGTTGATAAATTGAATATAATTGTATAAGCTATGACGATTAAATTAACCCTTATGTCTACAACCACCTACCCGGGTATGTTTTTCATTTTCAATTTGATATATTTTGGTCACCGAATGAGCTATCGACTTGAAATTTTAAATATGCTACTAAAATATAGTTTTTTAATGTTTAAAAAAAAAGTTATTTATTTTATTTTTTTGGAAAAAATCTACGAGCAGTTTTTGAGATTTACCCCTTTACCATACAACCGACATACCCGGTATGCACGAAACAAATCAAACAATTTTTGCTCAATGTATAGGGTGGTTAAATTTCAAGGGCCGATGTTGATTTTGAATAAAACACAAACTATTTAGGAAATTATTGTAATTTTATTTTATTATGATGTATTGGTATTACTCAATTATGTATGGAACAAAATATCGGCCAAATGGGCGCCGCGACCACAGCAACACACCTCCATCCGATGGTCCAAATTTACGATGACCCTGAGGCATAATGGAGGTTCTATGCCGTTTATGTGATGAATTATCTCATCCTTTAGCTCTTGAATTGTTGCTGGAATATTGACGTACACCTTTTCTTTCAAATAACCCCAAAGAAAAAAGTCCAACGGTGTCAAATCACATGATCTTGGCGGCAAATTGACATCGCCATTACGTGAGATAACACGGCCATTGAATTTGTTGCGCAAAAGAGCCATTTTTTCGTTAGCTGTGTAGCAAGTGGCACCGTCCTGCTGAAACCACATATCGTCCACATCCATATCTTCCAATTCGGGCCATAAAAAGTTCGTTATCATCTCACGATAGCGAACACCATTCACAGTAATTGCCTGACCTGCATTTTGATTTGAACGCCCATTTTCATAATAAGTCTGGATAACTTTAACACGTTGTTGGATTGTGTATCTCTCCATGGTTCAAATTGAGTAAGTCTGAAATAGAGAAATGTGAAATAAAATTTGGAAAAAAAACTTGGCGTTTAGGTGTGGTTCACATTCAACATCGGCCCTTACAATTTAACCACCCTTTATATGTCATTTACAATCATATCACTAAAAATAACATCTCTTTATAAAAACAAGTAAGAAAGCGTTATAGTCGGTCAAGCCGACCATACGATACCCTTCACCACTAAGGTCAAAGGTGTTATTTTTCCTGTGTAAAGACAAATATTTGCTAAATTTTGTCATCATACAAACATTTTCTCAAAACTTATATATTTAAGCTGTTTCCGTCATTTGGACTTATATAAGAGCTAGGGTCAAATGTGGACCGATTATCTCGAAATTTGGCAGATTGATTACAGTTATTACAAAAATTATGTATGCAGAAAACAGACTCAAAATTTCCATTATCTTTAGATTTACGAGCGTTTTAGTGATTTTTTTTCTCATTTAGTGCGTTTTTAAAGAAGAGTTTGTATGGGAGCTATGGTTAAATGTGGACCGATTTCAACAAAATTTGGCACAGTGGTTTTAGTTGACATAAGCAGTATTTGTTTTAAATTTCATGAAAAAATATTGATATTCGTGGCCAATATAGCAATTCCGGGAAGTGGGACCTATGGGAGGTACCATAAATAATGAACCGATTTCGACCAATTTCAATAGCCATGGTTCCATTATCAAAAAAATGATCTGTGCCAAATTTCATCAAATTATCTTTAGAATTGCGACCTGTAGTTTGATTACAAGGTTTACATGGGGGTCCAGCCAGCCGTCCAGCCAGCCAGACGGACGGACGGACGGACATCGCTAAATCGACTCAGAAAGTGATTCTAAGCCTATTGGTATACTAAAAGGTGGGTCTAAGACAAATATTTCTATGCGTTACAAACATCAGCACAAACTTATAATACCCTTTCCAACTATGGTGGTGAAGGGTATAATAATAGAGATACCTATGAAAATGTTAAGTAGTTTGTTTCCAATTTTTTTTTAAGCATGTATGGAAAATGCATCATTTTTTTCAGGATCTTATGGACGGATCTGAATTTCCTTTATAGCTAATTGTTCACTAAGTTTTTGAAGTATAATTCTTCTATTGTTTGTAGAGGATTTAAGACAGTGGTGTCAATTATGATTGTGTTGGTGAGATTACTCTTGACTCATTCCTAGCGGGACAAATATATGGTTGCGAGGCCTTAAGGTTTGTACTGCGAAAGAATTGCAGAAAATTACGAAGACAAGTATTTGTTATTTATCAATGCGGATTTTGATAAATAAGAAACAGATTAGGTTAATTTGATTTTTTTTTTCATGTAGAAACATCGTAGTCTTCATGATTATTAAATAAAGTGTACTTTGTCGTTATTGTCTAAATGATAAATAAATATAATTTGAACTTTGCAATAGGCAAATAAAGTCAACATACATAAATACATTGGCTCACAGCTAATTTTATGCAGAAAAAAAAGATATTTAATTTAAAAATATTTCTCCAGTTTTTACCTGAACATTTGGATAGTTTAAAGACAAAAAGAAACAATTTTTGCAAAAAGCCTACATTAAGAAATTTTCGAAGGGCTCCAGCTTATTTCAACCAGCCTTTTTATATTAATTGTATATATACTCAGTAAAACTTTTCATTACCAAATAATGAGTTAAACAGTTAAACTATTGAACACGAACTACTTACTCATTTGCGGTTTAAGTCATTACATTAACATGGGGATGTCATTGGAGGCAAGTACTTACCAATTGCAGAAAAGTAATGACTTGGGTAAGCAATTTGAAAGCAACAACAACAACAGCAACAACTTTTTTGTTGTTGTTTTATTAAAAACATATATTTCTAAACGAAATACAAAATTTTTTTTATGATCCCATGCGGGCTCGAACCCAAAACCTCCGACTGCTAGGCAGAGACTCTTCCACTGAGCTACTTCATATGTTGAAAACTTAGCAGCTTATAATTAATATAAACAATTTTTATTTTTAGATCCAAAATCATGTGAAAATAACTTTATTTTTCCCTGCTTTTTTTTGCTTTGTTGTAATTTTTGGAAAAATATTTGTATACGATTTTTTGTAATTATTTTAAAATTTTTTAAAATTATTTTAAAACTTAAGCAATTTAAATCTTCTTTTTTGTATAAGTTTTTACATAAGATTGACTCTTACTTACTTAAATGTTACAACCTGTTAAGGTCAAAGTCCGAGCATATTTTAGAATTCCATGGATTTCTATCTTGTGCGAATATTCTCCAATTTTATAGGCCAAGCTTTGAAAAATATTCCTCTACTTGGTCTTTCTGTCGAAGTTTCGGACATCCTCCTCTAACATTAGGTAGTGGGACATTTCAATTCTAATTTTATCCTCTTCATTGTATTTTTTTTCAAGAGGGGGTTACTAGCCCGTAATCCTAACCCATTTTTATCGATCTTATGGGACAACTCTCGGAACATGTTAACTCACAATATTAATGGGTGTTAAACTAGCTCCCCGGGTGATACCATGAGGAGGTGTGTGTCCACAGTTGAGATGAAGGATGACCCAGATAAGTTGGGCTTACCAAGTTAAGACCAATTAGAATCGTGTTTGGTATTCAACATCCCCTACATAATCAAAATTGACTTAGGATGGTATTTTTTCATTAACGTGAGTTAGTTTTACAAATTTTTTTTACAGAAGATAATATTTAAGTTCTTAAAATTCAAAAATCATTTAAAAAGACTCTTTTAATAAAAAAAACTGAAAAAAAATTGTTGCCCTTGGTGGGATTTGAACCGGGGCCATTCAGTTTAAATTACCATCTTAATTACAAATAAGAACTTCTGTAATAACTTATTATTTATTCGGATGGTATGTTGTAGTCGTTACAAGGTAACCAGTTATCAGAGTACTTGCCATTACCAAAGTTTTGCTGGGTATTGATAGAAATATATTATTTTAATTTAGAGGCCTCAAAACAGGCCTTGCGATATTTCCCGCTGAATGTGAGCGTTTCTCAGTAGAAAATAATATTTTACGCTCGCAAAATAAAAGAGCGTAAGTATACATGTGAGTTTGGTTTGCACAATTGTGTATGACGCTAACATCCCTGATTTAAGATCATCTTTACAATTATTGTAATCTAGCATCATAACTGGCTTTCGGTTTGCACCTTCAACTTCAATGTTCTAATCAGATGTGGATAAAAGCTCAACGGGCTTGGTTTTTTTTTTTTTTTGGAAATATATAATCACGTACTAATGTTGTTACTAAATCCAAAGACTAAAGATTCTACTTCTCTTTCTTTTGGATAATAAAATTTAGCCGAAACAAATGTTTGCCTTTTGTTGACAGTACCCAAGAAAGATAAGTGTAAAATTTTATTTCAAAAAATTGTCTCACACGATGTTTCTTTTACCTTTATCGAATCGTTAGCCCTGACTTTTCCCTTTCTGCAGATGGCACCAACTTAGAATTTATCTGTTCCCTTAGTGGATAAGATGTAAGAGAATCAGAAGCCCACTAGACCTTTATCTCATATTTTATCAGCATCAAAGATATATTTTGCTTGAATCCCGTTCTACCTCTGTTTTGTAGGTTTTTGTTTACCACCTGGAATACGGCTGTTGATTTATCACATTCCTTGCGATATTCCCGCATATTGTTATTATCTAATCTTATAAAACGGCTTATAGCAAAAAATCGTTAAATACCCGTCGATGCACAATGCAAGGGATGTCAATTAGTTTAACATAAGTCAATTGCATGGATGAAATTTGAATGTCTGACGTCAGCTTTTAAAAGTATTCAGAGAGGAATACTAGTAAAAGTATTCCGACTGCTTTCTTTTGTATGAAATGGGATGCAAGGGCTTTAATATTTTGATATAAACACAAAAAAGTTGTTCAATCTATACAAATTCCCTTATACAACCAGCATACCCGGGTATGCGGGTTGTATATATAACATATTTTTTTTTGGTTGTAAACATAAAGGTTAACGCAACTATTGGTCAGTATATCAAATTTTATAAGAATCGGTGCATATTTGACTGTAGCTATCACATAAAAACCACTCACGGAAACCACTTACATGCCTCAGACGCCAGTTTAAAGCTATTAAATTATAAACTAAATTTTGCATAAATGACAATAGGGCACCAACTATAGTCAAATTCCAAAATATATATCGGGTTATCCATTTTGCGGTTTCAAAAGTGACGGTTCATGACATTTCTCTTTTATTATAAAGTTTGAACTTTGACATTATGTGTGAAACACTACATCATTTAAATGACTAACACGCGAAATGTTGCAAGCGTTGATTCGTTTGAGGTAATTTTCGACCACTTTTTGACACATATTGGGCGGTATTTCAGCCATAACTTGACGAATGTTGGTTTTTAAGTGCTCAAGAGTTAAAAGTTTTTCTGCATAAACACGCATGATCTTAGTGGGTAGTTGATATCGCTACGTTGAGAAATTACGCGGCTAGGAAATGTCTCTTGCAATAAAACCATATTCACTCGAGTTGTGTGGCATGCGACACCGTCTTGTTAAACCCATATATTCCCCAATCTCACCATAACGCTCCGAATTCAAGGAATCGACACATTCGGGTCTTCGGCAACACTTTCACTTACAGCAGCGATATTTTCAGCGGTACGAGCGAAACGATGATGCACAGGCCTTACAATATTTGTAACCGCAATTTTGCCAATGGCTTGAGTAGTTGGACGTCTATATAAACAATAATCTCCTCTTAAAGCACGATATGTGGCTGTTGCAGAATCACCATTTTTCTAGTAAGTTTTGATAATTTTTATAAGTTGTGTGACACTTAAGCGATCCATTTTAGTCAATGTCAGACTTTTAACTGATAAGAAAAAAAAAAATTGTTTAACAACTTAGTTTGACAGATGTCGAATTCCAGTCCTATACTTTTAAAACCACGGAAGGGATAACCCTTATACAACATCTCCTTTTCATATCTGTAATCAAAGAGATTTAAAGGTACATTTAGTAAATTAAGATTGCACCTACGAAATAAGATATCTATCAATCAATGTTAAGTCCAGACTTTATATACGGGGTATGCCTTTACCTGTCGTATTTTCTTATTCTTAAACGAGCAATAATTGTATATATATATATATATATATATATATATAGAATGGCTATCTCGAAAACGGCTCTAACGATTTTGATAAAATTTGGACAATGGGTATCTTTTTGATGTATAGGTCGAAGAAGAAGGGACTTTTGGAACTTTTACCTCTAAAAGGGTAAAAACGGGTAAAAAGGGGAAAAAATCGAAAACGCTATGTCTCCTAAAGTAATAGGTATAGAAACAAAATTAAAATTACGTTTTAAACAGCTTTGAAAATAAGCGGACAGGTGTTTGGTACTTTTTAGAAACTATGTACGGTAGGGGGTAAAAAGGGTGAAAATAGTTTTTTTGGCACCTTTTTAACCCACTCTTATATTTTAAACTAAGGAATATAGAAAGAAACTTGGTACTGCAATCAATAGATGTAAAAAAAACATGAAACACGTATTTGGTACTTTTTTGATTTTGGAGCCAAAATGGGTAAAAAAGGTATAAAATGATTACTTAACATCTCCAAAGTAATATGAATAGGAACATTATACATTATGTTAAATGCGTTTTAAAAAAATGTACCGAATTCAATTGGCACCAAAAAAGTACCAAATATACATATGGAACTTTTAGAAATTAGGGAATAAAAAGGGGGAAAAATTAGTATTATTTTAAACAAATGAATGTTTGTCTGTATGTATGTTCTTTATAGAATAGTAAACTGTGAATTTGATTGTGTTATGCTCTTTAGCGAAGATGTTGCGGATAAGCCGGCGAAGATTTTAAAGTTGATAAGAATAATTTCCGACAGATGGCGCCACTAAAAATTACTAAAAAATAATTATATCGTAAACTATACACTTGATCATGCTATGATCTTTAGCAAAGTTGTAGCGCATGAGCCGACGAAGGCTTTTTAGTTGGTATGAATAATTTCCGACAGGTGGCGCTACATAAACTTACTCAAAGTCAATTTAATCGTAATCTGTACATTTAATCATGCTAAAATCTTTAGCAAAGTTGTTGCACATGAGCCGACGAAGGTTTCTTAGTTGGTATGAAGAAATTTCGACAGGTGGCGCTACTGAAATTTACTCAAAGTCAATTTAATCGTATGCTGTACATTTAATCATGCTATAATCTTCAGCAAAGTAGTTACGGATAAGTCGAAGAAGGTTTATGAAATGGAATAAGCAAAGTCCGACAGGTGGCGCCACAGAAAACTACTCAAAATGAATTAAATCGTAAACTGTGCATTTGATCAGACTATAATCTTTGGCAAAGTTGTTGCGCATGAGTCGACAGAGGTTTCTGTTGATATGAATAATTTCCAAAATTATTCACAATGAGTTAAACTGTAAACTATGCAAACTATGTGTTGGTCGGACAAAATAATTCAAATAATTCAAAATTAACTGAATATTTCTACAATGTCTTTCCTCTAAATTTATTTTAGCACTTTATAATATAAAATATATAAAAACTTCAAAATTTTCCTCAAAATGCTTATCATAAAGATCCGAGCAAGGCTCGGTCTACCAGGTACTTACTTTTAACGTATTTGGGCTAACTATTAAGCACAATGAAAAGTATTTAACAACTTATTAAAAAAAAAAAACTGTACCCGGTTACGAGATCAAATTTTGTGCAATGTAAACACTACTAAAATGTTGAACCATAAAACTACTGCAACCGAGCTTAGTTCAAAGATTTTGCCAACTATCGTAACAAATTTTTTCGAGTTTGGCCATCATTTCGAATTAGCTACACCCTCGTTTAAATGTTTTTAAATTTAACATATTTGAGGGTGGATATATGTATATGATTCAGGCACAGGCGAATATAACACTTTTACTTGTCATATCTACAAACAAAAATATTTGGAGTTGTTGAGCCCAGACTTTATATACGATGTATGCATTAGGAACTCCTTACAAAATATATGGAACTGCCGTATTACTTTCAATGTGTTTGGCCTAACTACTAAGCACAACGAGAAGTATTTAACAGCTTATAATGGTAAATCTATACCCGGTTATGAGACCAAGTTTTGCACAAAGAAAATACAAATGAAAGCACTTAGGTACTTTTAAATGTTGAACTATAAAGCTACTGCAACCTAATTATGTCCAAAAATTTTACCAGCAATACCAACTAGCGTAACAAACTTTTTCGAATTTGGTCTAAATTTTGAATTTGCTCCACCCTCGTAGATATATTTCTAAGTTTAACACAATTTGTGGATGGGTATATAAGATTCGAATATATATATATATATATATATATATATATATATATATAAGCCGAATATAATACTCTTACTTGTTTGTTTTAAGATTTCTAAGACCACTAACTGTTTGACCCCATCTGTGTCCCATTCAACCGCTTCACAGCTAAACTTCTATATTCCTATACAATGACTGTTGAGAAGTAGTAAACTTATGTATATAAATTTATATTTATAAGTTTCCTTTTGACAAAATACTATTATGCATAACAGTTTGTCTGTTGAACAAAAAAAGAAAAACTTTTAAATACGAAAATAAATAAAATTATATACAAGAGAAAATTTCAAAAACCCAATACAAAATAACACAACCAGTACAAAGGATTTTTGTATAAAATATTATTATTTTTTTTTTTTTTTTTTTTGCTAGAATATCAAGACATATATTTAGCAATATATCAAAAACGGCTTTTTGCGAAAAAGAACTTTTTTATTGTAGAAAATGAATCTCTGGGATTATAAAAATAATGTTTATTTTACAACTTTTTTGTTTCTAAATTATGTTAAAAGATGGCGCTATTTTTAGGTTACATATGAAAAACGCATTTTTAATAATTAAAAGTTAAAAATTTGGTTTGACAATGTTCCATGACTTTGTTCAGGAGTATTTGGTCTAACTTTTTTCTGAATGTACCAACATCGAAAAATATCCAAATAATATGTATTTGATACATTTGTAAGAAACATGTCAATACCGCCGCCTTGCGGCAATCTTTTGTAGCATTTTTAAAAACATAAAAACAGATGCTTTCAAAAACTTTCAAAAGAGATATCTGCGATAAAATTCCGACAAAAAATAAGAGTTCTAGGGGCAAAAGTAGTTAACAGTATACCAATTCTGATACTTTTTTGAACGATTATTTTAAAATTTTGTGTAAAATTTAGCCACTGTTTACAATATTAGAAGTAAAAATAATGTTTTTATAATAAGAAAGGGTATGGCTAAAACTCCATATAAAAATGAAAGTTTTTAACTTTTCTTTAACTTCAACATCCATATGCAAAAATCTTGTTAGCCAGATTTTTTTTTATCGCGAAATTGGTTAGTTTCTCAATATGTTAATTTGTTTTTTAAGTCCATTTCATTTTCCATCTCTACTTTAAAAAAATATAATCGCTGTAAATCGATGAGGTATTAAATACATTTTTTTCGTCGGACTTTTGTTTGGTGGCAAGTTTTCATATTACGAAATATTTAATTTTTAGATTCCTAGAACACAAAATGATCAGAAGCCACTGTTGTCTAGTTACATTTACGCATTTAAGAGGTTCAATGTATTCTGTATACACACTTTAAGATGTAGAAGAAAATCAATGGTCGCGATTTAATCGCGTATTATTTTTGCTTCACTGTAGGCCTCAGGATATTTGTTCGTGAATTTGAGCAATATACCTTTAAGTACCACATTGTTATCATACGTCAATGTGTCTTTCGAAGGTGAACAAGTGAAAAATGACACAAATAGGCTTGCTTGTTTTTTAAATGGCACAAAAATGGCTACATATTTTTCTCGAAAAATTTGCACACATATTAAGAACATGTTTATCTAAAATTTTGATATGGCGCTTCTCGATGCGTTTTTTAGTTAATGAGTTATAGGAAGACAAATATTAAAAATGCAGAATTTTTACCCTTTTTTCATTTTTTTTGTTAGTTTTTCCCAATTTGTCGAAGAACCAAACATTTAATCGGGAAGCGCCATATCAAATTTTTAGATATCGATAGTAGCTATCTGTACGTAAAATTTGGTCTCAAAATCTTTATCCGCTTTTGTGCCATTTTAAATGCAAATTGTATACTTTTTTCACTCCTGCATTATCTTTTATACATATCTTTTCTCTAAGTGTACTGATGTTTTTTTTTATGATGATGAAATCTTTTACACTTATCTAACTATACAAATTTAAAAAAGTATTATTTATGACCTATTAAGAAAGTTACAGCGCAAAATTTGCTTCTAGTTTAAAAGCCAAAATTATAGAAAACACCCTTTATTTCAGGAACCAAAATAGCTTGGGCCATTTTATGTAGCACCAAGGATAGCTGAATATGTGTCTGAAAAAATGTATATAAATTCATGTGATTATCTTGAAATTTAAAAACCTACTTTTTTTGATATATTGCTACATATATTGTAGCTGTCTTTAGTAGAGAATATTTGTATTGTATTTAACGCATAGACAAGTGCTATCACATCCCACAAAGATACTCGTAGACAGATACATTTACATAGAATTGGAATTCTCTTAAGTCTACTTTATGTTGATGGGTTTATTGGTAATCTCTGCCAATATTCCTTTTGAATATTATTATGAATATAAAAAATTTGTACATTTAATGATATATTTTTTTTTCATACAAAACATGTTCGAACATTTTTTTGAATATTATAACTTAAAACTTTAGTTTTTAGAGATTAAATGCAAATTTTTGGCACTTAATAATTGTACTTTTGGTTTTACAGACAAGAATTTTAATAGGGATTTTTTGAATTGATTTATGACAAAGATTTTTTTTGTTGTAGAAATTTTAAATTTTCTAAAAGTTTAAAGTTTCTGACTTTAATTATGCTATCAAAATATCATATTCTACCTGTCACTTTATATTAATTGCATTTTACTTTTTAAGTTTTTATATAAAACCCAAAATCATAACTACACCCTCCTCTTATTCATATTTTCCTGATCCTTTATTTTTCATTTTAAACGAATTTTATAGATTCAATGTAATGTAATAAAATACTTTTGTTTTAGTGCATTTAGAGTTTTCAAGTTAATTAAATTAAATTCTTTCAACCAAATGCATAAAATCCCCAACTGAACACTAATTAAAAACTTACATTTTCCCTCCGACAACAACATTTTTACATTTTTAACATCCGCTTGCATTTGCGCCCCCACCAACACGCACACACACACAGAGCAATAGATTATGGTCTATTTTATTTTCGATGAATTTATGAATGTATGTATGTAATTTTACACGGGCCTTGCAAAAAGTGTGTCTGTCTAATGAAATTCTGTGTATATGTATTTTTACGCGTTGTTACACCATTTGCTCGAATATCTATGTGTTTGCTTGCGAATATGTAATAGTGTTGCATTTATAAAACATACAACAAAATTAACAAATACTTCAGGATAAAAATTCAAAATATAAAAACAAACATTATTGCAGAACCATTAAATATAGTTGCAATTTTAGCAACTAATTATTTTGAAAAATCATCTAGATCCGAGTACAAGCGCACACTTTTTCAAACACAAACAAAGTAACTAAAAATCTGTTAAAAGTGCTCAAATAACGCTCACATTCTCGTAGACATAAGCTAATATCATTTGATACTTCTGGTAATAATTCACTTTGCCTGTCTTCATGCCCGGCATTTAGTGAACAAAAATATATGGAAACAGAATAACAAAAATTGACAAAAAAAAAAGGAAAGAACATGTAGAAATTATATTAACCAGAAGGAAATAATTTTGGTATAATATAAAAGGGCCTTTAAATCAAAAATAACCCACATATCTCAATATTTCACAAATAAATACAAAATCGGTTGCAGTATCTTTAGCGAAAACAACCGGGCTCATCAAGTATCATATAAATATATCAAAAATAAGTAGAAGCCTCAGATATACAAATAAATCTATATTTGTTTTCTTTTAGCTGATAATAGAAAACAAATATAGAGAAATCATATTTTGCAAATTCTTATCGAAATAACAAATACAACATTACCGCCAATTTTACTTAAAAAAAAAAAAATTAAAATTTCTTCTAAGAAGAATTTGAGACAAAATTTTGTTTTTTTCGAGATTTGTGTAAATATCGGGTTATCTATTTCATGGTTTCAAAAGCAAAGGACTGGAATTCGACATAAAAATTATCAAAACATACTACAAAAATTGTGATTCGGCAACAGCCACATATCGTGCGTTAAGGGGAAATTAGGGTTTACATAATCGTCCAACTACCCAAGCAATTGGCAAAATTGTAAAGGAATTTGAAGAGACTGGAGCAGTTACAAATATTGTAAAGCCGTGCATCATCGTTTCGCTAGTTCCGCTGAAAATATCGCTGCTTTAAGTGGCAACACTTTTACTTACAGCAGCGATATTTTCAGCGGAACTAGCGAAACGATGATGCACGGCCCGAATAACCCGTGGACGGCGATTACAACCAAGATCATGAGATTTGACACCATTAGACTTTTTTTGTGCGGCTACGCCAATGACTGTATTTATGCAGATAAACCTTTAACTTTTGAGTACTTAAAAATCAAGTTAAACTTGAAAGGATTTTAGGTAAAATTTGCCTTGAATTAAAATTTGTTTATGTAATTGCTCAAAAAACGTAAGAAAGTTATCAAAAATAGATCAAATTCTTATTAAACACAAAATAGGCAAAATTGACTTTACCGCCAATTTAACTTAAAAGTACAAAAAATATCATAAATTTTCTATTACGAATAAAAAACATTTTTAACAAAATGTTATTACTTAAACAAATTTGAAAAAAATTGAACTGTCTTTTGCTTATATTCAAAACAGATATAGTTGAAATAGATTAGTTGAACAAAAAATGACTTTCCCGCCAATTTTACAAAAAAAAAAAAAAAATTATTTAAGTTTTAAACAAACTTTCTTTTTTTTTATTTTTGAAAAATTTCAATTTTCTTTTATTGATATCCAAAATTTATCAACTTAAACTTGAAAGGATTTAGATAAAATTTTCCGTGTATTAAAATTTCTTTAAGTAATTGCTCAAAAAACGTCAGAAAGGTATCAAAAATAGATCAAATTCTTGTTAAACACAAAATAGGCTAAATTGACTTTACCGCCAATTTTACTTAATAGTCCAAAAAATATTATAAATTGACGATTACGAATAAAAAACATTTCTAATAAAATAGTATTCCCTAAACAAATTTGAAAAAAATCAAATTTTCTTTTGTTTGTATTCCAAATGGATTAAGTTAAAATAGATAAGTTGAACAAAAAATGACTTTCCCGCCAATTTTACAAAAAAAAAAAACTTTCTTTTCCTATTTTTTAAAAAATTTCAATATTCGTTTACCAAGTTAAACTTGAAAGGATTTTATATAAAATTTTCCTTGTATTAAAATTTGTTTAAGTAATTGCTCAAAAAACGTAAGAAATTTTTAAAGGTATCAAAAATAAATTAAATACTTATTAAACACAAAATAGACAAAATTGACTTTACCGCCAATTTTACTAAAAAGTACAAAAAATGTTATAAATTAACGTTTGCGAATAAGAAATATTTTTAACAAAATTTTATTCCTTAAACAAATTAAAAAAAAAAACAAATTTATTTTGCTTCTATTCGAAATAGATTAGTTGAACAAAAAATGACTTTCCCGCCAATTTTACTAAAAAAAACATTCTTGAAAATTTTCAATTTCCTTTTATTGATATCCAAAATCTATCAAGTTAAACTTGAAAGGATTTTAGATAAAATTTTCCTTGTATTGAAATTTGTATAAGTAATTGCTAGAAAAACATTAGAAATTTTTAAAGGTATCAAAAATATATTAAATTTGTATTAAACACAAAATAGGCAAAATTGACTTTACCGCCAATTTTACTTACAAATACAAGAAATGTTATAAAATGACGATTTTGATTAAGAAACATTTTAACAAAATTTTTTTCACATTTAATATTTATGTATTTTTGAATTTATTATTTCCTTAAACGAATTAGAAAAAAAATTTGTTAGCATTCAAAATAGATTTAGTTCAACTTAAACATCAAAAACTAAAAACAACTTTTCCATCAATTTCACTTTTTTAATTTTAAATATTAGCTTAGAAAAAGTTTATATTTGTTTTATAATGAGGACAAAAAATGTTTCAAATTTTTTTTAAATAGATCAAAATCATTTTTAAACATGAGAAATTATTACTTCAATTTGGAGAAGATGTTTTTTCCTTGTGTTTTAGAGCAATAGTGAAAAATAGCTTAATTGTAGACGTTCACACCAAAACGTATTAGGCGAGAAATGAGTAGGAATGCATGCTGGAAAAAATCCCCTCTGAAGTAACAATCAAGAAGGCGCTAACTTTCATGCCTTTAAAATAATACTATGGGCCAATAAACCATCCTGTTGTTGAAGTTCCCCATACCTCGATGATGACATTTGGCTTCAAAACACGGACAAGGTTATCCGATTACAATCATATTGTGTATATTTTTTATTCGGGTTTAAACAAAAAAGTTGAGGAGATGCGTTACAGAATTGGAAAGAACAAAATCGTTCACATAGAAAAATATACGTAGATAAAGGGACCAACCTAGTAAGTATATTCACTTTTCTAAATATGCTACAGCATATTCTATTCGGAAAGACTTATGATCTACTTACGGTTTTGCAAAATCATTAAAAAATTGATTGAGTCCGAAAAATAGATTTAGTTAGAACAATTTACTTCTACTTACATTTGCACAAATCATATTAGCTACACTCTAGTTATGAGGGGATAACTTAAAATCGCCTTTATTTAAAAAAAAAATCCTTTAACTCCATGGTAATTGAAGATTTCGTTGCCTTTATTAGAGTGACTAGAATGCCCTCCCCTACTCCAACTAGATTTAGGCAAAAAACAAATATGCGTTTCTGCATGAGTCCTTATGGGCGAGTATAAGGTAAAATCTAATAATTGTTTGTAACTGCTAGAAGTGGCACAAAAATTGTATAAGCTGTTGATTGTATTTGATTGTTATACCACCATACGAACCCTGAAACCATGGAGAATTTTTTTTTTTTTAAGAACAGCAACACACATACATATGAGTAACTAAAAACCCCTTAACTCAGTTTTAAAATATGGCCAGTTATTAGAGAAAATAATATGTATCTGGGAAAAAATTAAACAAGTTGCTAACAGGTTTATATGTAGATAATGTACAATGTTACACAACATACATACATAACTATTGGGTATCTTGCTAACGTATGTAGTCATAAATCTCGGAGGTAAAAATGAAAAATCTAAAATTTTGTTTTCGTTTTTTTTTTTTCAGTTGCGATAATGTTTCAGTTTGATAAATCACAGGCTGAAAATCAATTTTTACACTAGACGCAACTAAATTATAAGAAGTGTGTAAAAATCAAAAGCTTTTTTTTTTGGCTAAAGTAGTTAACATTTCCTAATAGGAAATATTTCAAACATTTCATGCATTTCCGTACACACACTTTTATTAGGTTTTTTTATTTCCACCATGAAATTAGCTTCACTGATGCTGAAACAAATTGCGATAAATTTGTGTATTTAAGGGGCTCTCAAATTTGTTTCTAGCATTTTTATTTCCCAAGAAAATAAAAAAAAAAACAATTCAATTCTTTCATTATTCACAAGTTTGATTTAAAAAGAAATAAACGAAAAAAAGAAATAAAAAATCAGTTTCTTCAACAAATTGCCTTTTTTTCTTGTTTGCAATTGTCGGATTGTTTTATTTTGCCGTCAATTCATTTGTTTAAACTTTTATCCCCTGCTGGGAAGGAAAGTGTAATAAAGGTATTATTTTGCATAAAAAAACACATCATAAGTCTAATAGTGATTCTCACATGCCACTGATTTGTTTTCTTTCTAACGAATCGCTTTGCGAAAAGAAATTGTAAAATAAAATGAAAAAACTTCAACCCTAATAACACTGGGCTACATGAAAACTGATAATGATTAGAACTAGACATTTTTAATTAAAGTAAAGGCCGAATATGTGCTACTCCGAATAACTATTTTAATCTCCTTTGTGGTGTGCCGTGGAGGCTCGCAATATGGTCGTGAGCAGCACCAGATTTCCACACCATAATAAGTGTGTCGGGAGTTGTACAGACAGAAGCGCAAAGGAAGTATAACGTGAAAAATCTTAAATCTCAGTAAATTGCCACTGATTACACCCAACGGGCAACTCAGTTGCTAAGAGAGTAAAAGTCTTAAACGATAGTAAAACGCTTAAACGATATTTACACGCTATGGAAACATATTGCCAACACTATGAAGTCTGCTGTAAAATCGGTAATACGGTACCAATTCCCCAATGCTAAAAACTCTTGGTGCCGCAACGCCACTGCTGAGAAAAATGCGGCCTACAGGGCAACTCTGCAGTCAGCAGCTACTAGTAGATCTTTAGAAAAATATCGAGAGAAAAAAGAGGAAAGAAAAACGACTAGATCTTTACCTTCTCAAATAATGGAGAAGACCCAAGAGAAACAAATAGATACTTATCATCACGGGTCGCCGCAAAGAGAACAGAACAAAATAGTCGGCAGAGTTGCCGTTTTTTATACTTTTAACTAAAATAGGTATTTTTTTCAATGTGTAGTTCTAACGTTTTAATAACATATAGTTTTCTACACTTTGTTTTTAAATATTTTTATCAAAAATTTTTCTATAGAAAATTTTTTTATCAAAAATTTTTTTATCAAAAATTTTTCTATAGAAAATTTTTTTTCAAAAATTTTCTATAGAAAATTTTTTTATCAAAAATCTTTATATAGAAAATTTGTTTATCAAAAATTTTTCTATAGAAAATTTGTTTATCAAAAATTTTTCTATAGAAAATTTTTTTATCAAAAATTTTTCTATAGAGAATTTTTTTATCAAAAATTTTTCTATAGAAAATTTTTTTATCAAAAATTTTTCTATAGAAAATTTTTTATGAAAAATTTTTCTATAGAAAATTTTTTTATCAAAAATTTTTCTATAGAAAATTTTTTTTATCAAAAATTTTTCTATAGAAAATTTTTTTATCAAAAATTTTTCTATAAAAAATTTTTTTTATTTGGGAATTAATTATTCGAACTTTAGAATTAATTGAAAAATTAGGTTTAATCAGGCTTGAGTTCATTTAATTTTCAAATTATTAATTTTGAAAATCAGAAAAGTAAGTGTGGAGAAAAACTGAAAAAAAAAAATTATTTTTGAACGCGGCTAGTGGATTTCAATTTCTGTCCCGCCACAGGACGTCACCAGCACTTAGCGCCCTTGACCACAGTCAAGTTATCAAGTTGCAGAGATAATTATCAATTTAACTCATTGAGTTAAAAAAAAAAAATTAATAATTTGAAAATTAAATGAACTCAAGCCTGATTAACCTAATTTTTCAATTAATTCTAAAGTTCGAATAATTAATTAACAAATAATTAAAAGCAAAATATACACATAAATTCATGTAATTTACTTACATATGTGAACACTGTTACTATTCTAAAAATAGCATCAGACTAAAAAGTCTTGTTCTTCTCTACATGCCAACGGCAAGTGAAAAGATCGAGCAAAACAAGTAATAGGAGAATACACAATCAATTAAACGTAGTGATGTTCGATCAAACTCAATGAGTTAAATTGATGATTATCTCTGCAATTTGATAACTCGACTTTGGTCGAGGGCGCTAGTTTTTCTTTTTCTTTTCAGTTTTTCTCCACACTTACTTTTCTGATTTTCAAAATTAATAATTTGAAAATTAAATGAACTCAAGCCTGATTAAACCTAATTTTTCAAAATTTTTTTATCAAAAATTTTTCTATAGAAAATTTTTTTATCAAAAATTTTTCTATAGAAAATTTTTTTTATCAAATATTTTTCGATAAACATTTTTTTTTACCAAAAATTTTTCTATAGAAAATATTTTTATCAAAAATTTTTCTATAGAAAATTTTTTTATCAAAAATTTTTTTTTATAAAAAATTTTTTTATCAAAAATTTTTTTATCAAAATTTTTTCTATAGAAACATTTTTTATCAAAAATTATTCTATAATTTTTTTTATCAAAAATTTTTGTATAGAAAATTTTTTTATCAAAAATTTTTCTATAGAAAATTTTTTTTATCAAAAATTTTTCTATAGAAAATTTATTTATTAAAAATTTATCTATAGAAAATTTTTTTTATCAAAAATTTGTCTATATAAAATTTTTTATCAAAAATTTTTCTATATTAAATTTTTTATCAAAAAATTTTCTATAGGAAATTTTTATCAAAAATTTTTATACAGAAAATTTTTCTATCAAAAATTTTTCTATAGAAAATTTTTTTATCAAAAATTTTTCTATAGAAAATTTTTTTATCAAAAATTTTTCTATAGAAAATTTTTTTATCAAAAATTTTTCTATAGAAAATTTTTTTATCAAAAATTTTTCTATAGAAAATTTTTTTATCAAAAATTTTTCTATAGAAAATTTGTTTATTAAAAATTTTTTTATAGAAATTTTTTTTATGAAAAATTTTTCCACAGAAAATTTTTTTATAAAAAATTTTTCTATAGAAAATTCTTTTATTTAAAATTTTTCGAGATTATATTTCTTTGTTCTCTCGAACCATTTTTGTTGCTATAAATTGGATTTTGATTTGTTTCTGGCCTGTTTTGTTTTTGTCTTTTCTTTGACAAAGTGTCACCAACAAATTCTGTTATCATCCAAATTCTAACTGAATGATTTTAATACTCATTTTCTCGAGTTTTATTAATGATCGTGGTATTAACGAAAATTAAAAAAATTCATCGGCTACTGGTGGTATGAGCTGCCTACTCCTGGATATCATCCATTTGTTGACTACAAATCAACTTTTGACAACCCGATATGGAAGAAGGTGCTTTTTATATTCAATCTCACAACCTATATAAAATTTATAGAAAACTTTTTATGTCAATAAAAACAAGTAAGAAGTGCTATAGTCGGTCAAGCTCGACCATACGATACCCTTCACCACAAAGGTCAAAGGTGTTCTTTATCGTATATAAAGACAATTATTTGCTAAATTTTTCATTATATAAACATATTCTCAAGACTTATATATATTTGAGCTGTTTCCGGAATTTGCACTTATACGAGAGCTAAGGTCAAATGTAGACCAACTATCTCGAAATTAAGCAAATTGATTACAGTTTTTACAAAAATTATGTATGTAAAAAATAAACTTAAAATTGTCATTATCTTTGGATTGACGAGCGTTTTAGTGATTTTTGTCTCATTGCAAAAAGTCTTCGGCTTCTGGTGGTATGGACTGCCTACGCCTGGCTATAACCTTATTAGTATTAGTAGTATTAGTATTTTGCTACTTCAATTGCTTCGGTCTGTTAGTTCGCCTTTCTTAGGCAACTTGATACACTGATCTCTTCTGGTAAGTGTCATCATTATTCCAAAGATTTTGTGATGTACATCGACATAGTGAATTCATAGTGGAATATTTTCGGAGATCGTTTTCATATAATAGTCAGCCCATAGTTATTAGTTGGGCTTCTCTAGACGTAGCAAGTTTACTTCTGTCCCTTTTATTGGCTTTTCACATAATTTCATATGGTTGACAAATTTCTTTAAGGTTTTTAGGAGATCTTCGACTCGGCTTGTTTCGGCTTCTTTCAGAGCTTAGTCGGCGAGATTGTTTGACCCCGAGCGTTTATCTTTTATCGCACAAGGTTTTACTATGAGGTCGCTCTCTCCATAATAACAGCTTAAACTTGTTTTCTATTGAGAACCAGGGCCCACGTGGTGCCAGGGTAATGATTCATTTGAAAAATATTCGACCACCATTTGGAAAATAGTAAATATGGAGATTTAGACCACTCGTCTTGCAGTCCAGATCTTGTCCATTCTCCCTACTAGAATATTCTATTACTGGAATGTGCTTTATTTTGGAACAGCTTATCCGAAATTGGTTTAATTCACTTGCTATCAAAAACCGAAGCAGTTCTTTTGAGCCGCAAAAAAAAACATAATTTTTGTTGCCTAGTGAAGGCAATAATGCTAGAAACTTACTTACAAATTTAGTGCGAAATTGATGGTAGTCAAGTACAAAGGGCTTGAAATTTCCACTAAAGTTATTTTCAAAGTGATTTTTCATCATTCAAATCAAAGCGCAAAGAGTAATTTCTGTCACAATAATGGAGGTTTTTCAATTTAGTAAAAAATACACCTTTTGTTTATGGCTAAAGCTCTAATAAGGGTGAAAAAAATATAACAAATTTATAAGGGAAGGAAAGCGAGATATGAAAATTTTATAAAATTATAAACACAAAAGTTAGGAATTTTTGAATTCAAAGGAATCTTCTCTTTTGAAAAAAGTTCTATTCGCTAAATTTCAATTTAGACTAAATCAAAGAAAAACTATATTAAATGTTTTTTTTTTCATATTATCCTTAAACCTATTTTATAACAAACACAAGTCAATTGGCAGCTCCTTTGGTTGCTTTGCTAATATTGTTACTTTTTTTTATTATGTTCAAATTCAATTTAATACATTTTTTTCTCGTTCAATAAATAGATTTTAAAATTTCATTATGTTTTTTAAAATTAATATTATAAAATATTCAGTAATTCGTTTTTCACCTACGATCTATTATAGATTTAATCATCCTTCTGTAGACAGTGAGCCTTGCTCTTCTTTACACATCTGTTGTCTAAAAAGTCGAAACGTTTATCATCGTCACAGTGCAAATGCACCAACTTCAACTTATCCGATTTTTCAATGCAACGATAGTATTTATTGCAGTCTCTCACATCCGGATAGATATCATCTTCGTCACACTGTTCGCTTTTAATCTTCTTGATGATCTTTTTAATAAGTTCCTTTTTGGCCTCTTCTTTTTGCTTTTCGTTTTCCTTTTCTTCGCTCAGCTCAGCGGATTCTTTTTTGTCGTTGTTTTTCTTTTCTTCCTCCTTCTTTTTCTTCGCTTCCTCCTTCTTTTTCTTTTCCTCCTCTTTCTTCTTCTTTTCCTCTTCCTTCTTTTTATTTTCTAGCTCTTTCTGCTTCTTTTCTTCCTCTTTCTTTTTCCTTTCCTCCTCTTTCTTCTTGTCGTGCTTTTCTTTCGATTTATCTTCTACAGAAGCATCTTCAGCAGATACAGGTTTTTGTTGAACAGGTTCCTTTGATTCAGTAGATTCCGTTTCAGCAGTTTCAGGTTTTTCGGAATTATTGGGCCAGTTTGGACGACCTGGTCTATGAGGGGAATGTGGGTGATGGGGATGGTGAGGATGTTGTGGATACTGATGACTTGGATATTCAGGTCTTCCAGGACGACCAGGGTAATGAGGGTTAGTAGGAACGACTGGGAAACTTGGATATACGGGAGCATTAGGATCTACAGGTGCATTTGGATCCACAGGAGCATTTGGATCTAATGGCGCACTAGGATAAGCTGGAGTGTTAGGATCTACAGGTGCACTGGGATCAACAGGAGTATTAGGGCTAACGGGACCATTAGGATCAACAGGTGCATTGGGATCAACAGGAGCATTGGGATCTACTGGAGAATTAGGATCAACAGGAGTATTAGGATCAACTGGAGCATTAGGATCTACAGGAGCATTAGGATCTACAGGAGCATTAGGATCAACTGGAGCTTGGGGATCTAATGGTGCATTAGGAACTGCAGGAGCATTAGGATTAATAGGAGTGTTAGGATCAACTGGAGCATTAGGATCTAATGGTGCATTGGGATTAACTGGACCGTTGGGATCAACAGGTACATTGGGATCTATAGGAGCATTAGGATCAACTGGAGCATTAGGATCAACAGGTGCGTTGGGATCCACAGGAGCATTAGGATCAACTGGAGCATTAGGTTCTAATGGTGCATTGGGATCAACAGGTGCATTAGGAGCGTTAGGAAGAACAGGAGCATTAGGATCAACTGGAGCATTGGGATCTAATGGCGCATTGGGATTGACTGGAGCGTTGGGATCAACAGGAGCATGGGGATTACCTGGAGCGTTGGGATCAACAGGTACATTGGGACCCACAGGAGCGTTAGGATCTACAGGAGCATTGGGATCAACTGGAGCATTGGGATCTAGAGGAGCATTAGGATCTACTGGAGCACTAGGATTAACAGGAGCGTTAGGATCAACTGGAGCATTGGGATCTAATGGTGTATTGGGATAACCTGGAATATTAGGATCAACAGGTGCGTTGGGATCTAATGGTGTATTAGGATCAACAGGAGCATTGGGATTTAATGGTGCATTGGGGTTTACTGGAGCGTTGGGATCAAGAGGTGCATTGGGGTCGACAGGAGCATTTGGATCAACTGGAATATTTGGGTTGACGGGAGCATTTGGATCTAATGGTGCGTTGGGATCGACAGGAGCTGATGGGTCAACTGGAGCATTTGGATCGACTGGTGCGTCAGGATCGACTGGAACATTTGGATCTACTGGAGCATTTGGATTGACAGGAGCATTAGGATCTAATGGAGCATTGGGATCGACTGGAGTACTGGGATCAACAGGAGCATTAGGATCAACGGGTGTATTAGGATCTAATGGTGCATTAGGGTCGACTGTAGCATTTGGATCAACTGGAGCATTTGGGTTGACAGGAGTATTAGGATCTAATGGCGCGTTGGGATCAACTGGTGTATTGGGATCTTGTGTGGCGTTAGGGTGAATTGGTGCATTTGGATCAACTGGAGCGTTGGGATCTAATGGTGCAATAGGATCGACAGGATCTAATGGTGCGTTTGGATCGACTGGAGCATTTGGATCGATTGGTGTGTTAGGGTCGATTGGATCATTAGGATCAACAGGAGTGCTAGGATCTACTGGTATATTCGGATCTACAGGAGCATTTGGATCGACTGGTGCATTAGGATCAACTGGACCATTTGGATCGACTGGTGTGTTAGGGTCGATTGGAGCATTAGGATCAACAGGAGTGTTAGGATCTACTGGTGTATTCGGATCTACAGGAGCATTTGGATCAACTGGTGCATTAGGATTGATGGGGGCATTTGGATCAACTGGAGCATTTGGATCGACTGGTGTGTTAGGGTCGATTGGAGCATTTGGATCAGCAGGAGTGTTAGGATCTACTGGTGCATTGGGATCGACAGGAGTATTTGGATCCAATGGTGCAGTGGGATCGACTGGTGTATTGGGATCTACAGGTGCACTTGGATCAACTGGACCATTTGGATCGACTGGTGTGTTAGGGTCGGTTGGAGTGTTAGGATCTACTGGTGCATTGGGATCGATAGGAGCATTTGGATCAACTGGAGCATTGGGATCTAATGGTGCGTTAGGATCGACGGGAGCATTTGGATCAACTGGAGCATTTGGATCGGCTGGTGTGTTAGGGTCGATTGGAGTGTTAGGATCTACTGGTGCATTGGGATCGACAGGAGCATTTGGATCAACTGGAGCATTGGGGTCTAATGGTGCGTTAGGATCGACTGGAGCATTTGGATCAACTGGAGCATTTGGATCGACGGGAGCATTTGGATCAACTGGAGCATTTGGATCGGCTGGTGTATTAGGGTCGATTGGAGCATGAGGATCTAATGGTGCGTTAGGATCGACGGGAGCATGAGGATCTAATGGTACGTTAGGATCGACGGGAGCATTTGGATCAACTGGAGCATTTGGATCAACTGGTGAGTTGGGGTTGATTGGAGCATTAGGATCAACAGGAGTATTAGGATCTACTGGTGTATTCGGATCTACAGGAGCATTTGGATCAACTGGTGCATTAGGATCGATGGGGGCATTTGGATCAACTGGATCGACTGGTGTGTTAGGGTCGATTGGAGCATTAGGATCAGCAGGAGTGTTAGGATCTACTGGTGCATTGGGATCGACAGGAGTATTTGGATCCAATGGTGCAGTGGGATCGACTGGTGTATTGGGATCTACAGGTGTACTTGGATCAACTGGAGCATTTGGATCGACTGGTGTGTTGGGATTGATTGGAGCATTGGGATCAACTGGAGCATTAGGATCTAATGGTGCATTGGGATCGACTGGAGCATTTGGATCAACTGGAGTATTTGGTGAGTTAGGGTCGAGTGGAGCATTAGGATCAACAGGAGCATTTGGATCGACTGGTGTGTTAGGGTCAATTGGAGCATTAGGATCTAATGGTGCGTTGGGATCAACTGGAGTATTGGGATCTAGTGGTGCATTAGGATCGACGGGAGCATTGGGATCTACTGGAGCATTGGGATCAACTGGAGTATTTGGATCTACTGGATTATTTGGATCCAGTGGGGCATTGGGATCGACTGGAGCATTGGGATCAAGTGGAGAATTCGGATCCGCCGGCACAATTGGACCAACTGGTGTGTTGGGATCTACAGGAGTAGTGGGCTCAGGCTCAATAGGAGCAGTAGGATCAACTGTGGCATTTGGGTCAACCGGTCCCTCAGTTGTATCAATAGGTAAAGTTGTTGTATCTACCGGAATTGTGGGATCAACAGGAATGGATGTAGGATCTACTGGTGTATTGGGGTCAACTGGAGCATTTGGATCGACTGGAGTACTTGGTTCTACTGGAGAATTTGGATCAAGTGGTGCATTGGGATCTACTGGTGTATTTGGATCGACTGGAGTATTTGGATTCACTGGAGTATTGGGATCGACTGGAGCATTAGGATCTAGTGGAGCATTGGGATCGACTGGAGTATTTGGATCCAATGGAGCATTGGGATCTACTGGAGCATTGGGATCGACTGGGGTATTTGGATCCAATGGAGCATTAGGGTCAACTGGACCATTTGGATCGACTGGAGGATTGGGATCGACTGGAGCATTGGGATCGACTGGAGCATTGGGATCAACTGGAGAATTTGGCTCTACTGGCACATTTGGATCTACTGGAGTGTTGGGATCCACAGGTGCAGTTGGGTTGACTGGCTCAGAAGGAGCAGTAGGATAAACTGTGGCATTTGGATCAACCGGTCCCTCAGTGGTATCAATTGGTGCAGATGTTGTATCTGCAGGAACTGAGGGATCAACTGGAATGGATGTTGGATCTGCTGGTGTATTAGGATCCACAGGAGCATTGGGGTCAACTGGAGCATTTGGATCAACTGGAGTGTTGGGGTCGATTGGAGCGTTAGGGTCGACTGGAGCATTTGGATCAACTGGACCGTTAGGGTCGATTGGAGCACTAGGGTTGACTGGAGCATTAGGGTCGACTGGGCCATTAGGATCCGTAGGATCAACTGGTATTGATGTCGGATCAACAGGAATAACTGTAGGATTCACAGGTGAAGCTGTTGTCTCAGCGGGTAGGGTTGTAATTTCAATCGGTAAAGTTGTGGTTTCAACTGGAGCATTGGGATTAACAGGTTCAACTGGAAGAGAGGTTGGATCTACAGGTACAATAGGTTCGGCTGGTGTCAAGGTAGTTTCTTCTGGTAGCACGGGATCTATAGGTGCTACAGTGGTTTCTTGTGCAGCAATTGTTGTTTCAGCTGGAAGCTCAGGAACTAGTGTAGGCAAGACTGTTGGTTCCTGAGGAACTTCAGGAATTATTGTGGTTTTCTTAGGCACTTCGGTCACTACGGTAGTTTCTGCAGCAGCCTTTGTAGTTTCAGCCGGCAAAGCAGAGGGTTCTATGGGTGCAATGGGAGTTTCAGTGGTGGCAGCACTGCTAGAAGAAACAATAGCTGCAGTTGATACTGGACCCTCAGTTGTAGGGCTCGGTACAGCACCACTTGTGCTGCTTTTGGCAATATCTTCAGTTACTGGCGCATCAGTAGACGTTTTCAAAGGCACACAGATTTCTACACCATCATTAACACAACGCGAATTGGAGGGACACTGTTTTGCTCTGCCGCTAGCAAACATTTCGCCTCTGGCATCGCTGACACAATCTTTATACATGAGAGGACCCACACAGACCGCTATTTTGCCATTGCAGTTTATGCCTTGTAGGTTAGAGTTGGAGGTGGGTGATGGTTCCACAAGTTCTTGACCACTTGCAAGTGCTGAGAGCTAAAAGCAAATGATAAGGAAAAGTTGAGAACATGGTTTTGTTATTCTGTTGCAGTTTTGATGATTTCAATGGAAAGTTAAAGAAACTTAAGGATGATAGAATTTAATTTTTTGTTATTAGGAAATTGATTTGGGTTAAAGATAGAATAACTTGCATTAGCTTTAAAGATAGTGTTGTAAGATTTAAGGAAAATCCAAGTGAAACATATTCCCAATAACTTTTTATTATTTGATAAGCCATTAAGTTGATTTTTGTTATATGTTAAATTTGTATTTTGTCCAGCAGTTTTATAAATTTTAGAAAAATGTTTTAAAAATAAATATTGTCAATTAGAGGCCAATATATTTAATTGTATTAGTTTTTTATTAATTTCTTTAAATTTTAGTAGAATATTTCATTTTATGTTTTTATTAGCTTCACATTTTATTTTGAAAGAATATTTTTGAAAATTTTTTTTATACACACAAGATACACCCAATGATAGTGAAGCATTGAATTTTGTTTTGATTTTGAATTTTTTTTTTAAAATATTTTATTTTAACACTTTTTGTTTAGGTAATCCTTTTAGATTCAGTTAATTTTAGTTGAAATTTGAAATTACCACTAGTAGTAGGAATACACTGGATATTTTATTCGTTGTCATCGTTTTTGTTCGAAAAATAATTCGTTACTATTATTATTTTTGCAGCATTGCGCTCTTTTTATGCAAATTTCCTTATCAGCATCTTTTGCACAAATGTCTGTATCTTTTTTTACTTCAAATTTGTTTATTCGATAACACTTATCTTCGGTTATCTAAAATTTTCATTTACAGATAAAGTTTATCTATTTTAGCGATTTAATAAATAATTCAAATAAGTTCAATGGCTAAGAGGGTTGCCAACAATGTTGTTGGAGGTGAAATTTATTGCATGGGAAAAGAAATTGTGACTGCTAAGAATAGCTTAAATATAAATTCGAAGGTAACGCTATGATAAGTCATCAACATTTTAATAATGTACACCAACACCCAGTGAATGACCCCTTCTGACATATACTATTTTGTGGGATCTATTGTCCAATTGACAACAAATCGATGGGTTGTTAAAGACATACACTCACTACGAGCAAACGTTTAGGTTAGAAAAACGTAAACCTGGAAGCCGACATGCTAACGAACACAGAGTTCGTTAGCATGTCGACTACTAAGCAAAACATATCAAATTGTGCCTGGGTTCGATACTCAGTCAGGGCAATATACATTTTTGTACTTATTAATTTCTATTTAAATTATTAATTACCACAGCATCCTTCATTTGCGGTGATAAGGTGGAACTTTAAACAAAAAATCGTAGCAACCATTTTTATATTGATTGCATCAAAAGAAGGCGAGCCTTGTCCGCCCAAAATGTGTAAAAGTAAAAAACCACCGCTTTTTCACTTTCGTCTCTGATCGACTGCTAAAAGTGAAATTATATATTGGGTGTACTAATAATTTCGATTTGGGCAACATATGGCATAACAATCACACATGGTTTGTGTCTATAATAACAAATATGGTATTTTGGGGGTAGACATGTGTTTTACAGGGAAGTTACAAAAAAAGTATTGGATGGGTGCTTTGTATTATTGGTTGTTAAAATCGGATCAGACGATCACAAGACAATTGATTTGTTTAAAGAGACTAATCATTGAAAAATAACCAGACTATTCGTCCAGATATTTCATCTTTCATCGTGACATTGCTCGACAACATGTTGCAACACCAGTCAGTAACTATTTATTTGGAAAGCAATGGATAGAAATTTAAGCTCACCGGCTCACTCTCATACTGAAATGTGCTTCACTTTAAAACCGAATATCAGAAATTGGATCGATTAATTTTTACCTCAAAGCCGAAGCAGTTTATTTGTTGCAGAATTTATATGCTACCAGAAGATGGAAAAACGTATTGGATAACGATGGACAATACTTTAATGGATGTATCGTATGTTTTTCAAGCAAAAAAACTTTATTTTTGACTTGTAGATCCTAATTACAAAAACGTTCGAGATTTAAATTTTAATGGAAATATTATTTTTAAAATTTCTTTTTATAAAATTTGCCATTCTTGAATAGACGGATCCATTAATTTTGTCATATCTTTAAAACGGATTGTTAGGTTCTCTTAAAAATTAAAGAAAAGAATAACAAATACAAATATCTTTGAGTGCTTTTAAGATCATTTATTGATATGATTAACAGATTTGGAGTTATTTGCACTTCATTGTAATTTTTTCTTTTAACCCTTATGTGTATGGCAAAAAAAAAAACACCTTTAAGAGAATGGCAAGGTACCCGGGTACCTATATGGAAAAATTATTGTAAACAAACATTTTTGGAGAAAATAAATGAGTGATATCGGAAAATAACTCTGAGAGTAACAATGCACGTTCATTTATAGTAAATAGTAAATCTCAAGGTGAATTCAACGTGGCGGTTGTAAGGATACAAGTCATGGCGAATATATATGTATACCATAAATTTGTATTAAGTAAATTAAGTTTCGTACTACAGGAAGATGTAGCCTCCAATTTTTCTACATTTGACTCCAATAATCCAAATACATGATATAAAACCTTAAAATCGGTTGAAGACTTTTCTAATTATCAAAGGTTTTATAAAATATCCTATGTCCTTGAAGACTCTCCTGAGCATATGCTATTAAAAAATTATTATTTTTAAAAAACTTTAAAAAGTTTGACTAGTTTTACTTTTTTAAGGCTTTAGGATATTTAAATACCCATTTTTGATGCAATGGGCTAACGATATGTCACTTTTGCACAGGACGAAAAAAAGTATTTTGTTCATACCGTTTTAAAAACTCCTTTTTTGGTTTTTTAAAATAGATTGTTAAACGAACTCGAAAAAAGTAAAAAAAAGTTCCCGTTATAGTTAGAACCTCCTACAGATTACCACAAAGAAAGAACTAGAGCAATATCTTTAACGGCTTAGTCGTACCTGCGACTTAAAATCAAAGGATTTCGACAAAAAGATAATTTTTCACTAAAGTTATAAAAAAGCACGTAAATTGTTATATATTAGCAGTTTTTATAAGCAGAACTGAAATTATGATTGTTACAACGGATAAAAATATATATTTTAGAATATTGGTTGAAATTGGATGTCACTAGCCCTTTTATAACCAGGGTCAAGAATAAAATTTAAAAAAAAATTCGAAACTATGTATAAAACAAAGAAAATAGTGTAAATCTTGTTTCTACATAAATATTCATATATAAAATATTTATAACTAATCTGTCTAATTTTGCTTTAGTTATCTGTCAATAAAATTTTACTTTTTATTACAGTTTTTTCATATATAATGTATGAAGGTACCCGGGTACCTTGCCGTACTGTTACGTATATAAGATATAAATTGGACCACAGCGCCTATACAATATAATTTTTTAGCTTAAAAGTAATAATAATTTAAACTATTTCAATAGTTAGGAGTTCTCAACAAGTTTGAGGTTTGTGAACCATCTGTTTCCATTAAAAAAGTTAAGATGAAAGTGCAAATTTTTGAAAAATAAAAAATTTTGATTTTGCAAAAAAAAAATTTTGTTTACATTTTTATGTGAAAAACTCCACAACGGTCGACTTTATAAAAAAAATTGTCTTAATAAGGCTTAAAGAAAATTTTGAGGTGAATCCGCCGGTGTTCAACAAATTTAGATAAGCCATTTCCAAGATATGATAAATACAATAAAACAACCTCTACAACACAATTAAAGTTAAGTTCCAATACACAATCGAGTCATAAGAACACTCGGCAACCCCTAAAAAGTATCCCAAATACAAAAATCTGATAAGCATTTCTACAGATCTATTCCATATAAATTCATACATTTCAGAATGCCTTCCAAAATTTATGACAATGCGGCTAACAAATTGTATGTGATAATATTCATTGTTTTCTATTTACCTTATTTTTTTAACAAAACGTTTTTATACCCTTTACCACCGTAGGTGGAAAGGGTATTATAAGTTTGTGCTGATGTATGTAACGCATAGAAATATTTGTCTTAGACCCATCTTTTAGTATACCAATAGGCTTAGTATCACTTTCAGAGTCGATTTGGCGATGTCAGTCCGTCCGTTCGTCAGTCTGGACGGCTGGCTGCCTGGCCTTGACCTTGTAATCAAACTACAGGTCTTAATTCTAAAGATAATTTAATGAAATTTGGTACAGTTAATTTTTTTGACAATGGGACCATGGCTATTGCAATTCGTCAAAATTAGTCTATTACACAGCACAACAAAATAAAAAAAATTTCATGTGCTCTTAAAACCACTATACAATTTTGATGTATCATGACTACCTTTGTACAAAAATGGTAAAATTTTTAAATTCTATGGCAAGATTTTTTTTAAAATTTTTTTTTTAAATTGCAATTTTTTTTAGACGTTTCTTCAAATAATTAATGATAACTCAAAAACTACTAGTCCGATATTATAAAATAATATACATGAATAAAACAATGAAATACATTTTTGATCTATTCCATCGATTTGACTTAGTCACATTTTTTGGTCAATTGCCTCGGCAAGTCCTCAAGGACATGTAATGGCCAGTGCAAATTGTAGTAACTCGATAACTGTTTGACCGATTTTAAAGATATGTAGCTTATTGGAAATCTCATTGTGTTTGCCCTAAGGACCAGGATCCACTTTTTTACAAAAGAGGGAATAAATAGCTTTTATTTTGCAAAAACTGAAAATTTGACAATTTTTTTCGATTTAAACGCTATTTTTCAGATTTGAGGAGTATGCACTATGTGTTAACGTTGTCCAATTCGACTAAAATTTTGTGGGTGGAATTTCTCACCAAATCTCACAATAATCCGACATACACCCCTTGAAATTGGAAAATTTATTTTTTTTTATACATTTGAAAACCCGCTATATCAAGCAAAAAACTAAAATTTTGTGAAAATGAGCGAATTCACTAAATTGTGAATAAATTCGAAAAAAATCAATCGATTTTCATGGTCGATATCTCATTTTATTGCTATTATATGTCGCTATGCGATAAAATATCAAATCTCGAAGTTTTTTGCCGTTCTCGATTTTTCATGATTTTTTCAAAACGAAAATTTTTGCCATTTTTACGTAAAAAATATATTTTTTTCTTAAGTTTTTTATTATAACTCCGATACTTTTGATCCGATTGAAACGCAATATATAAACGAATTAAAGGCTATGTAAATCTTATTTTTTCTGATTTTATTTTAATAATATTGGACTAGTAGTTTTTGAGTTATCATTAATTAAGTAACGTCTAAAAAAAATTGCAATTAAAAAAAAAAATTAAAAAAAAAATCTTGCCATAGAATTTAAAAATTTTACCATTTTTGTACTAAGGTAGCCATGATACATCAAATATATATAGTGGTTACTCGAGCACATTTTTGCTGTTGACCTGTGTTATTTATGGTACCTCCCATAGGTCCCACTTCCCGGAATTGATATACTGGCCACAAATATAAATATTTTTTCATGAAATTTAAAATAAATACTGCAAATACTACAAATACTACATAAGTAAACTAAAAGCACAGTACCAAATTTCGTTGAAATCGGTCCTCATTCGACCATAGCTCCCATACAAACTCATCTTTAAAAACGAACTAAATGAGTCAAAAATCACTAAAACGCTCGTAAATCTAAAGATAATGAGAATTTAAAAGTTTTTTTTGCACACATAATTTCTGTAACAACTGTAATCAATTTCGAGATAATCGGTCCACATTTGACCCTAGCTCTCATATAAGTCCAAATAACCGAAAAAGGAAATATAAAAAACTTATATCGGGTGGTTAAATTTCAAGGGCCAAAGTTGATTTTGAATAAAACACAAACTATTTAGGAAATTATTGTAATTTTTTTTTTATTATGATATATTGGTATTACTCAATTATATGTGGAACAAAATATCGGCCAAATGGGTGGTGCGACCACGGCGGCATACCTCCATCCGATGGTCCAAATTTTCGAGGACCCTAAGGCATAATGGAAGTTCTATGCCGTTAATGTGCCGAATTATCTCATCCTTTAGCTCTTGAATTGTTGCTGGCTTATCGACGTACACCTTTTCTTTCAAATAACCCCAAAGAAAAAAGTCCAACGGTGTCAAATCACATGATCTTGGCGGCCAATTGACATCGCCATTACGTGAGATAACACGGCCATTGAATTTGTTGCGCAAAAGAGCCATATCGTCCACATCCATATCTTCCAATTCGGGTCATAAAAAGTTCGTTATCATCTCACGATAGCGAACACCATTCACGGTAACTGCCTGACCGGCCCCATTTTGGAAAAAATACGGCCCGATAATGCCGCCAGCCCATAAACCGCACCAAACAGTCACTCTTTGTGGGTCCATTGGTTTTTCGACAATCACTCTTGGATTCTCATTCGCCCAAATGCGGCAATTCTGTTTATTGACGAATCCACTGAGATGAAAATGTGCCTCACCACTGAAGATGATTTTCTTCGAAAATTGCCATTTCTTGCCACCATTCTGCCCATTCACGACGTTTGGCATGGTCAAGAGGCTTTAGTTCTTGAGCCAATTGCACCTTGTAAGCGTGTAAATGCAAGTCTTTATGCATAATGTTCATCAACGACGAGCGTGAAAGGGCAATTGTTGGGCACGACGACGAATTGAGGTGGACGGCTCTTCAGCCAAACTATAGCGAACAGCAGCAATATTTTCTGCAGTACGAGTTGTACGAGCATGTACTGGTGTTCTCACATCTTCTACAGACCCGGTTTGCTAGAATTTTTCCACGATTTTTGCGATTGTACGCACATGTGGACGATCAAATTGACCAACAAAATCACGAAGTGCACGATATGCATTTTGATTTGAACGCCCATTTTCATAATAAGTCTGAATAACTTTAACACGTTGTTGGATTGTGTATCTCTCCATGGTTCAAATTGTGTAAGTCTGAAATAGAGAAATGTCAAATAAAATTTGGAAAAAAAACTTGGCGTTTAGGTGTGGTTCACATTCAACATCGGCCCTTACAATTTAACCACCCTTTATATATAAATAAGTTTTGAGAAAATATTTGTATGATGACAAAATTAGCAAATATTTGTCTTTATACATTAAAAATAACATCTTTGACCGTAGTGGTGAAGGGTATCGTATGGTCGGGCTTGACCGACTATAGCACTTTCTTACTTGTTTTTTCTAACGTTTAATATCAGCATTTATTTATTATTTATTTAATAGTGCACGCACCAACAAAAGCATACAGTCTCAAAAATGTATTCTCAAAAACTGAACAAATAAAAAAGTGTAATAGTCGGTCAAGGTCGTTGATATAACACCCTACACCAATGAGACAAATTTGTGGAGTTTGTTTAAATAAAAATTGTGGCATTTGCTTTAATTAGACAAAACATTTTTTTTTCAAACTTCAAACACTTCACCTTAATTTAAGCACGTCTATATCATTTCCGCCATTAGGTCGTTTGTTGGAGCTGGGGTCGAATGTGCTATTGTATCGAATATATGAATAAAACTTAAATTATGAGGTTCTTATAAGGCGATTTTAAAGAGGTACATTTAAATATGGATTATATATAGTTATACAAGTAATACACAGGTTTCGAAAAATTTCACTAGTCTCTGTTCTATTGCCAATGAAATGTTATACACAAAGTATTGATAGTCAATAAGCCAACCCCACGGAAGGTGTCAAATCAATAACTATATGAGCTATAAACCTTATCACAAAGTTGTAATACCGCCTCCATCTATGATGGTGTTCGGTATAAAGAGAATCACCTTAAATCTAAGATAAGATAAAATCAAGAAAAATCTGCTATAATCTTAAAATACTAAAATAATAAAAAATCTTTGTAAATTTCTTTTAAATAAAATGTTTGTCTAAACAGTAGCAAAATTTTTTTAAAAAGCTGAACAAATTTGTCAGACATCATTTTATAGACTTTTTATGAAGAACGAGCTGATATAAAATGATTCATCTAAAAGTGTTTCTCTGATTATATTTCTGCAGTATTAACCAATAAATATTTGTACTTGGATGTATTTTGATATTTTTTTCAGTTCTTATGCAGTTAAGTAGGCGCATTTCCTCCGGAAATGGTTTTAGTGATAGAAATGTTATGTCTATTAAAACGAGTTTATTAAAATTTAAAGAAATCTTAAAAATATGAAATTTTTAAAAAAATTTCCTATAAAAATAAGAAATTTTTTAAAAAATTTCCTATAAAAACAAAATTTTTTTTAAAAATTTTCTATAAAAATAAGAAATTTTTGAAAAATAGAAAATTTTCATATAAAATAGAAAATTTTTGAAAAAGTTCCAATAAAAAGAGAAACCTTGATAAACCTTTTTAATAAACATACGGCTGCACATGTGCCAAGCTTTAAAATAAACTTTTGTTTATTTAAATCTTTCTTTGAACCCCCTTTATAGCACTTTTGTCTTAGTCGCCAACAAAGCAACAACAAAAGTGTGGGAAATAAAGAAATGATAAAACTGAAAAATGTTTGTGTGTTTCTGTTCGGATGATAATCTGCGCTTTATGTTGATATTTGTTGGACACAATAATAATAATTCGTATTTATTCAGTCCCTCAAATTATACATAATGTGAGGTTTTCGCTCTGTCTAGAATTAGGGATAATCCTCCTGATGAGATGGTCTAACCAACCATCGAAATGCGTCGAGGAAAGGTTTCCCCACCAACATTTTTTGGTTTTATCAAAAAACTATTTATTACAATAATAAATAATTGTAATAAATTGGGATTCTTAGTGCAATACACTATAGTAAAACTTTTTAAAAAAATAGAAACTATTTATAAATTTCCTATAAAAATAAGAAATTAAAAAAAAACTCCTATAAAAATAGAAAATTTTTGAAAAATTGTCTATAAAACATTTTTGAAAAATTTCTTACAAAATAGAAAACTTTTTAGAAACTTTAGAAAAGTTTCCTTTAAAATAAGAAATTTTAGAAAACTACCCTATAAAATTAGAACAATTTTAGAAAATTTATTATAAAAATAAGAAAATTTTAAAGAAAGATTCTATAAGAATAAGAAATTTTTGTAAAGTTTTCTATAAAAATAAGAAATTTTTGAAAATTTTTCTATAAAAATAAGAAATTTTTGAAAAATATCATATAAAAACAAGAAAATTTTCCTATAAAATTAGGACATTTTTTAAAAATTTCTTAAAAAAATAAGATTTTTTTTTTGAAAACTTGCTTTAAAACTAAGAAATATTTGAAAATTTTCCTATAAAAATAAGAAAATTTTCAAAAATTTTCTATTAAAATAAGAAATTTTGGAATAATTTCATATCAAAATAAGAAATTTTTGATAAAGTTGCAAAAAAAAAAATAAGAAATTTTAAAAAATTTTGCATAAATTTTTCAAAAATATCCCATCAAAATAGAATATTTCTTAAAAATTTTCTATCAAAATGAGAAATTTTTGAAAAATTTCCTATAAAACTAAGAAATATTTAATTTATTTATGAAAATATGAAATTTTTGAAAAAAAATTTTATAAATTTTTGAAAACTTTCCTATAGAAATAAGAAACTTTTGAAAAATTTCTTATAAAAAACAAACAAATTTTTAAAAATTTTCCTATAAAAATAAGAAATTTTAAAAACATTTCCCATAGAAATAATAAATTTTTGAAAAATTTCCTATAAAAATATGATATTTTAAAAAATTTTCTATAAAAATAAGAAATTAAAAAAAAATCCTATAGAAATTATAAATTTTTGAATAATTTCCTATAAAACTAGAAAATTTTTGAAAATTTCTATAAAAATAGAAAATTTTTAAAAACTTTTTATAAAAATAGAAAATTTTTAAAAACTTTTTATAAAATTTTGAAAAAAAAAATTTGAAAAATTTCCTATAAAAATTGAAAATTTTTGAAAATTTCCATTAAAAATAAGAAATTTTTAAAAAAATTTCCAATAAAAATAGAAAATTTTTTAGCAAATTCCTACAGAAATAGGAAATTTTTGAAAAATTTCCTTTAAAAATAAGAAATCTTAGAAAAACTTCTAATATAAATAAGGAATTTTTTAAAAAAATTCCTATAAAAATAAAAAATTTTTGAAATATTTCTTACAAAAATAAATACATTTTGAAAAATTTCCTATAAAAATTGGAAGCTTTTGAAAAATTTCCTATAAAAATTGCAAGCTTTTGAAAAATTTCCTATAATAATACGAAAATTTTAAAAAATTTCCTATAAAAATAGAAAGCTTTTGAAAAATTTTCTATAAAAAGTAGAAATTTTTGAAAAATTTCCTATAAAAATAAGAAATTTATCAAAATTTTCCTAAAAAATAAGAAATTAAAAAAAAATCCTATAAAAATATAAAATATTTTTAAATTTTTCTGTAGAAAGATTTTTTTTAAAAAATTTCCAATGAAAATAAAAAATTTTTAAATATTTCTTATAAAAATAAGAAATTTTTGAAAAATTTTCTATCAAAATATAAAATGTTTTAAAAAATTTCCTATAAAAATTGAAAATTTCTGAAAAATATCCTACAAAAATAGAAAATTTTTGAAAAATTTCCTATTAAAAAATAGAAAATTTTTGAAAAACTTCCTATTAAAAAATAGAAAATTTTTGAAAAATTTCCTATTAAAAAATAGAAAATTTTTGAAAAATTTCCTATTAAAAAAAAGAAAATTTTTGAAAAATTTCCTATTAAAAACTTGAAAATTTTTGAAAAATTTCCTATTAAAAAATAGAAAATTTTTGAAAAATTTCCTATTAAAAAATAGAAAATTTTTGAAAAATTTCCTATTAAAAAATAGAAAATTTTTGAAAAATTTCCTATTAAAAAATAGAAAATTTTTGAAAAATTTCCTATTAAAAAATAGAAAATTTTTGAAAAATTTCCTATTAAAAAATAGAAAATTTTTGAAAAATTTCCTATTAAAAAATAGAAAATTTTTGAAAAATTTCCTATTAAAAAATAGAAAATTTTTGAAAAATTTCCTATTAAAAAATAGAAAATTTTTGAAAAATTTCCTATTAAAAAATAGAAAATTTTTGAAAAATTTCCCATTAAAAAATAGAAAATTTTTGAAAAATTTCCTATTAAAAAATAGAAAATTTTTGAAAAATTTCCTATTAAAAAATTGAAAATTTTTGAAAAATTTCCTATTAAAAAATTGAAAATTTTTGAAAATTTTCCTATTAAAAAATAGAAAATTTTTGAAAAATTTCCTATTAAAAAATATAAAATTTTTGAAAAATTTCCTATTAAAAAATAGAAAATTTTTGAAAAATTTCCTATTAAAAAATAGAAAATTTTTGAAAAATTTCCTATTAAAAAATAGAAAATTTTTGAAAAATTTCCTATTAAAAAATAGAAAATTTTTGACAAATTTCCTATAAAAATAGAAATTTGTTGAAAAATTTCCTATTAAAAAATATAAAATTTTTGAAAAATTTCCTATTAAAAAATAGAAAATTTTTGAAAAATTTCCTATTAAAAAATAGAAAAATTTTGAAAAATTTCCTTTTAAAAAATAGAAAAATTTTGAAAAATTTCCTATTAAAAAATAGAAAATTTTTGAAAAATTTTCTATTAAAAAATAGAAAATTTTTGAAAAATTTCCTATTAAAAAATAGAAAATTTTTGAAAAATTTCCTATTAAAAAATAGAAAATTTTTGAAAAATTTCCTATTAAAAAATAGAAAATTTTTGAAAAATTTCCTATTAAAAAATTGAAAATTTTTGAAAAATTTCCTATTAAAAAATAGAAAATTTTTGAAAAATTTCCTATTAAAAAATAGAAAATTTTTGAAAAATTTCCTATAAAAGTAGAACCTTTTTAAAAATGTCTTATAAAAACAAAAATTTTTAAAAAATTTTCGTATAAAAATTAGACATTTTTGAAAAATTTCCTATAAAAATACAAATTTTTATAAAAACTTTTCTTAAAAATAAGCAATATTTAAAACATTTCCTATAAAAATATGAAATTTTTGAAAAACTTCCTATAAAAGTAAAAAATTTTTGAAAAACTTTCCATAAAAACAAGAAATAAAAATAGAAAATTTTTGAAAAATTTCCTATAAAAATAGAAAACATTTAGAAATTTTAATATAAAAATAGAAAACTTTTGAAAATTTTTTTAAAAATTTCTATAAAAGTAAGAAATTTTTGAAAAAAAATCCTATAAAAATAAGAAAGTTTTGAAAAATTTCCTATAAAAATAAGAAATTTTTGAAAAACTTTCCATAAAAACAAGAAATAAAAAAAGAAAATTTTTAAAAAATTTCTCATAAAAATAGACAATTTTTGAAATATTTCCTATAAAAATAGAAAATTTTTGAAAAATTTCCTATAAAAATTTAAAAATTTTCTATAAAAATAAAAAGTTTTTTTTTTTTTAATTTCCTATAAAAATTGAAAAATTTCCTATAAAAATAGGAAAATTTTTAAAAAATTCCTATAAAAAAAAAAACTTTTTGAAAACATTTTAATGAAAATAAAAAATGTTAAACCTATTATAATATTATAAATCGTTTATTATAGGAATTTTGTATGGTAAATTTGAATTATAATGTAAATCTTTAAAATTTCATTATAACAATGAATTGAGATTTTTCTTCTGAATTAAATGTGACCAAAAATTAAGTAAATAAGATAAATATATAACGATAAGAAATCCCATAACTGCAAAAACAAATGACAGACAATTTGACACTACCACAAGATTTTTGTTAGGTTTTCAATCAACTTCCAAATCTTTTCATTTCAAACAGATAAGAACTGAAAAAATCATAACAATAAGTACAAACGGCACGAGTTCTGACGTAAGTAATTATACAAATTTACTTAAATATTAATCATTATTTCGAAGAAATTACATAAAAATCGTCACTACGAGTATTTTTATTTAATTACTAAGAAAAATAATAGAAATCTTCGGGTTTTAAGCGTAAAAGATAAAAATCCTTAGACACACTTCTTATACTTTTATTAAGATGTAACAAAAATTTGATTACATCTAATAAAATTTTATTTTTATTAGATTCAATATAAATGTTAGCCTGGATTTTGAACAAAAGCATTTCTGTATAATTTTTCTATAACAAACATAAAATGGCATGTAATCCTTGTAATGTGTGGCATAAACTTTTTGTCTATAAGAAAGTTCATGCAACATCACATACGATTATAGAGAATGTAAAACATATGTAATCATAACCTTTAGACCTTTTCATATCATGTCGATTTTATACAATTAAGTAGCATTGGATTTATTGTTATTGCAACATCCACACGTGGCTTTAATATTATGTAAACATTCAACAATCTGTGGATGCCACAGCAGCAGTGGTAAGTGTCTAAATAAAGGGGACAATATTTGATTTGTATTAAAATGTTGATTTTTGCTATTTGTGATGTGGCTTTAAGGGTTGATCAAATAAAATTTTATTTGCAGTTTTATAGTATCTTTTATACAAGAAATCTTCCCTAAATAGACTTAAGAGATATATAAAGAAAATTCTAAATTTTCTTTTAATGATACAAAAATAAAACCCTTTCAATATTAAATTTAAAGGTGAAATTTTTCTAATTTTATGGGAAAATTTTAAAAATTTTTCTTAGTTATAGGAATTTTTTCTTAAATTTTCTATTTTTATAGAAAATTTTTCTAAAATTTTCTATTTTTATAGCAAAGTTTTCTAAAATTTTCTATTTTTATAGCATATTTTTCTAAAATTTTCTGTTTTTATAGGAACTTTTTAAAAAATTGTATATTTTTATACGAAATTTTTCAAATCTTTTCTACTTTTATAGGAAATTTTTCGTAAATATTCTATTTTTATAGGTAATTTTTCAAAAATTTGTCTATTTTTATAGAAATATTTCAAAAATTTTCCATTTTTATAGAAAATTTCTTAAAAATTAGAAAATTTTTCAAACATTTTCCATTTTTAAAGAAAAATTTGCAAAAGTTTTCTATTTTTATAGGAAATTTTGCAAAAAATTTCCATTTTTATAGGAAATTTTGCAAAAAATTTCCATTTTTATAGGAAATTTTGCAAAAATTTTCTATTTTTATAGCAAATTTTGCAAAAATTTTCTATTTTTATAGGAAATTTTGCAAAAATTTTCTATTTTTATAGGAAATTTTGCAAAAATTTTTTATTTTTATAGGAAATTTTACAAAAATTTTCTATTTTTATAGGAAATTTTGCAAAATTTTTCTATTTTTATAGGAAATTTTGCAAAAAATTTCCATTTTTATAGGAAATTTTGCAAAAATTTTCTATTTTTATAGAAAATTTTTCAAAAATTTCCTATTTTTATAGGAAAATTTTGCAAAAATTTTCTATTTTTATAGGAAATTTTGCAAAAATTTTCTATTTTTATAGGAAATTTTGCAAAAATTTTCTATTTTTTTAGGATATTTTGCAAAATTTTTCTATTTTTATAGGAAATTTTTCAAAAATTTCCTATTTTTATAGAAAATTTTTCAAAAATTTCCTATTTTTATAGGAAAATTTTCAAAAATTTTCTATTTTTATAGGAAATTTTTCAAAAATTTCCTATTTTTATAGGAAAATTTTTCAAAAATTTCCTATTTTTATAGGAAATTTTTCAAAAATTTCCTATTTTTATAGGAAATTTTTCAAAAATTTCCTATTTTTAGAGGAAATTTTTCAAAAATTTCCTATTTTTATAGGAAATTTTTCAAAAATTTCCTATTTTTATAGGAAATTTTTCAAAAATTTCCTATTTTTATAGGAAATTTTTCAAAAATTTCCTATTTTTATAGGAAATTTTTCAAAAATTTCCTATTTTTATAGGAAATTTTTCAAAAATTTCCTATTTTTATAGGAAATTTTTCAAAATTTTTTTTTTATAGGAAATTTTTTAAAAACTTTCTATTTTTATAGGAAATTTTTTAAAAATTTTCTATTTTTTTTTAGGAAATTTTTTAAAAACTTTCTAATTTTATAGGAATTTTTTTTTTTTAGATTTTCTATTTTTATAGGAATTTTTTTTTTAAATTTTCTATTTTTCTAGGAATTTTTTCAAAAATTTTAAAATTTTCTAGAAAATTTTTCAAAAATTTTTAATGTTTGCAGGAATTTTTTAAAAAATTTCCTTTTTTATAAGAAATTTTTTAAAAATTTTCTATTTTTATAGGAAATTTTTCAAAATTTTTCTATTTTTATAGGAAATTTTTCAAAAATTTTCTATTTTTATAGTAATTTTTTTTAAAAATTTTCTATTTTTATACGAAATTTTTCAAAAATTTTATGTAATTTTCGTAATCGTGGTTTACTGTTTCATTCATATTTTACCTCATAGCGCACTTTTATTTTATATCCAAATATTTTTTTTGTAAATATTATTTTACTACGTAAAAAATTTCGTTTTGTTTATTTAGCGGGAGACGTCTGATAAAAATTATTTGTAAACAAAAGAATAAACTTTTACTTATGTAATAATTTTGTATTTATTCTTTTTTAAATATCTACTAAATTTATCATTCTCCTACACATTGTCCGTCTTTCATTAAGAATTGTTATGTCTGTTTAAGGTAATAAACAAATTTACCACAAAAGGAGCAATCAGTTGTCAAATTGCCACAATAACAAATAAAATTATGTATTTAAAAAAGTAAATATTTGTTTTGGCAGATAAATATTTACTTATTACAGAGAGTATTTATTTATTTAATAAAGTGACGCTTAAAATTTTTAAATAGTCAACCTAAACTTGAATGTTTTATAAACGGAAATGCCTTTAAATTTTAGATTAAATTATTTATTAAGTTGTTTTTAAATAAATAATAACTTGTCATTGTTTTTAATTTTAATCTTTTAATTTTGATGCATTTAACGTCACTTATCATTTTTATGAGTGAATATTTTGCGGTCCTTGGCCAAGGGTGTTTTATATTACTTTCTTCGTAGAGTTGTTATGAATCACTCTATGTTTATTTATCTAGACTAGTTATAAACAATTAATAATGTTATTAGTGTCGTATTCTTATCATTCGAGTTAACTAAATTAATCGTATATTCTTAAACGAGCAATAATTGTATGTATTTATATATATATATATATATATATATATATATATATATATATATATATATATATATATATATATATATATATATATAGAATGACTATCTCGACTATGACTATGTATAGGTCGAAGAAGAAGGGACTTTTGGAACCTTTGCCTCTAAGAGGGTAAAAAGGGGGAAAAAAAAGGGGGAAAAATCGAAAACGCTATATCTCCTTAAGTAATAGGTATAGAATCAAAATTTAAATTACGTTTTAAACAGCTATGAAAATAAACGGACAGGTGTTTGGTACTTTTTTGAAACTATGTCCGATAAGGGGTAAAAAAGGGTAAAAAAAGTTTTTTTGGTACCTTTTTATTACACTCTTATATTTTAAACTAAGAAATATAGAAAGAAACTTTGTACTGCAATCAATAGATGTGAAAGAAATATTGAACACGTATTTGGTACTTTTTTGATTTTGGGCCAAAATGGGTAAAAAAGGGATAAAAAAAATCTCAAAAGGTAATATGAATAGGAACATTATGTTAACTGCGTTTTAATAAAATGTACCGAATTTAATTGGTACCAAAGAAGTACCAGAAATATGCATATAGAACTTTTTGAAATTAGGGGATAAAAAGGGTAAAAGTTTTTTTTTTTTAAACAAATGAATGTTTATCTGTATGTATGTTCTTTATAGAATAGTAAACTGTGAATTGGATTATGTTATGCTCTTTAGCGAAGATGTTGGGGATAAGCCGGCGAAGGTTCTTAAGTTGATACGACTAATTTCCAACAGATGGCGCCACAGAAAATTACTAAAAATTAATTAAATCGTAAACTGTACATTTGTTCATGCTATGATCTTTAGAAAAGTTGTAGCGCATAAGCCGGCGAAGGCTTTTTAATTGGTATAAATAATTTCCGACAGGTGGCGCTACTGAAACTTACTCAAAGTCAATTTAATCGTAAGCTGTACATTTAATCATGCTATAATCTTCAGCAAAGTTGTTGTGGATAAGCCGACGAATGTTTATGAATTGGAATGAGCAAAGGCCGACAGGTGGCGCCACAGAAAATTACTAAACTGTTTATTTGACCATGTTATAATCATAAGCAAAGTTATTACGTATAAGCAGACGAAGGTTTCTTAGTTAGTATGGACAACTTCAGGTGGCGCCACTGAAAACTACTCAAAATTAATTAAATCGTAAACTGTGCATTTAATCAGACTATAATCTTTAGCAAAGTTGTTGCGCATGAGTCGACAGAGATTTCTGTTGGTATGACCAATTTCCAAAATTATTAAAATGAGTTGAACTGTGAACTATGCAAACTATGTGTTGGTCGGACAAAATAATTCAAAATTAACCGAATATTTGTATAATGTTTAGAGGAAAGACATTTTTTTTAGTACTTTATAAAATAAAATATATAATAACTTTAAAATTTGCTCCAAAATGCTTATCATAAAGCTCCGAGCAAGGCTCGGTCAACCAGGTACTATAATACATAATTGAGTTAGAACCATCACTGTGATCTTTTCATTTGGTTTGATTAGATCGCTCTGGTGCAACTAAAATTCGGCTTTGTACAGATATTGATATCAGCATCTTAGCTTAAGGCATTTGGTTCAACTCTTATTCTCCTTAAAAAAATGTCAAACTCACCCCTTTAAAAATGTATTTAACAAATAAAAAAGAACATAATAAAAAAAGAATATCGAAATTATCCTGTCAACGACTTCGTCAACCAGATTTTCAATTGCTGTTGTTACTGTTGTATTTGCTTCGATGTTGCAACTGCTGCTGCTGCTTGTTGCTTAACGTTTGGTGGCTATTTACTTATGGTTTTTCATATTTTATAGGGCGCTTAATTTCAAGTACCCTTTATGTTGTGTTGTAAGTAATAAAAAAAAGCGAACACAAGTTGAAAGACAGACGTTCATAAGGTAACAGGACAAAACAGGGATATAAAAAGGAACACGGTAAAAACTGAATAAAAACAAGTAAGAAAGCGCTATACTCGGTCAAGCCGACCATACGATACCCTTCACCACTAAGGTCAAAGGTGTTATTTTTCCTGTATAAAGACAAATATTTGCTAAATTTTGCCATCATACAAACATTTTCTCGAAACGTATATATTTAAGCTGTTTCCGTCATTTGGACTTATATGAGAGCTAGGGTCAAATGTCGACCGATTATCTCGAAATTTGGCAAATTGATTACAGTTGTTACAAAAATTATGTGTGCAAAAAATAAACTCAAAATTTTCATTATCTTTAGATTTACGAGCGTTTTAGTGATTTTTATACCCTTCACCAACATAGGTGGAAAGGGTATTATAAGTTTGTGCTGATGTTTGTAACGCATAGAAATATTTGCCAAATTTCGAGATAATCGGTCGACATTTGACCCTAGCTCTCATATAAGTCCAAATGACGGAAACAGCTTAAATATATACGTTTCGAGAAAATGTTTGTATGATGGCAAAATTTAGCAAATATTTGTCTTTATACAGGAAAAATAACACCTTTGACCTTAGTGGTGAAGGGTATCGTATGGTCGGCTTGACCGAGTATAGCGCTTTCTTACTTGTTTTTATTCAGTTTTTACCGTGTTCCTTTTTATATCCCTGTTTTGTCCTGTTACCTTATGAACGTCTGTCTTTCAACTTGCGTTTTTGAAGAAGAGTTTGTATGGGAGCTATGGTCAAATGTGGACCGATTTCAACGAAATTTGGTACAGTGATTTAGGTTTACATAAGCAGTATCTGTTTTAAATTTCATGAAAAAATATTGATATTTGTGGCCAATATAGCAACTCCGGGAAGTGGGACCTATGGGAGGTACCATAAATAATGGACCGATTTTGACCAATTTCAACAGCCATGGTCCCATTATCAAAAAGATTATCTGTGCCAAATTTCATCAAATTATCGTTAGAATTGCGACCTGTAGTTTGATTACAAGGTTTACATGGGGGTCCAGCCAGCCAGCCAGACGGACATCGCTAAATCGACTCAGAAAGTGATTCTAAGTCTATTGTTATACTAAAAGGTGGGTCTAAGACAAATATATCTATGCGTTACAAACATAAGCACAAACTTATAATACCCTTTCCACCTATGGTGGTAAAGGGTATAAAAACTTAAGAACTTAAGGGAGTATGATCATAAAATACCGTAAACAGGCGTAAAAAGGAAAAATACTTCTTTGCGATAACATTCTTGTTATATTTTTTGCGCCCTTTTTTAATATTGGAGGGGTTTCAATATATTATGAACATTCTTTTAAATCGTTGCTGTTTCATTTCATTACTTTTCAGCCGGACTAAAAGACACATAATAGTAAATGCAATGGTTTATGGCTTTTTATGTGCTCATTGAGTTTTAAGATAATAAAAATCCCCCATAGACAATAAAAACGAAAGACAGGAATAACAAGGACAAGAAACACTATCCATATCAGGATAATATTTAGATGAAATGTTGCAAAAAATATTGAAAAAAGGGTTGGTTATTTGCAAAAAAATACTATAATGAATGGAGGGACAACCGTAAGTGTTTGCAAATTTTATTATGAACAATATTTGTTTTTTTTTTGCTGATTAAGTTAAATTGCCGTGTAAAATTTTTCATATTTATGGAATGATATTGTTTTTATTTAAAGCAATTGATAAATTTAAATGCTGAGGATAAATTTTGTATTAAGTAAAGAAAGAAAAGAAATAAAACCTTATCCATAAGAAGCTAATCGAATGAGGGTGGACTTTATTTACATACCTCAAATAAAGAAAATCTTTATTATCGTAAACCTTTAGAACTACTTAAAGTATAATTTTTAAACTTTCAGCCTATAACTATCGTTTTTGTTATTGAGCGCAGTTTTGACCAAATGTAGCATCATTTGACCAGGGGTACTTGTTCCGCCTAGTAAAAACGCTCATTGTAAATATGTTTTTTTTTTACAGTCGCCCTCGTTGGAAAAAATCAAAATACAAAATTTGGTCTCATAACCGGGTATAGTTAGTCCAAACACGTTGATAGTAATACGGTAGGTTCATATATCTTGTAAGGAGTTCCTAATGCATCTACCGCACATAAAGGCTGGGCTGAACATTGACCGATTATATAACAAGTAAGAGTGTTATATTCGGCTGTGCCGAATCTTATATACCCACCATCAAGTTGTGTTAAATTTCGAAACATATTTCATATATCTTCAAGGGTGCAGCTAATTTAAAATCTGGACCAAAACGGAAAAAATCGCTAAGCTATTTGGTATTGTTGGTAAAACCTTTGGACTAAATTCGGTTGCCGTAGCTTTATAGTTCAACATTTAAAAATATTTTAGTGGTTTCCCCAGTATTTACTTTGATCAAAATTCGGTCTCAAAACTGGATATAGTTTTACATTAATAAGTTGTTAAATACATTTCGTTGTGATTAATATGTAGTTAGGCTAAACACGTTAATAGTAATACGACAGGTCCATATATTTCGTTATGAGTTCCTAATGCATTCATCATATATAAAGTCTGGGCTGAACATTGATGCCTATATAATTTCATAGGTGCAATCTTAATATAATGAATGTACCTCCAAATCTTTTTGATTGTAGATATAAAAAGGGGATGTTATATATATAAGAATTATAGCCAAATGTTGACCAAAATTTTACACACTGGCTGGTATATATAGAGAGCTTATTCTTGCAAAATTTAGTGACCATAGCTATCATAGTTTCTAATTTAATAGCTTTTAACTGGCCTTTGCTAAAATTTTTGGTTTCCGTGAGTGTTTTTCATATGAAAGCTAAAGTCAAGTATGGACTGATTCCTATAAAATTTGATAAACTGATCAAAAATTGCATAAAACTTCCCTATTTTAAATTTAATCGTCATAGCTATTACAATTGTATTCAATTTATCAGCACTAATGTGTTTCCCGGGGCGGGGTTATATGTGAGCTCTAACTAAATTTGAACCGATTTTGTCCATTTTCAACACACATCTTTTTCAAGATATCCAAAATACTTTTGTAAAAGTTTGTCCCTCTAGATCTTTTCGTTGAGGCCCTATCGTGCTTTTATCTGACGGACAGACGGACATAAACAACCTTTTCTTTATGTGTTTTTGTGTTTCCATAAGTTTTTTTTATATGGGAGCTATGGTCAAATGGTGACCGATTGTGACAAAATTTTGCACACTGGCTGACATTGACATAAGACTTCCTTGTGCTTAATTTAGTCTTACTAGCTCTTGTAGTTAAGGAGCTATCACGATTTTATCTGACGGACAGACGGACATAAATCCCCTTTTCTTTTTGAATTTTTGTGTTTTCGTAAGTTTTTTATATGGGACCTAGGTCAAATGGTGACCGATTGCGACAAAATTTTGCACACTGGCTGGTATTGATATAAGACTTTCCTGTGCCAAATTTAGTGGTTATATCTGTTATACTTTTAGATTTATTGGCATTTAAGTGTATTTTAGGTGAAATTTGGGCTTACAAATTTTTTGTATGGGAGCTATGGCTAAATGTGAACCGATTTCGATGAAATTTTATATGCTGCCTAGTGCTTATTGAAAACTTCTAGATACCAAATTTTGTCATCATAACTGTCATAATTTGTCATTTATTAGCAAATAAGCGATTAGCCTAGACGAGGTTATACGGGAGCTATGGTCAAATGCTAACCGATTTTGCCCAATTTCAATACCATTAATATATATTAATATAAAGCTCTTTTATGCAAAATTTAGAGGCCATAGCTGTCGCAGTTTATAATTTAATAGCTTCAAACTTCCGTATGAATCCCGGGACGGGGTTATGTGGGAGCTCTAACTAACTGTGAACCGATTTCGACCATTTTCAATACACAACTTCTGTAGCATATCGAAAATACTTTTGTTTAATTTTGCGCTTTCATTTATTTTTAGCATTTTGTATTTCCGTAAGTTTTTCATATGGGAGCTATGGTCAAATGGTGACCGATGGTGACAAAATTTTGCACACTGGCTGGCATTGACATAAGACTTCCTTGTGCTAAATTTAGTAGTCAAAGTTTTTACAGTTTATCATTTATTGGCATTTTAGTGTATCTTAGGTGAAATTTAGGCTGTTTCCATAAGTTTTTTGTATGGGAGCTATGGTTAAATGTGAACCAATTTTAATAAAAGTTTATATGCTTCCTAGTACTTATGTAAAACTTATATATACCAAATTATGTCATCATAGCTGTTATAATTTGTCATTTATTAGAAAATAAGTGATTATCCTAGACGAGGTTATACGGGAGCTATGGTCAAATGTGAACCGAGTTTGCCCAATTTCAATGCCAATATTTTCTAAGAAATGAAGAATATTTACGACAAATTACAGTAACCTATATCCTTTCGTTAAGGTTTTATCGTGCCGATAATAGACAGACGGACAGAAAGACAGACAGACAGACAGACAGACAGACAGACAGACAGACAGACAGACAGACAGACAGACAGACAGACAGACAGATAGATAGATAGATAGACAGACAGACAGACAGACAGACAGACAGACAGACAGACAGACAGACAGACAGACAGACAGACAGATAGACAGACAGACAGACATATAGCTTATCATAAGGATACTTTAATTTTGGTTTTTAAGGTAATATTAAGGAAACTACAAATGGAATGATAATCCAAATTACCTCCATTCTTTTTAATGGTGGGTAAAAAAAGTGGGTTATCACATGACCATAACGCTCCGAACTCACGGAATCGAGACATTCGCATTTCACTTACAGCAGCGATATTTGCAGCGGAAGTAGCGAAACGAAGATGCAAAGGCCCTACAATATTTCTAACCGCTCCAGTCTCTGCAAATTTCTTCACAATTTTGCCAATTGCTTGCGTAGTTGGACGATTATGTAAACCATAATCTCCTCCTAAAGCACGTTATATGGCTTTTGCAAAATCATCATTTTCGTAGTATGTTTTGATAATTTGTATGCGTTGTGTGATACTTTGGCGATCCATTTTCGTCAATCTCACACTTTCAACTGAAAAGAAAAAAAAAATGGTTTAACGACTTAGTTTGAAAGATGTCGAATTCCAGTCCTGTACTTTTGAAGCCACGAAATGGATAACCCGATTGCACTCCATACATTTTTTTCTGTCAAATATGAAATTAAAGTAGATAAAGAACAATCAATAAACATATAAGTTTTGAGAAAATGACGCCATCTGTCGATCATAGCATGATCAAATACACAGTTTACGATCTAAATCATTTTGAGTGATTTTCAGTGGCGCCACCTGTCGGAAATTAGTCACGTCAACTTAAAAGCCTTCGCTGGCTCATGCGCAACAACTTTGCTGTAGAGCATAACATTATCAAATGCATAGTTTACTATTCTATAAAGCACATACAGACAGACAAACATTCATTTGTTTAAAAGTTATAACATTACCAATTTGTTCCCGTTTTTATCCCCTATTTAATACTTCTTTGGTGCCAATTGAATTCAGTACTTTTTATAAAAACACAGTTAATATATTGTTACTACTCATAATACGTTATGAGATTTTAAGTTATCATTTTATCCCTTTTTACCCATTTTGGCCCCCGAAATCAAAAAAGTAGCAAATACGTGTTTAACGTTTTTTTTTCACATTTATTGATTCTAGTACAAAGTTAATATCTCTATTTTTTTGGTTCAGAAGATAAGTGAGGGTTAAAAATTGTACCAAAAAAGCTACTTTCACCACTTTTAACCCCCTATCGGGCATAGTTTCAATAAAGTACCAAACACCTGTCCACTTATTTTTACAGTTGTTTGAAACGTAATATTAATATTGTTTTTATGCCTATTACTTGAGGTGATCTTACGTTTTCGATTATTTCCCCTTTTAGCCGTTTTTACCCCCTTAGAGGCAAAGTTTCCAAAAGTCCCTTCATACTCGACCCATACGTCAAAAAAAGATACCCACCGTGAAAATGTAATCAAAATTGTTAGAGCCGTTTTTCTATATAAAAGTATATTAAGTATATATATATATATATATATATATATATATATATATATGCATATGAAAATGATAAGGAGGCTTAGTATTCCATTTCACCGAGCGTTTGCGCAAACCTAAAGTACTCCAAGCCGCGGCGGTGCCAAGAAGTGATAAAAATGAAAGGAGATTCAACCAAATATTGAAATAAAATTAGGATTTGATAGTATTTTTAAACAAAAAATTAAGTACATTTTGCAAAATATAAATAGTTCTTATTATTTTTTCCAGACATTTTTTCAAAAACCCCAAATAATTTAATAAATTATGCAGAGTTGCAATTTGTTTTAATATTTTTACATAGTTCAATTGAATATGTTTATTTTACGTAGTTAATTTATTTTATTTGTGTAAGGGTACAAAAAAAAATAAGAAAATATGTAATTTCTTACTCGTTCTTATTATTTTTTCCACCACTGTATTTACATACAATTACACTGCTCTGTAAAAATTCATTTTTTGTCTTTCCTTTTAATAAAACTATGAGGACTATATGGATCTTGATGCGCTAAACTCAAATCCGGTTTCGGTTTTTCTCTATGAGATATGGTTTTTTTTATGGGCGTGGCAAATTTTTCACCTTAAATTAGTCAGGTACGGAGACCTATTTCGTCCTAACTCGAGAACGACTCATTTGATTTTCAAAATTAAAACACCTGAAGATGCATAACAAAATTGCATTTATTTTAATCTAATATAATTTTTCTGTATCTCTTATCGTTTTGGAGTTATTTAGAAATTAATGGAGAAAAAATATTTTTTTCGTGCGAAATTCATAATTTTTTTCAGGTTAAAAATGTAATTTAAAAAAAGATAAAGTAAAATTTTAACATTTTTAATATTTTTCTAAGAGCTACATATGTATCTTAAAAATAAAATAAGCTATAAACCATAAAAATTGGTTTAAAAATGTGAATTTATTACCAATTTACCGCAGATAAATTTTACTTTATCTTTACATTTTTAACCTGAAAAAAAATTCGCACGAAAAAAAAATGTTTTCTCCATTAATTTCTAAATAACTCTAAAACGATAAGAGATACAGAAATTATATTTAACTTAAATAACTGCAATTTTGTTATGCATCTTCAAGTGTTTTAATTTTGAAAATTGGATGAGTCGTTCTCGAGTTAGGTTGAAATAGGTCTCCGTACCTGACTAATTTAAGGGGAAAAATCTTCCACGCCCATAAAAAAAATCCAGATCTGATGGAAAAAAAACGACAACGGATCTGAGTTTAGCACATCAAAATGTAGTCCACATAGTTTTATTAAAAGGAGGATTTGGCTGCAGAGCAGTGTTATTGCTCGTTTAAGCAACCACCTAATATAAAAACTATTTCTCAAAAATATCAAATAAATTTTGAATTTATTTTGATCTTTTGAAATTTCTCACAATATCTCACTCAACCCCCAATTTAATTGAATGACGAACGAGTATTTATTTATGCATTTCTAAAGCACTTAACACATTTAAATATAAATCCTAGTAGTTTACCAAAAAATGTGTAAAGTATATGCAACCCAAAAAGTAAAAGCAAAATATCCCTTTTTCATCAACATTCTCACCAGGATTAGAACGTTATTAAATTGTCCCTTAAGCCTAAGCACGTGTTAGCATCAAAATTCTAGAAGTTTGAGAGCAATAAAAAAGTAAACACAAAAGCAAAGGCAACCGGCAAAAACCATAGCAATTTGTTGTAGTTTTCATCATCAACGACAAGATTAAGATATTTTATCTATCAAAAACTTGAGGTTGCCTTAGAAATTTTCTATTAAAATGTCATTTATCAGAAATTTACAGCTGAACAGACGATAAAGAGACTTACGCCTGTTTTTGTATGTAACATTTTAATGAAGTTCATTCGATATCGAAAAAGTTGTACGTAATTGGTAGTGAAATGGATTAAGATTAAAACGTGTTGATATATAGAGTGTAACTATGACAATTGTTTGGGAATTTTTAATGGGGTGGGGAAGACATGTATTGTTGCATTTAAGTTTTATGAGACTGGGTCAAAATTCGTGAATTTTATAAAAAAACAATCTATGAAGAATTCATTTTTTCACTTCATAACATTATTTCGTATCTTAAAATTATTTGAATTTAAATACGAACAAGAAAAAAATTTTCTATGGAAAAATTTTTGATAAAAAATTTTCTATAGAAAAATGTTTGAGGAAAAATATTTTTTTAAAAAATTTTTGATAAAAAAAAATTTTAATAGAAAAATTTTTGATTAAAGAATTTCAATAGAAAAATTTTTGAAAAAAAAAATTCTAAAAACGTTTTGATAAAAAAATTTCTATAGAAAGATTTTTGATAAAAAAAAAAATTTTCTATAGAAAACTTTTTCTGTAGAAAATTTTCTAAAAAATTTTTGATAAAAGAATTTTCTATAGATAAATTTTAAACAAAAATATTTTCTATGGACACATTTTTGATTATAAATATTATATAGGAAAAGTTTTTATAAAAAAATTTTCTATAGAAAAATGTTTCAAATTAAAAAATTTTTGATAAACGAATTTTCTATAGGAAAATTTTTGACAAAAAAATTTTTCTATAGAAAAATTTTTTTGTAGAAAATTTAAAAAAAATTTTTTAATAAAAGAATTTTCTACAGAAAAATTATTGATTACAAATATTCTATAGAAAAATTTTTGATAAAAAACTTTTCCATAAAAGATTTTTGATACAAAATATTTTTTTAAAAAAATTCTTAATAAAAAATTTTCAATAAGAAAATTTTTGATAAAAAAAACTTCTAAGAAAAATTAAAAAAAAAAAATCCAAAAACCTTTTGATAAAAAAAAATTCTCTAAAAATATTTTTGATAAAAAAATATTCTATAGAAAATTTTCTAAAAATTAAAAGAATTTTCTATAGAAAAATTTTAGAATAACAAATATTCTATACAAAAATTTTTGAAAAAAAATTTTTCTATAGAAAAATGTTTGAGGAAAAATATTTTTTTAAAAAATTTGTGATAAAAAAATTTTAATAGTAAAATTTTTGATAAAAAAATTTCTACAGAAAAATTTTTGAAAAAAAGATTCTAAAAACGTTTTGATAAAAAAAAGTTCTATAGAAAGATTTTTGATATAAAAAATTTTCTATTGAAAAGTTTTTCTGTAGAAAATTTTCTAAAAAATTTTTGATAAAAGAATTTTCCAAAAGAAGTGTATTTGCATTTGATCCCAAACCTGTTACATTTATTTATTAATGTAACAGATCAATTTATTGATAAAAAGCCAAAAAATGTTTGCGGAGAAACCAAATTCCTCGACGCGTTTCGATGGTTGGTTAAGCCATCTCTTCAGGAGGATTATCCCCAATTTAGACAGATCGAAAACCTCGCATTGTTACTAAATTTACAAACATAACTATTAAGAATTATGTTCATAAACCAAAAGTAAAAGCGTAGATTATCGACTGAACAAAAACAATTTGTTATTTTTTGATAAAACTGCATGCATTCAGCTTATTTTTAAAATAAACTTGTTTATTTTAAAACATCTTACCCCCCCTTCTTCACAGCATTCTGCATATAGTAGCCGACGGCTACAGCAAGAATGTGGGAAGTGAAGGTAGATGAAAACTGAAAAATGTTTGTTTTTGTTCAGTCGATAATCTACGCTTTTACTTTTGGTTTATGAACATAATTCTTAATAGTTATGTTTGTAAATTTAGTAACAATGCGAGGTTTTCGATCTGTCTAAATTGGGGATAATCCTCCTGAAGAGATGGCTTAACCAACCATCGAAACGCGTCGAGGAATTTGGTTTCTCCGCAAACATTTTTTGGCTTTTTATCAATAAATTGATCTGTTACATTAATAAATAAATGTAACAGGTTTGGGATCAAATGCAAATACACTTCTTTTTGAATAATATTTACATCCCGACTAATTTGTTATTTTTTGATAAAAGAATTTTCTATAGATAAATTTTTAACAAAAAAATTTTCTATGGAAAAATTTTTGATTACAAATATTATATAGAAAAATTTTTGATAAAAAAATTTTCTATATAAAAATGTTTCCAATTAAAAAATTTTTGATAAACGAATTCTCTATAGGAAAATTTTTGGCAAAAACATTTTTTTATAGAAAAATTTTTCTGCATAAAATTTTTAAAAAATTTTTTAATAAAAGAATTTTCTATAGAAAAATTATTGATTACAATTATTCTATAGAAAAATTTTTGATAAAAAAAATTTCCATTGATGCAAAATATTTTTTTAAAAAAATTTTTAATAAAAAAATTTTTGATAAAAAAAATTTTATAGAAAATTTTTTGAAAAAAAATTCCAAAAACATTTTGATAAAAAAAAATTCTATAAAACATTTTGGATAAAAAAAATATTCTTTAGAAAATTTTCTAAAAAATAAAAGAATTTTCTATGGAAAAATTTTAGAATTAACAAATATTTGATAAAAACTTTTCTATAGAGAAATTTTTGAGATAAAAAAAATTCTTAGTAAAAAATTTTCAATAAGAAAATTTTTGATAAAAAAAACTTCTATAGAAAAATTTTTGAAAAAAAAAATCCAAAAACCTTTTGATAAAAAAAAATTCTCTAAAAATATTTTTGATAAAAAAATATTCTATAGAAAATTTTCTAAAAATTAAAAGAATTTTCTATAGAAAAATTTTAGAATAACAAATATTCTATACAAAAATTTTTGATAAAAAATTTTTCTATAGAAAAATGTTTGAGGAAAAATATTTTTTTAAAAAATTTGTGATAAAAAAATTTTAATAGTAAAATTTTTGATAAAAAAAATTTCTACAGAAAAATTTTTGAAAAAAAAATTCTAAAAACGTTTTGATAAAAAAAAGTTCTATAGAAAGATTTTTGATATAAAAAATTTTCTATTGAAAAGTTTTTCTGTAGAAAATTTTCTAAAAAATTTTTGATAAAAGAATTTTCTATAGATAAATTTTTAACAAAAAAATTTTCTATGGAAAAATTTTTGATTACAAATATTATATAGAAAAATTTTTGATAAAAAAATTTTCTATATAAAAATGTTTCCAATTAAAAAATTTTTGATAAACGAATTCTCTATAGGAAAATTTTTGGCAAAAACATTTTTTTATAGAAAAATTTTTCTGCATAAAATTTTAAAAAAATTTTTTAATAAGAATTTTCTACAGAAAAATTATTGATTACAATTATTCTATAGAAAAATTTTTGATAAAAAAAAATTCCATTGATGCAAAATATTTTTTTAAAAAAATTTTTAATAAAAAATTTGCAATAAAAAAATTTTTGATAAAAAAAATTTTATAGAAAATTTTTTGAAAAAAATTCCAAAAACGTTTTGATAAAAAAAAATTCTATAAAAATATTTTTGATAAAAAAATATTCTATAGAAAATTTTCTAAAAAATAAAAGAATTTTCTATAGAAAAATTTTAGAATTAACAAATATTTGATAAAAACTTTTCTATGAGATAAAAAAATTTTAATAAAAAAATTTCTATAGAAAAATTTTTGAAAAAAAAAAATTCTAAAAAGGTTTTGATAAAAAAGTTTTCTATAGAAAGATTTTTGATAAAAAAAATTTCTATAGAAAAATTGTTTGTAGAAAATTTTCTAAAAAATTTTTGATAAAAGAATTTTCTATAGATAAATTTTTAACAAAAAAATTTTCTATGGAAAAATTTTTGATTACATATATTATATAGAAAAATTTTTGATAAAACAATTTTCTATAGAAAAATGTTTCCAATTAAAAAATTTTTGATAAATGAATTTTCTATAGGAAAATTTTTGGCAAAAAAATTTTTCTATAGAAAAATTTTTCTGTTGAAAATTTTATAAAAATTTTTTAATAAAAGAATTTTCTACAGAAAAATTATTGATTACAAAAATTCTATAAAAAAATTTTCCATAAAAAGATTTTTGATACAAAATATTTTTTTAAAAAAATTTTTGATAAAAAATTTTCAATAAAAAAAATTTTGATAAAAAAACTTCTATAGAAAAATTTTTGAAAAAAAAATCCAAAAACGTTTTGATAAAAAAAAAAATGTCTATAAAAACATTTTTGATAAAAAAGTTTTCTATAGAAAATTTTCTAAAAAATTTTTGATAAAAGAATTTTCTATAGAAAAATTTTTGAATAACAAATATTCCATAAAAAAAATTTTTGATAAAAAATTTTCTATGGAGAAATTTTTGATAATTTTTTTTTTTTAATTTTCTATAGAAAAATTTTTGAAAAAAAAATTCTATAAAAATATTTTTGATTAAAAAAACTTTTTGATAAAAAAAATTTTCTATATAAAAATTTTTCTGTAGAATGGTGAAAGAAGTTTCTATAGAAAAATTTTTTACAAAAGAGTTTTCTATGGAAAAATTTTTGATAACAAATATGAAAAAAATTTTTTTTTTTTTTTGCTAGAAATTTTCAATAGAAAATTTTTTGATAAACAAAATTTTTATAGAAAAATTTTTGATAAAAAAATTTTCTAAAAACGTTTTGATAAAAAAAAATTTCTAAAGAAACATTTTTGATAAAAAAAAACTATAAGAAAATTTCGTACAAGTGCAATTAACAAATTATGTTTTTAGGCATTGGCAAAATGTGAATTGATCCAAACACAAAGTGCATTGTATTTCCGCCAGATTTTTGTAAGATGAATTGTAAGAACATTACTATGAATATACGCAATGGATGGAACGTGCATTTCTTGCTCCAAAAAGTATTGATGTCAATTCTTCTAACACTAGTACTATTCGTTCTAAAATCGACTTAAGCGGTTACTGCTTTAACGCAGTATCGAATAGTTCTTTTTTAAACTCTCTAATAAAATGCTGTCATAACAACAAATATCAACATCTTCCCATCAGACAATAACAAAACTGACAATTATAAATGACGTTGTTAGTTGTTCACTCAGGTGATAGACACGTTCATGCATGTACAAGAAATAACAAGAAAAATATTGAACCAAAAAAAAAATGACGTGAAAACTTTTAAAAAATTCATATGTACACATATAGGCTTAAATTTCCCCCAAAAAAATTATAAGGAAAATACTGGAAAATCATTTTTTTGCACTTAATACAACAGCCAATCGAACAGGGCGAATAACCGGAAAAGGATATACATATAAAAAAAATATTTTTTGGGAAAAAGCAAGAAAAATTTTTGTTAAAATTTTTATTTGTTTTTTGGTAGCAGATAAAAACTGGGGAAAAACATGAGTTTCTAATTGAATTTTTTCCACCATTTATGTCGATAGTTTTTAGAAGTTTATAAATGTTTTTTCTATATTTTTTTTTGATTTTCCTCCAGCTGGAAATTATGAAATGTCACTATTGTTTGTTATTTGCTAGAGAACACTCATTTAATTGGTGTGTGCATTCGAGTCTCCAAAGCCTTCTAATGAATATGTATGTATGTATGTGTGCAGGCATGTCTGTGTCTGACAGTTATACCAGGGAGCCCATCAATTATTTCCAATTGACAAGTTTCTAAGGTGTGTTTATTCTTTAGCTGCTATATTTTTTTGTTTTGCTAGTGTTTAAGTTAAAATTCTAAAAATCAAATTCATTAAGATGATTTGACTATATTTTCATGCATATAATATTAAAGACTTCAGTTTGGTTTAAACTTTCTAATGGGTTTAAATTGTCCTTGATTTTAAGACATTATAAACCATTTTTTTTATCGGTTGGAATATCAAATTTATTATTCCTTTTAATATTTATGCTCTAAACAATGATTACTTACACAGCCTGTATTTTTGAAGGCAAATTATAAACATCTTGATATTAAAAACGTTAAAGTTAAACCTTGACAAATATTTGGTATTTTCATTACAGATGAGAGTAAAATTTTAGTTATGAATTTTGTAAAATAAAAAAAAAAAATCTGCATAAACACGGTATTTCTCATAGCCCCACAAAAAAGTCTAATGATGTCAAATTGCATGATCTTGGTGGCTGGTTGATATCGCCACGACGAGATATTACGCGGATAGGAAATGTATTTTGCAATAAAGCCATATTCGCTCGAGTTGTGTGACATGTGGCACCGTCTTGTTGAAAGAAAGTGCTATAGTCGGTCAAGCCCGACCATAAGATACCCTTTACCACTAAGGTCAAAGGTGTTCTTTTTCCTGTATAAAGACAAATATTTGCAAAATTTTTCCATCAAACAAACATTTTCTCAAAACTAACATATTTAAGATATTTCCGTTATTTGGGTTTATATGAGAGCTATGGTCAAATGTGGACCGATTATCGAAATTTGGCAAATTGATTACAGTTGTTACAAAAATCATGTGAGAAAAAAATAAACTTTAAATTCTCATTAGCTTTATATTTACCAGCGTTTTAGTGATTTTTGTCTCATTTAGTGCGTTTTTAAAGAAGAGTTTGTATGGGAGCTATGGTCAAATGTGGACCGATTTCAACGACATTTTATAAAGTGGTTTAAGTTTACATAAGCAGTATTTGTTTTAGATTTTATTAAAAAATATTTATATTTGTGGCCAATATGTCAATTTCGGGAAGTGGGACCTATGGGAAGTACCATAAATAATGGACCGATTTTGACGAATTTCAATAGCCGTAGTCCCTATATCAAAAAAATGATCTGTGCCAACCTTGATCAAATTATCTTTAAAATTTCGACCTGTACTTTGATTACATGGTTTACATAGGGATCCAGCCAGACGGATGGAGGGACTGACATTGCTAAATTGACTCAGAAAGTGATTCTAAGCCTATTGGTATACTAAAAGTGTGCTCTAAGATAAATATTTATATGCATTACATACATCAGCACAAACTTATAACACCCTTTCCACCTATGGTGGTGAAGGGTATAAAAAGTCGGTTATCATATGACCATAACGCTCCGCATTCACGAAATCGACACATTCGGGTCTTTGGCAACACTTTCACATATATCATTGATTTTTAAGCGGTACGAGCTAAACGATGATGCACAGGCCTTACAATATTTGCAACCGCTCCAGTCTCTTCAAATTTCTTCACAATTTTGCCAATTGATTGCGTAGTTGGACGATTATGTACACCATAATCTCCTCTTAAAGCACGATATGTGGCTGTTCCAGAATCACCTTTTTTGTAGTATGTTTTGATAATTTTTGTGTGATACTTAAGCGATCCATTTTCGTCAATGTCAGACTTTCAACTGAAAAGTCGTATTCCAGTCCTATACTTTTGAAACCACAAAATGGATAACCCGATAGTTGCATCAGTTGAGAACGTCTGGACCGATTTAGACAATTTTTTACCAAATGTTTGTCATAGTAGAAGTAAAGTTTGTATATAAAAATAAATTGACCACACCGACTTTTATGCCCACTTTTTTCGATTTATTTTAAATTGGAAAACGGTTGCAGGAATTTGGGTAATTTTTCTCGGAAATATTTGTAGTATTTAAATTCGAATTTTTGAGGAAGAAAAATTTGACCACGCCCATTTAAACGTCTACTTTTCTTTATTTAACTTAAATCGGAAAACGGCAACACTGGTAATTTTTTTCTTAAATGTTCGTATTAATTCAATTTAAGTTTTAACTTAAAGAAAAAATTACCACGCCCACTTTTTTTGATTTATCTTAAATAGGATAAAAGCTTAACGGATTTTGGTAATATTTGATGATTGTTTGATAATGGTTTGACGGTTTCCTGGCGATTGTTTGATAATGGTTTAATGGTTGTTTGAAGATTTTGACGATTTGTTTAAAGATTGTTTAATGATTTTTTGAAAGTTGTTTAACGATTGATTGACTGACGACTGTTTGAAGATTTTTAATGATTGTTCGATAACTGTTTAATGATTAACTGTCGTTTTTTTTTTACGAATGTTTGATAAGTGTTTAATAGTTTTTCGATGTTTGATTGACGATTGACTGACAACTTTTTAAAGATATTTAATGATTTTTCAATAATTGCTTGATGATTGTTTGAAGACTTGTGAGGATTTGTTGAAAACTATTTGATGATTATCTGATGGTTGTTTAACAAATTTTTGATGATTGTTAGCAATTGGTTAATGATTGTTTAACAATTTTTTGTCTTTTGATTGTTTGAAGATTTTGGGCGACAGTTTGATGATCGTTTGACGATTGACTTACGATTGATAAACGATTGATGAAGATTGTTTGAAGACCTTTAAGGATTTTTTTTATTGTTTGACGATTGTTTGATGGCTGTTTGACAAATTTTATGACGATTGTTAGCGATTGGCTTATGACTGTTTAACAATTTTTTGTTTCTTTTTTTTGTTTGAAGATTGATGGCGACTGTTTGATGATTGTTTGACGATTGATTAACGATTGATGAACGATTGACTGACGATTATTTGATGATAGTTGATGATTGGATAATAATTCTTTGACGGATTATTAATGACTTTTTAACGGCTGTTTGTTGTTTGTTTTACTGGTGTTAGATGATTGTTTGATGGTTGTTCGGTGATTGTTTTATGATTGATTTAATATTGCTTGGCAACTATTTGGTTATTTGACGATTGAATTAGAAGGCCTATCTATATACTCGTATTATATTTATGGAGGCCTTAACCATGGACAGAATTTCTTAAAAATTGTACAATATATTTTGGGAAATACATAGGTCAGAAACATTTTTGGAGTCTCAAATGGGCGTAACACGCCCATTTATGACTTATATTATATTCCATAACTGTGGATATGCAAAGGCTCAGTTAAAGCCAGCCAGATGCTGCAATGAATAAGCCTATTTTATGAATATTAATATTCTAGACTTCGGATAAGTTGTCCAAATACAGATGATAAGCCCGAAGACGAGCAAGGGCTGGGCAGTGACAGAGAAGGCGAGTAACAGTTTCTTTCTCCTCAAGGTTATGACAACTTCTACAGTAGTCACTTCGTTGAAGATTGAGTCTCCTAGCATGTATTTTCATAAAGTATTCAGTGTCAAGTGAGGATTGTTATAAGAATGCGTAGTGTAGGGATAATTCAGGTAACTTATACAGGCTAGTCTTGAGATTGAGCAGTTATTTTCTGTGGTCCAAAAGGCTGACCTATACAAAAAATTTTTAAAAATTATTATTTCATATTATTTCTGGGTCTATGTTGAAAGTATGCTGATTTTTTTTTTTTGTTAGAAATTAGTTAAGCTTAACCCTTTTTTCCCGGGGTCAAATAGAAGTTTTGATTTTTTTTAAATTTCAATATAAAATTATTCAAAAATCTTTTTAATTTAGTTAAGAATTTCAATAAAAAATACATAAAAGTGATTCTAAGATATGTACTAAGATTAACGTGATGTCTTAATTTTAAAGAAAATTGGGTAATTTTAGTCCCATGTCTTTTAAAGGTTATAATCAATGAAATCACATCGTTAATGACATTACTTCCTTAATGACTTCACTTTGTTGACGTAATGACTTAAATATCGAATAAGAAGTTTGTTTTTAATATTTTAGCTGTTTATGTCATTATTTCATAATTAAAAGTTTTGCTGCATTTTCGATTTTTAATATTTAAATGTAAAAATTTGTTTTGAAATCGACCTGATAATGAATAATTTTGAAGTTTTCCAAATTTTCTATACTAATTATTCTCCCTCAACTGTTCAGTTCTTACCACTTCAATATACTGTCTCCTGCTTTAAATATTATTGGTTTTCTATTTAGACTTAAAACCAAAACAGACCCAGGCAATCTACTTTGAAACTACAAAACATACAACAATAAATTGTGCATGCAAAAGAAATATTTCATTAGAAATACTTAGGGATTCGATCTATTTATTTTTGCATACATTTCATGGTTTTTTGAATACCCCTTCCCCACAACACTCATCCCTTTCACAACACCCCATAGTGAAGAGTGAGGGATTATGTAAAATTTCATATCGATTTGGCGTTAGTGGTGTCAATGGATATGCAACCGGAATGAAAACATTTCCGTTTTATATTGTCACTAAAAATTGTTTATTCCTCCCACTTGTCTTTAGATTTCTCAACGATTTTTCACCGAGATGTTGTTTTACATTTATTCAAAAAGAAAAAAACAGAAAAAAACAATTGAGTATTTTAATATTAAAGTATCAGAAGTTGGTAACTGTATAACATCGGTAGTGTCGGAAAGGCAAAACCCAACAATAGCAAGAACAATTGACAACGGAAACATCGTTTAACAATAAATAAATAATCGATTTAAGGCATGAATAGGCTAATGCCAGCAACTTAGTCTTGTACACTCGAAAAAGAAATGATGGTAAAAAATCAAGCATAGCCCATGTTCAGCTACTGGAGGTCAAAGCATTTATATTTACTATCCTAACTGGTGATATCCAAGCAACTTTATGTATGATCTTGTGGGCGTGACGCCTCCCATATTAGGCAAGTATTGTATAAAACGAATATAGATAAAATATATTCACATAAGATCAAATTAAAATTGTTTAATTAAAATTTATATGGAGATATTTTCTTACCATTGGATAGTTTTGCGTTTTTTTGTATATTTTGAAAATTAGCTAAGGCGGGCCTGGGAACTGAAAAACGGGGAAGTTTTTACCCTTTTCTTTAAAATTGCCCTAATTTCGAACGTCTCTACCGATTTGGACAATTTTACTTCTAAATGTTTGTCATAGTCTAAGTTAGGTTTCTTTATAAAGAAAAATTGACCACACCCACTTTTACGCCTACTTTTTGTTTAATTATAATTTGAGGATTTTTTTCGATTTTTTATGGTTGTTTTTATGATTGCTTGATAGTTAATTGATGACTGATAGACGAACGAATATTTGATGATTTTTAATGATTGTTCGATAATTGTTTGACTGTTGACTGGCGATTGTTTGACTGTCGTTTGATGATTTTTTGAAGCTTTTTGATCATTTTTGACTGTTTGACGATCATTTGATGTTTTTTTTATGATCATTTGATGGTTGTTTGATAGGTGTTAAATAATTGATCGACGATTGACGCACGACTATTTGATGATTCCTAATGAATGTTCGATAATTGTTTAGCGAATGTTTGATAATTATTTGATGGTTTTTAAAAACTTTTTAACTGTTTGACAATTGTTTAATGGTCATGATGTTTCATCAAAGAAAAATTTACTATGCCAACTTATTTTGATTTATCTATCGGGTGTTTTTTATTGAGGTATAGAACTTTAAGTTGGCATCACTTTTTTAACTGGCGGCCATTTTGTCAGCTGTCAAGTGATTAATATTTAGTTTGGTTTGCCATTTCATCATGAACAGGTTGACAAAAGAACAACGCTTGCAAATCGTGCAAATTTATTTCGAAAATAATGGTTCAGTTCGCGAAGTTTACCGCTAGCTCCGTCCATTTTATGGTCGACATAATCGTCCATCAAAGCAATTAATTCGGTTAACCATGGATCGTTTTCGCACTACGTTTACTCTATGTGATAATACGCATCCGCAGCGACGTCGAACAGTGCGCACCGAAGAAGCAATTGCCGCTGTAGAGCAAAGTGTTGAAGAGGACCCGAATGAATCGATTCGCCACCGTGCACAGCAATTGGAGCTTTGTCCATCAACTTTATGGAAGATTTTGCGCAAAGATCTTGGCTTGCGACCTTACACGATCCAGCTTGTGCAAGAATTAAAGCCGCGAGACCATGCAATGCGTCGTGATTTTGGTGTATGGGCCGAAAATGAGATTGATCTCGATGCTGATTTTCATCGCAAAATTTTGTTCAGTGATGAAGCTTATTTTTGGTTGAATGGTTACGTCAACAAGCAAAATTGCCGCATTTGGAGTGAAGAGAATCCACATGAGACCCTTGAGACGCCATTACATCCACAAAAACTGACTGTTTGGTGTGCTCCATGGGCTGGTGGAGTCATTGGGCCATACTTCTTTCGAAATAATGCTAGAGAGTCAGTTACCATAAATGGAGACCGGTATAGAGCCATGATAACCGACTATTTTCTTCCCCAATTGGATGGCATGAATGTGGATGAGTTGTGGTTCCCCTAAGACGGCGCTACATGCCACACAGCGCACGTCACAATTGATTTATTGAAGGAAACATTCGATGAGCGCATAATTTCGCGGAATGGACCTGTCAATTGGCCACCAAGATCGTGCGATTTGACACCACTGGATTATTTTCTTTGGGGATATGTGAAGTCGCTCGTCTACGCCAACAAACCAGAAACGTTAGGGGACTTGGAAGCCAACATTCGTGGCGTTATTGCCAACATACGGCCCCATATGCTCGAAAAAGTAGTTGAAAATTGGACCTGTAGAATTGGCTTTTTTCGAGCCAGCCGCGGCGGCCACATGCCCGAAATCATATTTAAACATTAATGGCATAAAATTATCCTTCCAATAAAGCCAAATTGATGGACATTAAAACGATTTTCTTGTGTTTTATTTCAATTCAAAGTTCTATACCTCTAAAAAAAACTCCCATTATATATACCCAGTAAAACTTTTCATTACCAAATAATGAGTTAAACAGTTAAACTATTGAACACGAACTACTTACTCATTCGCTGTTTAAGTCATTACATTAACATGGGGATGTCATTGGAGGCAAGTACTTACCAATTGCAGAAAAGTATTGACTTGGGTAAGCAATTTGAAAGCAACAACAACAACAGCAACAACTTTTTTGTTGTTGTTTTATTAAAAACATATATTTTTAAACGAAATACAAAATTTTTTTTATGATCCCATATGGGGGCTCGAACCCAGACCCTCCGACTGCTAGGCAGAGACTCTTCCACTGAGCGACTTCATATGTTGAAAACTTAGCAGCTTATAGTTAATATAAACAATTTTTAATTTTAGATCCAAAATCATGTGAAAATAATTTTGTTTTTCCCTGCTTTTTTTTGCTTTGTTGTAATTTTTGGAAAAATATTTTTATACGATTTTTTGTAATTATTTTAAAACTTTTTTAAAATTATTTTAAAACTTAAACAATTTAAATCTTCTTTTTTGTATAAGTTTTTACATAAGATTGACTCTTACTTACTTAAATGTTACAACCTGTTAAGGTCAAAGTCCGAGCATATTTTAGAATTCCATGGATTTCGATCTTGTACGAATATTCTCCAATTTTATAGGCCAAGCTTTGAAAAATGTTCCTCTACTTGGTCTTTCTATCGAAGTTTCGGACATCCTCCTCTAATATTAGGTAGTGGTACATTTCAATTCTAATTTTATCCTCTTCATTGTATTTTTTTTTTCAAGAGAGGGTTACTAGCCCGTAATCCTAACCCATTTTTATCGATCTTATGGGACAACTCTCGGAACATGTTAACTCACAATATTAATGGGTGTTAAACTAGCTCCCCGGGTGATACCATGAGGAGGTGTGTGTCCACAGTTGAGATGAAGGATGACCCAGATAAGTTGGGCTTATCAAGTTAAGACCAATTAGAATCGTGTTTGGTATTCAATATCCCCTACATAATCAAAATTGACTCATGATTGTATTTTTTCATTAACGTGAGTTAGTTTTACAAATTTTTTTTACAGAAGATAATATTTAAGTTCTTAAAATTCAAAAATCATTTAAAAAGACTCTTTTAATAAAAAAAAAAACTAAAAGAAATTGTTGCCCTTGGTGGGATTTGAACCGGGGCCATTCAGTTTAAATTACCATCTTAATTACAAATAAGTACTTCTGTAATAACTTATTATTTATTCGGGGTTTGTAGTCGTTACAAGTTGTAGTCGTTACAAGGTAACCAGTTATCAGAGTACTTGCCATTACCAAAGTTTTGCTGGGTATATATTGGTTTCATTTGATTGTTTGATAATGACGGTAGACTGGTGAATGTTTGATGATAGCTAGAAGATTTTTTACAATTTTGTATGATGAGTATTTGATGATTCTTAAATGATTGTTCGATAATTGTTTGACGATTGACTAGTGACTGTTTGACGATGGTTTGATAATTTTTTTAAAGATTCAAACACCTTTTTTTTAACTGTTAAACGATTTTTTTTATGTTTTTTACGAATATTTGATGGTTATTTGATAATTGTTTGATGATTGAACTACGGTTGCTTGACGACTGTTTCATTTGATTTGTAATGATTGTTTGACAATTGACTGGCGATTGTTTGACAGTTGTTTTAAGTTTTTTTTTTAAGGCTTTTAAGGATTTTTGACGACTGTTTATTGATTGTTTGATGATTATTTTATGATTTTTTTTTAGGAAATTTTGTTTTTTGGAGATTGTTGACTGCTGGTTGATGACGTTTGTTTGCTGATAGTGAACGATTGTTGGATGGTTGTGTTTGACGATTGTTTGATAGTTGTCTAGTGATGGTGTTATGGCTGATTGACGATTGTTTGTTTATTGTTTGATGATTGTCGGTGTTAGACGATTGTTTGATGATTGTGTGGAGATGGTATTATGGTTACTTGACGATTGTTTAACAATTGTTTGTTGAATACTTAATGTTAGATTTTGAAGACCTTTCTATGTATAAAATTTAAAGTCTCCATAAACATAAATTTTTGAGTGTCATTATTTAAATCTCAACACTCAAACTCTCAATAAAACGTGTTTTGAAACCATGTCGCAAAGTTTCCTTTCTAGCTTAAGTTAAAAACATTAAAGCAATTAATTTCCCATTAGTTTTGGCATAACCCGGAGTTGGGGAAGTGAGATATACCAGAGCCAAAGAGCCATAAAGACGACAAAGACGCATCTCAATGTTGCGTTTTTTCATGCACGTGATGTCAAGTTTTTGTAGTTGTGTATTCGGTATTGCTCCAAAAAAATAAGGAAAATCTGTCAAACGCTTAATACCAAACGGAAGTAGGTGGTGAAAATGTTTAAGCAAGGAAGAGCTTACACACACGCATTGCAAAAACAAATACTTTTACACTAGAACCAAAAAAGAAAAGAAACAAATCCAGCATAAAACGATGAGAGGATGACACAAAAATACAAATACGACTCAAATAAATAACTATAGTACAAAAAACAAGAAACAAATCTCTTAAACAAAGTACAAAATTTACTTGTGTAGTTTGCACTTTAGTTAGGATGCGATTAGAAAAGCTCTAAAGAAACGAAGCAAATGAACCTTTTTGCCATTTCATGGCATTTCGATAAATCCAACCACGTTGATGAAAATGAATGATACTCTAGATACACGTTAGACTCACAATGCCTTTGCTGTCTTTTTTATTTCAGTTACTTTTATCCTTTAGCATTTTAGTACTTGTATGCATTAGGAATTGCTTTGCTGCATACTTACATACATTCGTACACATACAACCTCTAACATTCGTTTTGTTCTTTCTTTCCCTATCCTGTAAACGATTTGTTTATTTCCTGTTGACAATGGAATTTCTTTTCTTTCCTTTTTTGTGGATGTTGTGGCAAAAAAAGGAAGAAACGACATAAGTACAAAATACCAGAAAAGAGAAATAATCAATGTCTACTTGTAGCAACAACGATTACACTATTTTCTAAGAGGTTTAATTAAGTCAACCGAAAATTTAACACAAACAGTGGTAGCGCTTTTATGAACTTCTTTTTTTTCAACCACAAATATTTTGAAGTATTGCGGAAGATGTGCTAGAATTATGATGCACATCAGCTGAGGGTATTAACATCAGCAGAATCACATAAGAGTATAAGTGCATAAGTATTGAACTTTTTTGGTAAAGCCTAACAATTCATGTGGAAGTAAGTGAAGTAGAAGGAAGGAAATACTAATGAATTAATATTAGTATTAGTATTTATATGTATTGGGGAAGGGGATCAAGAGATGTTTAGTCTATTGCTTCATCTTGATCTCAGTTGAGCCAGATGGCTTTCGTTTTTTACAGCACAATATTAATAACCTAAAATCGCGGTGTTTATGATTTTACTATATATTGTACAATGGTTGCAATCACTGGGCTCTATCTTAACCCTCAGTCATGCTCATGTATCTGGCCAGATCATTTAAGAATTAAACAGTGATTTAAATAAATTTATAATGAAACTAGCTGTTTGGGTCTCCAGGTACCCTCTACAAATATTGTTAGCTATTGTTTTATAAAAAAAAACAACACAAACAATTTGTGTGGGTTTTTTTTTATCAACACATCACATACGTAGCGCATGTATCTGGCCAGATACACTTGTAGTTTGTATGAACAATTATGTATTTTATGTTGTTTACTCAAATCAACTGAAACTGCACCATATTTTCACTTTAAATTATTGTAGCTTAGTATAAATTATATGCCAAATGGTGACTATGCCTAAGATATCGAAAATTATTTGGTTTTCGAACCAAATGAAGTGATTGATAGTGACAATGCTACTCTATGGTGTAAAAATGATACAAATATTGGAACTGGTATAAGCCAACACATTTCAAGCATAAATCATTTGTTATACACAATTTCTGAAACGAATCGCCATGGAAAATCTGTAGTCGAGAACTGGAATGTAGTTAATCTAATTGGAATTGGATGGATTCATTGGTACTCTTTCGGCGTCTGGTTCTTCACACAACAATATAATATATATAACTACTAAATTCTTAATCGAAATTTATCGAAACATACTTAAAAACAATTATTTTAATAAAACAGAAAATTTAAAACGATTAGGGGTAAGTGGTGTGAAGTAAGATGCCCAACTGCACGCCAGTTTAGGATGTTCATCGGACTAGAACTTGCAATAGTGAACTGGTACAATTTGCCGTTACCAAGAATGGAGGTATGATCATTTAGAGGGCAAAAGGTAGGTTAGTTTATTTTTACCTCTGACGATGTATCTGATGGGTATTCTCCTTGAAATGAGAGTCAAAGATCATGGAGTGCGTTTAAGTCCCCCTAAGCAAATATTCTTCTCCTTCTAAAAAGGCTTTGACTTTGGAATGATAACCAATTGGGAAACTAATTACACTGCACAACAGTGAAAAAAGTGCAAGGTCGTGACTATATAGGTCCGATTCTACTTTCAAAATGTAGTAAAACCCTATACTCAGTTTGGTCAAGTTAGTGACCGTTTTATTTTAATGGGCCTCCATAGTTTCCCAATATTATCATTATGCCTAAAAACGGTGTCATCAGTTTTTATCAAATAGCTAATCAACACTTAAAACTATCGCTTAGCTATATTCGGCAAAAATGTAGCGAAGGGTATGACAAATATTTTTTTGCTAAAATTTTAATATAAAAGTGTAGTTTATCTCAGATATTTTTTAAAAAAGTTAAACAAAATTTTTTTTGTTTTTAATTTTTTGATCACAACTTTTTGGAAATCCTGATTTTTCCTACACTATATTTGGGAAAATTGTAGCCACAGCAAAGCTTAATAACTTTTGTGAACACAGCATTATAATCTGAACGTGTCTAGATACCAAAAATAGGTCATATAGACTCCCTTGTGCAAACAAAATAAAATTTTTTACTCAAATTTTAGCACATAAAAAATGTTGAAAATTGCTTTTTGATAGAATCGTTTGACTGTTTAAATGTTCCAAGCGGTACAAGAGATGATTTTTTTATCACATATTAACTTTAGTTGCTTTAAATGCAATTTACATATTGAAATTTAAATGAAATCCTATAAAAAAGTGTCAGATTCGGTGTACTATTGACTACGTTTGTCTCTATATTCCTTATTGTTTGTCGAAATTTCATTACGGACATCTCTTTTGATAGTTTTTGACAGTATCTATTATTGCGTTTCTAAAATTGTTGCAACAAATTGCCGCAAGGTGGCGGTATTGCCATGTTTCTGACAACTCTATCAAATACATTTTATTTGGATGTTTTTCGATGCTGGTACATTTAGAAAAAAATTAGACCAAATACTCCTGAACAAAGTTGCGGAACATAGTCAAGCCATATTTTTTAGTTTTTGTTATTAAAAATACGATTTCCGTATGTAACCTAAAAATAGCGCCATCTTTTTATAGAAATCAGAAACAAACATTGTTTTTATAACCTCAGAGATTTATTTTCCACAGCAAAAAAGTTCTTTTTCACAAAAATACGTTTTTGAGATATTGCTAATTATAAAATTTGAGTTAAAAATATAAGTTTTTCGGCACAAAGGAGTCTTTATGACCTATTTTTGGTATCCAAACACGTTCAAATTATATCGGTGTGTTCACAAAAGTTGTTTAGCTTTACTGTGGCTAAAATTCTCCCAAATATAGTCTAGGAATAATCAGAATTTTCAATCAAAAAATCAAAAACAAAAAAATTTGTCTTTAACTTTTTTAAAAAATGTCTGAGATAAAATATATTTTTATATTAAAATTTTAGCAAGTAATATTCGTCATACTCTAAATTTAAATCTTCTTTTTTGTATAAGTTTTTACATAAGATTGACTTTTACTTACTTAAATGTTACAACCTGTTAAGGTCAAAGTCCGAGCATATTTTACAATTCCATGGATTTCGATACCATGAGGAGGTGTGTGTCCACAGTTGAGATGAAGGATGACCCAGATAAGTTGGGCTTACCAAGTTAAGATCAATTAGAATCGTGTTTGGTATTCAACATCCCCTACATAATCAAAATTGACTCATGATGGTATTTTTTCATTAACGTGAGTTAGTTTTACAATTTTTTTTTACAGAAGATAATATTTAAGTTCTTAAAGTTCAAAAATCATTTAAAAAGACTCTTTTAATAAAAAAAAAAACTAAAAAAAATTGTTGCCCTTGGTGGGATTTGAACCGAAGCTATTCAGTTTAAATTACCATCTTAATTACAAATAAGTACTTCTGTAATAACTTATTATTTATTCGGATGGTATGTTGTAGTCGTTACAAGGTAACCAGTTATTAGAGTACTTGCCATTACCATAGTTTTGCTGGGTATATATATATATATATGTATATGTATATATATATATATATATATATATATATATATATATATATATATATATATATATATATATATATAATTAAAATTGCGTTTTAAACAGCTATGGAAATAAGCGGACAGATATTTGGTACTTTTTTTGAAACTATTTTCGATTAGGGGTAAAAAAGGGTGAAAATTGTTTTTTTTGGTACTTTTTTAACCCAATGTTATTTTTTAAACCAAAGAATATAGAAAGGAACTTTGTACTGCAGTCAACAGATGTGAAAGAAATATTGAACAAGTATTTGGTACTTTTTTGAGTTTGGGTCCAAAATGGGTATAAAAGGGATAAAATGATAACTTAACACCGCATGAGGTAATATGAAAGGGAACATTATGTTAACTGCATTTTAATAAAATGTACCGAATTCAAAGAAGTACCAAATATGCATATGGAACTTTTTGAAATTAGGGGATAAAAAGGGGGAAAAAATTAGTAATGTTGTAATAACTTTTAAACAAATGAATGTTTGTCTGTATGTATGTTCTTTATAGAATAGTAAACTGTGAATTTGATCATGTTATGCTCTTTAGCGAAGATGTTGCGGATAAGCCGACGAAGGTTTTTAAGTCGGCACGACTAATTTCCGACAGGTGGCGCTGGAAATTACTAAAAATAATTTAAATCGTAAACTGTACATTTAATCATGCTATAATCTTTAGCAAAGTTGTTGCACATGAGCCGAAGAAGGTTTCTTTGTTGGTATGAAGAAATTTCGACAGTTGGCGCTACTGAAATTTACTCAAAGTAAATTTAATCGTAAGCAGCACATTCAATCATGGTATAATCTTTAGCATAGTTATTGCGGATAAGCCGACGAAGGTTTATTAATTGGAATGACCAAAGTCTGACAGGTGGCGCCACTGAAAATTACTTAAAGTGAATTAAATCGTAATCTGTGCATTTGATAATAAGCAAAGTTGTTACGCTAAAGCAGACGAAGGTTTCTTAGTTGGTATGAACAACCTCAGGTGGCGCCACTAAAAACTACTCAAAATAAATTAAATCGTAAACTGTGCTTTTGATCAGGCTATAATCTTTAGCTGAGCTGTGCATGAGTCGACGGAGGTTTCTTTTGGTATGACAAATTTCCAAAATTATTCAAAATGAGTTAAAATGTAAACTATGCAAACTATGTGTTGATTGAACAAAATAAATAAAATAATTCAAATGTCTTTCCTCTAAATTTATTTTCTTCTTCTTCTGTTATCCTTGACTCCCAGTGGAGCATAAGGCCTCAAAAATTTATTTTACTATTTTATGAAATAAAATATATAAAAACTTTAAACGAGCAAGGCTCGGTCAGCCAGGTACTATAGATATTATAACTGCAAGATATTGGTCTCTTCAAAGACCTGGCTGATACTCATTGTATCAGTATAAGTAGAGTAAGTGCTGGTAATGTGGTGTAGTTACAATATCTGCACATTTTTTTTAAATTGCTTTTAATGGAGTTTAAAATAGATGTTTTCTTAAATATATCTGAAATGGAAATAGGTTAAGTAGTTTTTCAAATAGATCCGTGAAAGCACAAGATACATATGTATCATGTCACATGATTCATGTGGAGTGTTAAATTATATTTTAATGGAACAAAAACTTAAAATTGCACGTTTCTAAAACAAAAAGGGATATACCACATTTCCCGCACTTTCTGTACTGGTATTCATGTTTTGTTTTAGTATTGTTTAGTAGTGCAACTATTTTTTTGATTGATGGTAACAAATTAGAGTTTTTGAATGGCTTAATGTTAAAAACATAAAGAAATTTCTGTTTAACTTAATATAAATTAATATGACCTTTTCTGAATTTCCCACGAATTTTCAAATTAAATCTAATTCTGGACTTTGAAGTTGAAAAATCCATTCACCTTGTGTCAAAAGAATTTAATTTTTTTCCTAATAAAATATCTACTTTTACAATAGATGAAATAATAATATTAGGATGAATGAAAGTAAAAACTAAGTACGAGTAAAGTTTCTACCTTCAAAACCATTATCCGAACTTGTGCTCAAAGTTATGAAGGCACAACCGCAACGTTTTTGCTGTTTGTAAAAATAAAAAGTTTTCTGCGTTTTTTCCAAAAATAAAATCTTTAAAAGTAAAAACATCCAACAATAAAAAAACAATAATTTAAACAAAAACGAAAATATAAAACAACAACAATTTATGGAATGTTTTAGAAGTTTTTCTTTTTCTTTTTGTGTTTTTTTTTTGCTCGTGAATGTAATTTTTTTGCTGGTTATTAAATGTTGTATTACTTTTTTCATTTTATGATTTTTTATGTTTTACAAATGCACAGAAATTGTTTTAAAAAAAATTTCTAGAAACAGAAAAAAATTATCCAACATATAAAGAAAGTAAAAACTTATTTTATTTATTATTAATATTATTTTTATGCTTTTACCTAAGATATTGTCTAAAGGAAAGTGGGAGGGTAAGATATTTTTATACATATAAACGCGTTTTAGCATAAAGAAATCGAATGTGTTCACAGTGGCAGGTGCTTAAAAGTATGAATTCATAAAAAAGAAAATTATAAAAATCCAATTTCGAGCAACAAAATACATCGTTCGAGAGAATAAAGAAATATAATTTCGAACATTGTTGCCACGACACTATTATTTTCGTAAACATTAGGAATATTTTTGAAAAAATTGGGAATATTTTTCAAAACAGAAATAAATTCTACTATTAAACAGTTTTAGATTTTTATATTTTTTTTAGATATTTTCGATCCAAAAATTTTTTTTATAGAAAAATTTATTATGAAACTTATATTTTACAGAAAATTTTTTGAGAAAAATATTTTACTGTAAAAATTTACGATAAAAATATTTTTATATCAAAAAATTTTTAAATCTTCTATAGAAAAATTTTTGATAAAAAAATTTCTATAGAAAAATTTTTGATAAAATAACTTTCTATAGAAAAGTTTTTGATAAAAAAATTTTCTAAAGAAAAATTTTTTATAAAAAAATTTTCTATAGAAAAATTTTTGATAAAAAAATTTTCTACAGAAAAATTTTTGATAAAAAAATTTTCTATAGAAAAATGTTTGATAAAAAAATTTTCTATAGAAAATTTTATTATCATTTTTGATAAAAAAATTTCTATAGAAAACTTTTTAGTAAAAAATTTTCTATAGAAACATTTTTGATAAAAAAATTTTCCATTGAAAATTTTTGATAAAAAAATTTCTAAAGAAACATTTTTGATAAAAAAAATTTTCTATAGAAAAATTTTTGATAAAAAAATTTTCTATAGAAAAATTTTTGATAAAAAAACTTTTTATAGAAAAGTTTTTGATAAAAAATTTTCTATAGAAAAATTTTTAATAAAAAAATTTTTTATAGAAAAATTTTTGATAAAAAAATTTTCTATAGAAAAATTTTTGATAAAAAAATTTTCAATAGAAAAATTTTTGTAAGAAAATTTTCTATAGAAAAATTTTTAACAAAAAAATTTCTATAGAAAAATTTTTGGTAAAAAAACTTTCTATAGAAAAGTTTTTGATAAACAAATTTTCTATAGAAAAATTTTTGATAAAGAAATTTTCTATAGAAAAATTTTTGATAAAAAAATTTTCAATAGAATAATTTTTGATAAAAAAATTTTCAAGGAAAACATTTTCTATAGAAAAATTTTTGATAAAAAATTTTCTATAGAAAAATTTTTGATAAAAAATTTTCTATAGAAAAATTTTTGATAAAAAATTTTCTATAGAAAAATTTTTGATAAAAAATTTTCTATAGAAAAATTTTTGATAAAAAATTTTCTATAAAAAAATTTTTAATAAAAAATTTTCTATAGAAAAATTTTTGATAAAAAAATTTTCTATAGAAAAATTTTTGATAAAAAATTTTCTAAAGAAAAATTTTTGATAAAAAATTTTCTATAGAAAAATTTTTGATAAAAAATTTTCTATAGAAAAATTTTTGATAAATAAATTTTCTATAGAAAAATTTTTGATAAACAAATTTTCTATAGAAATATTTTTGATAAAAAAATTTTCTATAGAAAAGTTATTGATAAAAAAATTTTCTATAGAAAAATTTTTGATAAAAAAATTTTCTATAAAAAAATTTTTGATAAAAAAAATTTTCTAAAGAAAAATTTTTGATAAAAAAATTTTCTATAGAAAAATTTTTGATAAAAAGATTTGCTATAGAAAAATTTTTGATAAAAAGTTTTCTATACAAAAATTTTTAATAAAAAAATATTCTATAGAAAAACTTTTGATAAAAAAATTTTTAATAGAAAAATTTATGATAAAAAAATTTTCAATAGAAAAATTTTTTATAAAAAAATTTTCTATAGAAAAATTTTTGATAAAAAAATTTTCTATAGAAAAATGTTTCATAAAAAAATTTTCTATAGAAAAATGTTTGATAGAAAAATTTTTGATAAAAAAACTTTCTATAGAAAAGTTTTTGATAAAAAAATTTTCTATAGAAAAATTTTTGATAAAAAAATTTTCTATAGAAAAATTTTTGATAAAAAAATTTTCTATAGAAAAATTTTTGATAAAAAAAATTTTCTAAAGAAAAATTTTTGATAAAAAAATTTTCTATAGAAAAATTTTTGATAAAAAGATTTTCTATAGAAAAATTTTTGATAAAAAGTTTTCTATACAAAAATTTTTAATAAAAAAATATTCTATAGAAAAACTTTTGATAAAAAAATTTTTAATAGAAAAATTTATGATAAAAAAATTTTCAATAGAAAAATTTTTTTTAAAAAAATTTTCTATAGAAAAATTTTTGATAAAAAAATTTTCTATAGAAAAATGTTTCATAAAAAAATTTTCTATAGAAAAATGTTTGATAAAAAAATTTTCTCTAGAAAAATTTTTGATAAAAAAATTTTCTATAGAAAAATTTTTGATAAAATAAAATTTCTATAAAAAAATTTATATAGAAAATGTTTTTATCAAAAACATTTCTATAGAAAAATTTTTGACAAAAAAAATTTCTATAGAAAAATTTTTGATAAAGAAATTTTCTAAAGAAAATTTTTATAAAAAAATTTTCTATAGAAAAATTTTTGATAAAAAAATTTTCTATAGAAAAATGTTTGATAAAAAAATTTTCTATAGAAAAATTTTTGATAAAAAAAATTTCTATACAAAAATTTTTGATAAAAAAATATTTTCTATAGAAAACTTTTGATAAAAAAATTTTCAATAGAAAAATTAAAAAAAAAAACAAATTTTTTTCAGGTGGTTTTTTTGATAATGGGACCATGGCGTCAAAATCAGTCCTTTATTTATGGTACCTCCCATAGGCCACAATGCCCGGAATTGATATTTTGGCCACAAATATCAATATTTTTTCATGAAATTTAAAACAGGTACTGATTATGTTAGCCAAAATCACATTTGACCATAGCTCCCATACAAACTCTGCTATCAAAACGCACTAAATGAAACAAAAACCACTAAAACGCTCGTAAATCTGAAGATAATGACAATTTTATGTTAAGTTTTTGCATACATAATTTTTGTATAAGGTGTAATCCATTTGCTAAATTTGAAGTTAATCGGTCCACATTTGATCCTAGGTCTCTTATAAGTGGTAGTGACGAAAAAAGTTTTAATATAGTCTTGAGAAAATGTTTGTATGATGACAAAATTTAGCAAATATTTGTCTTTTTATAAACAAAAACTGATATGTGACCTCAGTGGTGAAGGTTATCATATGGTCGGGCTTGACCGACTATAGCACTTTCTTACTTGTTTTATATATTTTTTTTAGTTTTTTTTTTAAATCTTAGTAGTTGTTTTGATGAAAGACTCCTTAGATCAATTCAAAAATAATCTTGTTACTGGAATCTTGTAACAGATCCTTTCAGATGTCATTTGGTGTTAGGTAGTTTTATATGAAGAATGAATACCTTTTCATCGCTTTTAATTTAAAATGTATTATATAAAGAAAGCCAAGTCTTGGTATGTATGTCTGCAGTTAGACACATGTATGAATAAAGCTACATATATATAGAAGTTTACATACCTACAATATAATGCAATATTTTTACCTTTGCAAATGTTCATATGTTTAAGTTATTGATATATACCCATTAGTTCAAAAGTAATTGTCTTAAGCAAATTTAAGTAAAAGTTTCTTTAGATATCTACTCTACACTATGCAAAAAATGTACAACAGTTACTTTTTAGTAACGAAGACATGTCTGTGTCACAAATATTTGCACTACATTTGGAGATGCTCCATTACTTTGGAGCTGAAGGGTACATGCTTTTGAACATATGGGTTTTGTGAATTTGACTAAAAGCGAGGGTTTTCTTTATATTTTCTTCTTTTTTTGTTTATATTTCGTTTCTCTAAATTAAAAAGTATGAAAATTACATGTATCCCCTGAGGTTAGTATGGTGTTGAAATTTCTAAGTGAAATTCAAAAAAAAAAAAAATACGAACACAATTTTTTTAACTTTTTATTTTCACAAGGGGAAAAAGGGATTTATTTAAAGGTGAAGCAACCCAGCAAAACTTTGGTAACGGCAAGTACTCTGGTAACTGGTTACCTTGTAACGACTACAACATACCCTCCGAATAACTAACAAGTTATTACATAAGTACTTATTTGTAATTAAAATGGCAAGTTGGGCTGAATGGCCCGGGTTCAAATCCCACCAAGATTTTTGAATTTTAAAAACATAAATATTACCTTCTGTAAAAAAAATTTTGTAAAACTAACTGACGGTAATGAAAAAATACTATCATAGGTCAATTTTGATTATGTAGGTAAAGAGTGTTCTAAAAAAAATATGCATTTACTATTTTAGACAAAGTTTATCCATAGTGCAAGAAATAATTTATTTTTTGATCAAGTTAGTTTCTATAGATATGCAGATACTACTATTTTAGAAATTATTAATTTTCAATAGTTATTTCAATCAAAATGGACTGCGAAAAAAAGTTCATGAAAATATAATTAAAACTTTTTAAAAAAATCCGTCATGGACTTTTAAAAAAATAGCTAAAAATTTGAAAGTTGACCCTCGAACGGTTTCTAATGCCATCAGATGGTATAAGGAAAACCTGAGCATTGAAAGAAAACCTGGATCAGGGAGGAAAAAAGGTCCTACAGATATTGGTAAGGCAAAATAAGTCGAGCGACTCTTTCGAAGAGCGCCTAACACTTCTTTAAGAAAAGCAGCTCGTACGGTGAAATGTTCTACGAATTTTGCACTTAGAGTCAAAGCTTATGCTGGACTGAAGACATACAAAGTCCAAAAGGTTCCAGATCGCAATGCTATAAAGAACTTAGAAGCAAAAAAAACGAGCGAAAAAGTTGAAGTCTGATTTAAAAAAAAAATACACCTGTTGTGTGATGGATGATGAAACATACTTACTGGCAGACTTTTCTCAACTTCCTGGTCAAGATTTTTATGTTGCTGATAAACGGGGCAATGTTCGGCAAGAGTTTTGCACAAAAAAACAAACAAAATTCCCTAAGAAGTTTCTCGTGTGGCAAGCTATTTGCAGTTGTGGCAAAAGAAGTAAAGTATTTGTGGCATCTGGCACAATAAACACAGAAATTTATATAGAGGAGTGCCTACAAAAACGGTTGTTACCCTTTTTAAGAGAGCACAGAGAGCACATTTTTTTGGCCCGATTTGGCATCATGCCATTATGGAAAAAAGGCACTTGAGTGGTACTCAAAGAATAATGTCGTTTTTGTACCACGAGAGGCAAATCCACCTAACTGTCCAGAACTTCGGCCTGTGGAAAGGTATTGGGCTCTGGTAAAAAAGGAATTGAAGAACACAGGAAAGATTTCCAAGAACATGTCCGATTTTAAGCGCAGGTGGAACACATGCTCCAAAAAGGTATCAGAAGCAACTGTAAAATCTTTAATGGGTGGGTTTCCGAAAAAAGTCGATAATTTTGCAAAACCCGAGTACTAAGTAAACATTTTAATGCTAAATGATTTTGTATAATATGTCATTATATTTGCGTATTTTGTAGAGTTTTTATATTAAAAGGTTTGATTTTTATTTAAGAAAATCCAAGTACAAATTTTACTTAGAGCACTCTTTATGTAGATTTTCGATACCAAGCAACGGTTCTGCTTGGTCTTAACTTAGTAAGCCTAGACTCATCTTGGTTATCCTTCATTTCAACTGTGGACACTGACCTCCAAGTGATAACACCCAAAGAACTATGTTACATAGTGAGCTAACATGTACCGCGAGTTGTCCAATAAGAACGATAAAAAATGGGATGGAAAGACCAAGTAGAGGAAAAATTTTAACAACTTGGCCTATAAAACTGAAGAATATTCGCACAAGTTCGAAGAAAATAGATTGTATCTATAGGCCATTTAAGTAAGTAAGAGCCAATATTACATAAAAACTTATACAAAAGGGAAGATTTAAATTGTTGTTGTTATCCAATTGCTTACCCAAGTCATTACTTTTCTGCAATTGGTAAGTACTTGCCTCCAATGACAGCCCCATGTTAATGTTATGACTTAAACAGTGAATGAGTAAGTAGTTCGTGTTCAATAGTTTAGCTGTTTAACTCATTATTTGGTAATGAAAAGTTTTGCTGGGAAGTTATTCTAAAAAAATATTTTTTTAAGCAATCGATTTTAATATTAATACAAGGAGTATAATAATTTTGTTACAGACATATGATATTGATATCAAAGAATTTATATAAAAACTAAGTTTTTATAAATTTAATTAAATTCTTTTAATCATTTAAGAAGCAAAAAAGATTAATTGCAAAACAAACTGGACAAACAGCCTTTCAAAATAAAATATCTAAGATTTTGTCTTTAAGAACCAAACACTTTTATTTCAAGTCTTTTAACTCTAAACTAAACATATCGATTACTCCATTCTTTCCAACTTTCCCAAAACCTCCCAAAAAAATCTTTCGTGCTATTCAAAAATTCCCTACACTTTTAGTTTATTTGTTGTTTGCTAAACCAAACAACTCACAACAATTTGTATCTTAATTTGCCAAATGGCAACAAAATGTCAAAGACAAGTTGACAGCACCAGAGAACAAGAAACAAATTGCAATTGCTGTTACAACGACTACTAGAACATACAATACAATCCTTATACCTACCAACACACATGTACTTAAGAGCTTAGGCAAACAGGATAACGAAAGGACTAATAACAATACATAGAACCATCATCCCAGTATTACAACTAGCAAATACTTGATGTTTAAGCTTTCGTTTTTTCATCTCCTTCAACTTGAAATTACACAGTTTGGTTGTGGCTTTTAACTTCTGAAAACCTCCCACTATATTCCGCTACTATTAGTGACAATGTTGGCGGTGACAGTGATGTAAAGACATCATCATGTAGACAACATGAACAATAACAACAACATTACATGTATCAGTTAGAGTAACGAAGAATATGAAGAAAGTAATAATTGTAGGAGCAACATTTAATAGAAATAGTTAAGATAAATGGAATGAAATAAGATTAATTCTTTGTGGTAATGATACATTTAGAGATAATATTCGATGAAAAAATAGCTCTGGTTCTTAGAGCATTTACTGATTTTAATATTTACTAACATACCCTATACATATTTACAACCTGTCAAAGACCAGGTCTATTTGGAATTCAATAACGCATATTATTTAATTTCGTAGGTCAGGTTTTAAAAGATTTTCTTGTACTTGATCTTTCTATTGTCATCCACATGTCCTTTTCTACGCGTTCCCTCGGAATCAATTTCGAATGCTTTTCTTACTGGACTATTTTTGTCCATCGGTACAACATATTCTAGCCAACGCAGACGCTGCTGTTAAATGTGTTTTACTATGTCAATATCAACGTATAAGCTCATCGTTCAATCGACTACGATATTCACCACTGCCGTGGATTAGTCCATACATTTTTCGAAGATCTAGCTCTCAAAAACTCCAAAGATAGCTTTAACTGCTTGTGCAAGAAACCGTCAAACCTAAAATTTTTAAAATATTTAATTCTTTTAAAAAACTACCAAAATTTACATATGAAGAGCTTATTTTGAAAGTGGATTAAGTCCACTTTTTTTAAATTTCCTATAAAAAGTAAATTTTTGAAAAATTTCCTAAAAAAAGTAAATTTTTTAAAAATTTTCTATAAAAAGTAAATTTTTTAAAAATTTCCTATAAAAAGTAAATTTTTGAAACATTTCCTTTAAAAATAAATTTTTGAAAAATTTCCTATAAAAAGTAAATATTTGAAAAATTTCCTATAAAAAGCAAATTTTTGAAAAATTTCCTATAAAAAGTAAATTTTTGAAAAATTTTTTATAAAAAGTAAATTTTTGAAAAATTTCTTATAAAAAAGTTAATTTTTGAAAAATTTCCTATAAAAAAGAAAATTTTTGAAAAATTTCCTAAAAACCGTAAATTTTTGAAAAATTTCCTATAAAAGAGTAAATTTTTGAAAAATTTCCTATAAAAGTAAATTTTTGAAAAATTTCCTATAAAAAGTAAATTTTTGAAAAATTTCCTATAAAAAGTAAATTTTTGAAAAATTTCCTATAAAAAGTAAATTTTTGAAAAATTTCCTATAAAAAGTAAATTTTTGAAAAATTTCCTATAAAAAGTAAATTTTTGAAAAATTTCCTATTAAAAGTAAATTTTTGAATAATTTCCTATTAAAAGTAGATTTTTGAAAAATTTCCTATAAAAAGTAAATTTTTGAAAAATTTCCTATAAAAAGTAAATTTTTGAAAAATTTCCTATAAAAAGTAAATTTTTGAAAAATTTCCTATAAAAAGTAAATTTTTGAAAAATTTCCTATAAAAAGTAAATTTTTGAAAAATTTCCTATAAAAAGTAAATTCTTGAAAAATTGTCCTAGAAAAAGTAAATTCTTGAAAAATTTCCTATAAAAAGTAAATTTTTGAAAAATTTCCTATAAAAAGTAAAGTTTTGAAAATTTTCCTATAAAAAGTAAATTTTTGAAAAATTTCCTATAAAAAGTAAATTTTTGAAAAATTTCCTATAAAAAGTAAATTTTTGAAAAATTTCCTATAAAAAGAAAATTTTTGAAAAATTTCCTATAAAAAGTAAATTTTTGAAAAATTTCCTATAAAAAGTAAATTTTTGAAAAATTTCCTATAAAAAGTAAATTTTTGAAAAATTTCCTATAAAAAGTAAATTTGTGAAAAATTTCCTATAAAAAGTAAATTTTTAAAAAATTTCCTATAAAAAGTAAATTTTTGAAAAATTTCCTAGAAAAAGTAAATTTTTGAAAAATTTCTTATAAAAAGTAAATTTTTGAAAAATTTTCCATAAAAAGAAAATTTTCGAAAAAATTTCTGTAAAACGAAAATTTTTGAAAAATTATCAATAAAAAGTAACACTTTGAAAAATTTCCTATAAAAAGTAAATTTTTAAAAAATTTCCTATAAAAAGTAGATTCTTGAAAAATTTGCTATTAAAAGTAAATTTATGAAAAATTTCCTATAAAAAGTAAATTTTTGAAAAATTTCCTATAAAAAGTAAATTCTTGAAAAATTGTCCTAGAAAAAGTAAATTCTTGAAAAATTTCCTATAAAAAGTAAATTCTTGAAAAATTTCCTATAAAAAGTAAATTTTTGAAAAATTTCCTATAAAAAGTAAAGTTTTGAAAAATTTCCTATAAAAAGTAAATTTTTGAAAAATTTCCTATAAAAAGTAAATTTTTTAAAAATTTCCTATAAAAAGTAAATTTTTGAAAAATTTCCTATAAAAAGTAAATTTTTGAAAAATTTCCTATAAAAAGTAAATTTTTGAAAAATTTCCTATAAAAAGTAAATTTTTGAAAAATTTCCTATAAAAAGTAAATTTTTGAAAAATTTCCTATAAAAAGTAAATTTTTAAAAAAATTCTGTAAAACAAAAATTTTTGAAAAATTATCAATAAGAAGTAACACTTTGAAAAATTTCCTATAAAAAGTAAATTTTTTGAAAAACTTCCTATAAAAAGTAAATTTTTGAAAAACTTCCTATAAAAGGTAAATTTTTGAAAAATTTCCTATAAAAAATGAATTTTTGAAAAATTTCCTTTGAAAAGTAAATTTTTGAAAAATTTCCTATAAAAAGTAAATTTTTGAAAAATTTCCTATAAAAAGTAAATTTTTGAAAAATTTCCTATAAAAAGCAAATTTTTGAAAAATTTCCTATAAAAAGTAAATTTTTGAAAAATTTCCTATAAAAAATGAATTTTTGAAAAATTTCCTATAAAAAGTAAATTTTTGAAAAATTTCTTATAAAAAGTAAATTTTTGAAAAATTTCCTATAAAAAGTAAATTTTTGAAAAATTTCCTATAAAAAGTAAATTTTTGAAAAACTTCCTATAAAAAGTAAATATTTGAAAAACTTCCTATAAAAGGTAAATTTTTGAAAAATTTCCTATAAAAAATGAATTTTTGAAAAATTTCCTATAAAAAGTAAATTTTTGAAAAATTTCCTATAAAAAGTAAATTTTTGAAAAACTTCCTATAAAAAGTAAATTTTTGAAAAACTTCCTATAAAAGGTAAATTTTTGAAAAATTTCCTATAAAAAATGAATTTTTGAAAAATTTCCTATAAAAAGTAAATTTTTGAAAAATTTCCTATAAAAAGTAAATTTTTGAAAAATTTCCTATAAAAAGTAAATTTTTGAAAAACTTCCTATAAAAAGTAAATTTTTGAAAAACTTCCTATAAAAGGTAAATTTTTGAAAAATTTCCTATAAAAAATGAATTTTTGAAAAATTTCCTATAAAAAGTAAATTTTTGAAAAATTTCCTATAAAAAGTAAATTTTTTAAAAATTTCCTATAAAAAGTAAATTTTTGAAAAATTTCCTATAAAAAGTAAATTTTTGAAAAATTTCCTATAAAAAGTAAATTTTTGAAAAATTTCCTATAAAAAATGAATTTTTGAAAAATTTCCTATAAAAAGTAAATTTTTGAAAAATTTCTTATAAAAAGTAAATTTTTGAAAAATTTCCTATAAAAAGTAAATTTTTGAAAAATTTCCTATAAAAAGTAAATTTTTGAAAAATTTCCTATAAAAAGTAAATTTTTGAAAAATTTCCTATAAAAAATGAATTTTTGAAAAATTTCCTATAAAAAGTAAATTTTTGAAAAATTTCCTATAAAAAGTAAATTTTTGAAAAATTTCCTATAAAAAGTAAATTCTTGAAAAATTTCCTATAAAAAGTAAATTTTTGAAAAATTTCCTATAAAAAGTAAATTTTTGAAAAATTTCCTATAAAAAGTAAATTTTTGAAAAATTTCCTATAAAAAGTAAATTTTTTAAAAATTTCCTATAAAAAGTAAATTTTTTAAAAATTTCCTATAAAAAGTAAATTTTTGAAAAATTTCCTATAAAAAAGTAAACTTTTGAAAAAAATTCCTATAAAAAGTAAATTTTTGAAAATTTTCCTATCAAAAGTAAATTTTTGAAAAATTTCTTATAAAAAAGTAAATTTTTGAAAAATTTCTTATAAAAAAGTAAATTTTTGAAAAATTTCCTATAAAAAAGAAAATTTTTGAAAAATTTCCTAAAAAAACGTAAATTTTTGAAAAATTTCCTATAAAAAGTAAATTTTTTGAAAAATTTCCTATAAAAGAGTAAATTTTTGAAAAATTTCCTATAAAAAGTAAATTCTTGAAAAACTTCCTATAAAAAGTAAATTTTTGAAAAATTTCCTATAAAAAGTAAATTTTTGAAAAATTTCCTATAAAAAGAAAATTTTTGAAAAATTTCCTACAAAAAGTTAATTTTTGAAAAATTTTCAATAAAAAGTAAATTTTCGAAAAAATTTCTGTAAAATGTAAATTTTTTGAAAAATTTCCTATAAAAAGTAAATTTTGGAAAAATATCCTATAAAAAGTAAATTTTGGAAAAATATCCTATAAATTTTTGAAAAATTTCCAATAAAAAGTAAATTTGCGAAAAAAATTTCTGTAAAACGAAAATTTTTTAAAAATTTGCTATAAAAAGTAAATTTTTGAAAAATTTCCTATAAAATGAAAATTTTTGAAAAATTTCTTATAAAAAGTAAATTTTTGAAAAATTTCCTATAAAAAGTAAATTTTTGAAAAATTTTCGATAAAAAGTAAATTTTTGAAAAATTTACACAAGGGTTCATTGAAGTGTTTAAAAATAATACATTTTTTATTGCATATGCTCAGGAGAGTTTTCAAGGATGTAGAATATTTTTGATAACTTAAGTTTAATTTTTTTTTTTAATTTATTGTGGAAATATGGGGAATATAACCTCAGAAATATTTCTGAAATCTATCGATTTGAAAACGATCAATTTCCATCAAATACTCGATTATCGCCTTTTGTACTCTGGACTAATTACATTAGGACTCCAATCATTATGTATGCCTTTTTCTGACCATATTATATTTTAGAACCCATCTTAAGATAATTTCCTCGACTGCCACCTGCTTAACCTAACTCATTTAAGACCATCAACCATAAACCTTTGCAAGTTGCCGGATCAAAGAAAAGTCCGGTTCACTCACTTCCCTTAATTTTTAATCTCAATCACAAAAGTACCTTTTCCCCCTTTTTTCCCATTCATAATATTTTGGGCACGTTTATCTTTCACCCTTAGATGACTTCTTTTTGTTCATTTCATAATATGCCATATTAATGTTTCTTTTATAATTTTTTTGTTTTTTTCGTTTGTTAATTTTTTTATTAAATGTTGTATTTTTTCATTTAAAATTGTCTTGCGGCAACATTAAAATTAGTTGTATACTTATTATATACTTTATACATTTTATTCCTTCATTTGTTCAGACATTTTCTACATTATTTTCCATGTTAACATTTGGTTTCAGTTTTTCGCCCTCTCAAGTGTTTGGCTGCTGCTGCTTTTTTGAGCTTTCGTTTTTTTTTGTCTTCTAATTTTATAAATATTTATTTTCTTTTTGTTTATTTAAGAAATATTTTTTTGTTTTTTTTTTTTTTGTTATTTTTGTCATGGCATCATATAATTTTTTGTCCAAAAGCCTTGAAAGTTGACAATTGGGGGGAAGTGAATTTTTTGGAATATGAGGTTGTCTTGATTAAGAGAATTTCTTACTTGTATAGTAACTTTTGACCAACTATACGTTATTAATTTAAGGCCATTTTTTTCTTCTTTTGAATATGTCATAAATCCCTGAAATTAGGCAATTAATTTAATTTTGATTTGTGGTTGATATGAACTACTATTTTTTAGATATCATACATAAATTTAGCATTGAAATTAAAATCAAATTTTGATTGCTTATTAAATTAAATATTAGTTTGACCACAAATGTCAAATTGAGTAATAAAATAAAGCAACCGCAGCCAAATAATTAATTCGCAAAATATTGAAAATTAGGGTTTTCAATAAAAAACTAAATTGTGATACTTCAAAGGATGACAGAAAAGTTATAAAAATCATTTTTATGTGCCAGGAAATTTTCTTAAAAGTCATTTTTTCTGCATAAAGTTTTCTCGACTTACTAAATTTTACATATAAATATAACCTTTGAAATCTTGTATCTTCCGTTCGCCCTCATCTATGCCACATCTTCTTTACCATGTGCATGTATACATACATATATGTATTTACTTCCCTTGAATTAACCTAAAAGCTCATTTGTGTTTAGCAAAGGTTCAATGAATTTTACATTTCTCTATGTATTACATATGTAAAACAATGTTAATTGATAAATGCGTTATGTAAATTTTGTGGTTTATCAAGACCATTAATTAACATATCTGAGATATTTTCAAAGTGCTGCTAATTTGAGGCTTAATAGCTGATTAATAATTTCGAAAAATCAAAAGAAATTCCAGGAATCTTATAAATTAAACTTAAAAACATAATTGAACTAAGTTTTAGTAAGAAAAATTTAATAAGCTAAAAATAATAAAGGGGTAATAACTTGTTAATTGGCCTAGATTTCAAAAATATTTGGACATATAAATATGGAAATACTTTTTTTTACAATTTATTCTACTTGGAATAATCGATATAAGATTATTTTTTCATAACTCACACATTCATATATAAAAATTAGTTTAATCTTTGAAGTATTGCATACTTTTTGGGTCAACAAAAAAATAACCAGTAACGTATGAGATATCTTAGCCAAAAAACACTCATACGCCAACAAAAACACTCATAAGCCAATAGATTGAAATGTATTGCATATTTACCTGGATAAGCATATCCACAATAAAAATTACGAAAAAATGTTTCTCCTGTTACCATACAAAAAAAGTTTTACTGAAACTATAATGTTTTTGTACTATAGCCTTTTGCTGTTGATCTGGAATTGAGAAGAAAATTAAATTTTTCCATCTTCTTCTATTTACTTCAAAAAAGTAACAGATCTGATCGGTCGCAAAATTTTCTAAACAAAAATTTAGTTTAGAAATTTTTCGTTAAAATATTAAAAAAAAATTTGTTAAAATTTTTTTTTGAAAAATTTTGTTCAAAATTTTTTTATAGAAAAATTTTGTTAAAAATTTTTATATAGAAAAATTTCTTTTAACCTTTTTTTATAGAAAAATTTTGGGTTAAAACTACTTATAAAAAAAATTTAAAGAAAAATTTTGTTCAAAATATTTTTGTAGAAAAATTTCTGTTTTTAAGAAAAAATTTTAAACAGAATTTTTTTATAGAAAAATTTTCGGGTAAAATATTTTTAAAGACAAATTTTCCAGTTAAAATTTTTTTTATAGAAAATTTTGCGGTTAAAATATTTTAACGAAAATTTTTCGGTTAAAATTTTTGTATAGAAAAATTTTCTGTTAAAATTTTTTTGATACAAAAGTTTTCGACCAAAATTCCTTTTATACAATTTTTTTTAAAAATGAATTTATAAAAAAATTTACGGTTAAAATTTGTTAATAAAAAAATTTCGATTAAAATATTTTTAAGAAAAACGCTTAGGTTAAAAGTTTTTTATAAAAAAAATTTAGGCCAACATTTTTTTTAAAGAAAATTTTCGGGTAAAATTTTTTTATAGAAAAAATATCGGTTAAATTTTTTTTAGAAAAATTTCAGTATACATTTTTTATAGAAAAATTTTCGATTAAGATTTTTTTATAGAAAAATGGTAATTTAAATTTTTTACAAAAAAATTTTCTGTTAAAATTATTTTTTTTTTTCTAGAAAAATTTAAAGAAAAATTTCGATATAATTTTTAAGAAAAAATTTTGAAATTTTTAGAAAAATTTCTTTAAAAATTTTTTTATAGAAAAAATATCGGTTATATTTTTTATAGAAAAATTTCAGTATAAATTTTTTATAGAAAAATTTTCGATTAAGATTTTTTTATAGAAAAATGTTATTTTCAATTTTTTTATAGAAAAATTTTCGGTTAAAATGATTTTTTTTTCTAGAAAAATTTAAAGAAAAATTTCGATATAATTTTTAAGAAAAAATTTTGAAATTTTCAGAAAAATTTCTTTAAAATTTTTTTAAAAGAAAGTTTTATTTAAAATGTTTTTAAGAAAACTTTTTAGTTAAAATTAAAAAAAAAGTTTTTAAATTTTTTTAAAGAAAAGTTTTTGGTTAAAATTAAAAAAATATTCGGTTAAAATTTTTTTATTAAAAAATGTTCGGTTTAAATTTTTTTATTACAAATTTTTCGGTTAAAATTTTTTGATAAAAAATTTTTCCGCTAAAATTTTTTTAAAGACAAATTTTCGGTTAAAATATTTTTAAAGAAAAGTTTTCGGTTTAAATGCTTTTAAAGAAATTTTTTAAAGAAAAATTTTCGGTTAAAATTTTTCTAAAGAACAATTTTCGGATAAAATTTGTGTTAAAGAAAAAGTTTCGGTAACCAAAATATTCTAAAGGAAAATTGCAAAATTTTCTTAAGAAACATTTTGGAATATCGCAAATTTTTGTATTAAAAATAATTTTAAGCCAAAATTTTTCTTTAGAAAATTTTACGATATCGAAAATTTTTCTATAGAATATTTTGGGATATAAAAAATTTTTCTTTAGAAAATTTTGCGATATCGAAAATTTTTCTTTAGAAAATTTTGCGTTATCGAGAATTTTTCTTTAGAAAATTTTGCGTTGTCGAAATTTTTTTTAGAAAATTTTGCGTTATCGAAAATTTTTTTTTAGAAAATTTTGAATTATCGAAAATTTTTCTTTAGAAAATTTTGAGTTATTGAAAATTTTTCTTTAGAAAATTTTGCGTTATCGAAAATTTTTCTTTAGAAAATTTTGCGTTATCGAAAATTTTTCTTTAGAAAATTTTGCGTTATCGAAAATTTTTCTTTAGAAAATTTTGCGATATCGAAAATTTTTCTTTAGAAATTTTGAGTTATCGCAAAACTTTCTATAGAAAAATGTTTGATATCGCAAAATTTTTAGACAGGAATTTTTTAAATTTTTGCATTGGAAATGTTTCTATACCGACAATCATTTCAAAATCTCAGCTCACAAAAATATCAATTACTTAAATCATGAGTAAAAAAGTGTAAAAATAGTTTATAAAGTAAAAAATAAATAATTTCAAATACATTTTTTTTTTTCATTTTCTAATAAAGAAAATTGAATTTTCATCATGTGGTCATTTATTACAAAAATAAGATAGAAAAAGTTTACATTTCCTGTTTACTTGATTATTCGGATGTGCATTATGAAAATCCTTTCTATTTTTTTTTTTGTTTTTTTGCCAACGTGTTTTGAAAATGTTCGCAATTGTGTGGGTAAGTATAGCTAGATATAAACACTATAGTTGCTCGTACATATACATAGATAGACAAATTATATAGAAGTTATTTTACTAGTTATCTAGGAAAAGGAAAGAAAGTTTTATTTCAATTCCGGTAGTTCGAAAGTGAAGAACTAATTCAAACTTTGGTGGATAACTAACGATTTTAATAGTCACTTATTTTCAGCCCAGAGTAAGCTCGGGGCTGTAAAAAGGAACCGATTGACCTTTATAAGTAAGGGTCTATATTGAAATTGCTGATTATTTCGCCAGTATTGGAAACGATCCAAAAGTTTGAACTTTTGGGATGCTTGAGCTATTGTTGCATGTTTCCATTGTCTGTGTTGCTACTGCTGCTGGTAATATTGCTGCTGTTGTTGCTATTGTTGCTGTTTAGAGTTACTCTATTACTCACTATAACTGCAACTACTTTCACAAACAATATTCTGACATTTATCTTTTACTCCATCTAATGTGGTTGAAAATTACCCACGATAAAAATTGGATTAGTTTTTTCAGTAACAAACAGCAAAAACTTAACAAACAAAACACACGAATAGAAAAAAATATATATAAATTCATCAGCAGCAGCAAAAGCAATAGCTAAATGTAAAGTATAGTTTAGTTTTAGTACAAAACTAACCCAACAACAAAGTGTTGTTGCATGTTTTGTCAGTCCATCAGAGTCGAGTGTTCGGGATGGAGTACTTTCAAACATTACCAACACAACAATAAAACGTATCTTTTCTGTAAGCTTAAGCTACTGTTACCAGCAACTGTCCCCGTTTGTGGCAAACATAAGATAAATGAGTTGTGATAGATGACAGCAAATCAACGTAAGTGCATTATTATGGCGGTTTTTGCTTAAACGAAAACAGTTTCCCTTAACCAAATACTAGCAGTTGGTATGTGTGAGTGTCTTTGCTGTTGTATTCTTGGAAAAATACAAAACCTACATATAGAAATAATTTAATTATTTTAAATAGAGAAAAAAGGGAACTTTATCTGAAAATGTTTTTTACTTAAATGTGTAATAGAATAAAAACTAAAATTGAAAATATAAAATTTTTTAGACTTTTAGTCAAGATTATATAGTTTTAGCAAAAAATTTTAAATTTTTTATTCATTTTGTATTATTGCCATAATATACTTAATGATTTTTTTCATTCACTTAAGCTTAAAATAAAGAATGCGGGTTTTCTAGTAACATAAAGACGTCAGTTGGACATGTGACAATGATGCATTTAACTCAAATTCTGTTAAAAGAAACAACGCTACTAAAAACACCAAAGCAAAAAGAGATATACAGCCATGATCCATCTCTCTGTTAGAACACATTTAACCCTTATGTGTATACCAAGGTACCCCGGTACATTTAGCACTTTCATCTTAACTTTTTTAATGGAAGCAGATGGTTCACAAACTTCAAACTTCTTGAGAACTCCTAACTATTGAAATAGTTTATATCTTATATATGTAACCGTACGGCAAGGTACCTGGGTACCTTCAAACATTATATATAAAAAAAACTATAATAAAAAGTAAAATCTTATTGAAAGAAAATAAAGCAAAATAACTTTAAGTAGTTATAAATATTTTATATTTGAATATTTATGTAGAAACAATATTTACATGATTTTCTTTGTTTCATACGTAGTTTAGAATTTGTTTTCAATTTTATACTTGAGCCTGGTTATAAATGGGTTAGTGACATCCAATTTTAACCCCATTTTCTAATATATATGTCAATCCATTGGGTCTATCATAATTTCAGTTCTGCTCATAAAAACTGCTAGTATACATCGATTTACATGCTTTTTTATAACTTTGGTGAAAAATTAAGTTTTTGTTGGAATCCCTTGAGTTGAAGTCGCAGGTACGACTGAGCCTTTAAAGATATTACTCTGGTTCTTTCTTAGTGGTAATACGCAGGGGGTTCTAACTACCCAGTAAGAAAAAAGGTTTATTCTCAAATTGAGGATGATTTGAAAAGAAATCTTTTTTCAAAGGTCAAACATTTGATACTGATTTGATAATGATTTGAGAATAATAGCGTTCTCAACAAAAAGGGGACTTTATTCTCAAATTGAGAAATGCCTTTATTCTCAAATCATTATCAAACCTCATTCTCAAAGGTTTTTCAAATGTGGATATCATTTACACGTGGAATATAAATAAAATGGCGTTGTATTTTTGAGTTTGTTTATTTTGATTTTGAAAACGGTGCATCGTATTTGCATATGAATATTATTGAATTTTTAATCTTGAAATTTTTTAAGCAAGGTTTTATGGTCAAATATGGATCAATTTTAAAAAATCTGAAAGAAATAACGAATTTCTTTGAAATGCAATACCATTTCATTAAAATATCTTAAACATTAATTTTATTTAATATAAATTATTTGTTTAATGTTTGAAAAAAATTTAAAATAAGGTTTGATATCAAATTTATATAACACCATTTTTCAAATTATTCTCAAATCATCTTAGGGTTTGATAATGATTTGAGAATAACCTTTATTCTCAATTTGAGAAACTATCATTTTTCAAATGTTTATTCTCAAATGAACCCTTATTTGAAAATGAATGTGAATCTCAAACATCTGTTCAGGTTTGAAAAAAGCTTGAAAAAAAACGTTTGATATTAAACGTAAAAGTCATCATATTTCAAACGTTTGACACTGTTCTTACTGGGTATAACTGAGACTTTTTTTACTTCTTTTAAAGTAGTTGGACAATTTATTTAAAAGAATCAAAAGGGAGTTTTTAAAACAGTATGAAAAAAATATTTTCTTTCGTTCTGTGCAAAAGTGACATAATGTTAGCCCATTGCATCAAAAATGGGCATTTAAATATGCTAAGGCTATAAATAAGTAAAACTAGTCAAACTTTTTATAATTTTTTTAAAATAATATTAATTTTTATTGCATATGCTGAGGAGAGTTTTCAAGGACATATGCTATTTTAGAAAACCCTTGATAATTAGGAAAGTCTTCAACCGATTTTTAGGTTATATATCATGTATTTGGATTATTGGAGTTAAATGTAGAAAAATTGGGGACTACATCATATTGTAGTACGAAACTTAATTTACTTAATGCTTAGTATTGTATTCATATATATTCGCCTTGACTTAAATCCTTACAACCGTAACGTCCGTAACGCCCTGAGATTTACCATTTACTATAAATGAACGTGCATTACAATACTCAGAGTTATTTTCCGAGATCACGAATTTATTTTCTCCAAAAATATTTGTTTTCAATAATTTTTCCATATAGGTACCCGGGTACCTTGCCATACTGTTAAAGGTGTTTTTATTCCATACACATTAACAATTATGTAATACAAATTATTACGGTTAACTCACGTGGGTCTCATATATGGTCCCATTGTGGTACCTGTAAGAGATAGAAAAAAAGGATTTGTAGACTGACAATAAAGGCACTCGTTAGGACGTGAAAATTACAAAGAATATGGGTAACCGTTTATTCCTTTTAAATATTAAAGCAACTTCTGCAGTAGTCTTTAATTTGAAGGTGGAAGGTGGCGTAAAGTGGAGATAAAGCTCCATACTTCTCAATACTGTTATTGCACGCATTATTTTAACCTTTTAATTCTACAGCCAATTTCGTTTCTTTAATATCGGCAGCGTTATAATTTCAATAGAAACTATTAATTACAGAAATTGATGTTGCAGTGGCCGGGGATCGAACCCAGGCTAAATATGATATGCTATGCTTTGAAATTGATGTACTCTATAGAAGCTTTACTTATTATGCAATCTGGCCACCATATCACTTGGAGTTGAAGTAATCACTTGTTTGCAGTTGTATATCGAGGAAACTTGTGCGCTTCCAAGTTTCGCAATGTTAAAACCGAATGGACTTGATATTTGAGTAGTATATTCTTAAGTTGTTATTGATATTTGAAATTTTCAAGTAGATCGGATAATGCCGAATACAGGTTTTGCCTTATAAACATGCTATTTAACTCGACGGTGTCACCTTTTGTAAATACCAAACTTCTCGAATGGGTAAAGTTGACTATACATGCAATAACCACAGTAGCTAAAATAATGTCGAATTTTGTGCCAAAAAAAATGTTTTTGGGCGTATAAAATTATTGATTATTACTCGAAGCTTACGGTCAACATAAATATACCTTATTAAAAAGGTTTATCAAAATTTGGGACATCAAACATTTAATTAAAAAGTTTTACTGTAGTGTATTGCACTAACGCGTCGAGGAAAGGTTTCCCCACCAACATTTTTTGGTTTTATCAAAAAACTATTTATTACAATAATAAATAATTGTAATAAATTGGGATTCTTAGTGCAATACACTACAGTAAAACTTTTTAAATAAATATACCATGTTAGGTTACATTAAAGTGGCAGTCTAAAATTCAAAATTTTTCTATAGAAAATTTTGCGATATCCAAAAATTTTCTGTTGAAAATTTTGCGATATCCAATTTTTTTTTTTTTAAATTCTGAGATATGCTAAATTTTTCTTTAGAAAATTTTACAATAACCAAAGTTTTTCTCCAGAAAATTTTACGATATTCAAACTATTCTTTCGAAGATTTTGCGATATAGTAAAATTTTTCTTAAGAAATTTTTGCGATATCAAAATTTTTTCTTTAGAAAATTTTGCGATATCGTAAAATTTTTTCTTTAGAAAATTTTGCATTATCAAAAATTTTTCTTTAGAAAATTTTGTATTATCGAAAATTTTTCTTTAGAAAATTTTGCATTACCGAAAATTTTTCTTTAGAAAATTTTGCATTATCGAAAATTTTTCTTTAGAAGATATTGCGTTATCGAAAAAACACAGACTCATTTAAACTACGAAGTCCAATGTGACACCACAGAAGCTAGTTAAATAGCATATCACCATCCCGAGTCTAGAGAATGTACTAATATTTACCCACTGTTGTGAGAACAGCCATTCGACTGCTTCTATAATGGCTAGAATTTCAGCCTGAAAAACGCTACAATGATCTAATAGTTTTCGTGATATATTAAAGCTATGGAGTAGACCCCGAAACCCACTCGATTATTAAGTAGAAGTCTTTATACTACCTTTTACTAGGAGTTCTGTCGTTCCATGCATCTCTATCTGGTATGAGGGTATGGTACTTCTTATCGAACAATGGACCGGCCAAAGTGTAACGCTATGACCAAAGCTTATGTTCGATCACTATGATAGCTGCTTTGGTCTCATTACTGTCTAGAGGCAGCAAATGCATAATTACGCATCAAATTGGAATTTTTAAGAACTTTCCACCAGGTGACTACGCTATATAGCATTATCGGTCTAGTGCTACTGTAGCTATTTTCGTCCTGTCTTATATATTGAGCTTAAAATCCAGTCCGCGAAGGGAATTTCATTACCGCCCAAGGAGATAAGTTTAACTGGTAGGATCTCGTACCTCCTAGTGAAGAGAACAAGCTCGGTTATGTTGGGGTTCACCCAAAGATGTCCCTAAGTGTGCTCGGAAACTCACCTCTAACTACTAGTCCAAAATCATGTGCATGTGCAACAACCTCGACTCTCACCTCTTCAAAGGAAAAAGGTATACCATTCACAGCAAGATTTTCCGTAGAAAAATGTTTATCAAAATTTTTTCTATATAAATTTTTTTCTTATCAAAATTTTTTCTATATAAATTTTTTTCTTATCAAAAATTTTTCTATAGAAAATTTTTTTATCCAAAATTTTTCCAAAGAAAATTTTTTATCCATTATTTTTCTATAGAAATTTTTTTTATAAAAAATTTTTTCATAAAAAATTTTTTTATCAAAAATTTTTTATAGAAAATTTTGTTATCAAAAATTTTTCTATAGAAAATTTTTTTTATCAAATATTTTCTATAAAAATTTTTTTTATCAAAAAATTTTCTATAGAAAATTTTTTTTATCAAAAATTTTCTATATTTTTCATCAAAAATTTTTCTATAGAAAAGTTTTTTATCAAAAATGTTTCTATAGAAAATTTTTTTTATGAAAAATTTTTTTAATTAAAATTTCTATAGAAAATATTCTCACAAAATTTTTCTGAAGTTTTTATAAAAAAAAATTTCTATGGATAATTTTTTATCAAAAAATTTTTTATAGAAAATTTTTTTATCAAAAATTTTTCTATAAAAACTTGACTATTCATAGGAAATCTTTCAAAAATTGACTATTTATAGGAAATTTTACGAAAATTGACTGTTTATAGGAAATTTTTCTAAAATTTACTATTTATAGGAAATTTTTCGAAAATTGACTATTTATAGGAAATTTTTCGAAAATTGACTATTTATAGGAAATTTTTCGAAAATTGACTATTTATAGGAAATTTTTCGAAAATTGACTATTTATAGGAAATTTTTCGAAAATTGACTATTTATCGAAAATTTTTCGAAAATTGACTATTTATAGGAAATTTTTCGAAAATTGACTATTTATAGAAAATTTTTCGAAAGTTGACTATTTATAGGAAATTTTTCGAAAATTGACTATTTATAAGAAATTTTTCGAAAATTGACTTTTTATAGGAAATTTTTCGAAAGTAGACTATATATGGGGAATTTTCGAAAATTGACTATTTATAGGAAATTTTTCGAAAATTGACTATTTATAGAAAATTTTTCGAAAATTGACTATTTATAGGAAATTTTTCGAAAATTGACTATTTATAGGAAAATTTTCGAAAATTAACTATTTATAGGAAATTTTTCGAAATTGACTATTTATAGGAAATTTTTCGAAAATTGACTATTTATAGGAAATTTTTCGAAAATTGACTATTTATAGGAAATTTTTCGAAAATTGACTATTTATAGGAAATTTTTCGAAAATTGACTATTTATAGGAAATTTTTCGAAAATTGACTATTTATAGGAAATTTTTCGAAAATTGACTGTTTATAGGAAATTTTTCGAAAGTAGACTATATATGGGGAACTTTTCGAAAATTGGCTATTTATAGGAAATTTTTCGAAAATTGACTATTTATAGAAAATTTTTCGAAAATTGACTATTTATAGGAAATTTTTCGAAAATTGACTATTTATAGGAAAATTTTCGAAAATTAACTATTTATAGGAAATTTTTCGAAATTGACTATTTATAGGAAATTTTTCGAAAATTGACTATTTATAGGAAATTTTTCGAAAATTGACTATTATAGGAAATTTTCCGAAAATTGACTATTTATAGGAAAATTGTCTATTCATAGGAAATTTATCAAAAATTGCCTTTTTATAGGAAATTTTTCGAAAATTGACTATTTGTTTATAGGAAATTTTTCGAAAATATACTATATATAGGAAATTTTTCGAAAATTTACTTTTTATAGGAAATTTTTCGAAAATATACTATATATAGGAAATTTTTCGAAAATTGACTTTTTATAGGAAATTTTTCGAAAATTGACTGTTTATAGGAAATTTTCCGAAAATTGACTATTTATAGAAAATTTTTCGAAAATTGACTATTTATAGGAAATTTTTTGAAAATTGATTTTTTATAGCAAATTTTTCGAACATTGACTATTTATAGGAAATTTTTCAAAATTGACTATTTATAGGAAATTTTTCGAAAATTAACTATTTGTAGAAAATTTTTCGAAAATTGACTATTTATAGGAAATTTTTTAAAAATTGATTTTTATAGGAAATTTTTCGAAAATTGACTATTATAGGAAATTTTTCGAAAATTGACTATTTATAGGAAATTTTTCGAAAATTGACTATTTATAGGAAATTTTTCGAAAATTGACTATTTATAGGAAATTTTTCGAAAATTGACTATTTATAGGAAATTTTTCGAAAATTGACTATTTATAGGAAATTTTTCGAAAATTGACTATTTATAGGAAATTTTTCGAAAATCGACTATTTATAGGAAATTTTTCGAAAATTGACTATTTATAGGAAATTTTTCGAAAATTTACTATTTATAGGAAATTTTTCGAAAATTAACTACTTGTAGAAAATTTTTCGGAAATTGACTATTTATAGGAAATTTTTTAAAAATTGATTTTTATAGGAAATTTTTCGAAAATTGACTATTATAGGAAATTTTTCGAAAATTGACTATTTATAGGAAATTTTTCGAAAATTGACTATTTATAGGAAATTTTTCGAAAATTGACTATTTATAGGAAATTTTCCGAAAATTGACTATTTATAGAAAATTTTTCGAAAATTGACTATTTATAGGAAATTTTTTGAAAATTGATTTTTTATAGCAAATTTTTCGAACATTGACTATTTATAGGAAATTTTTCAAAATTGACTATTTATAGGAAATTTTTCGAAAATTAACTATTTGTAGAAAATTTTTCGAAAATTGACTATTTATAGGAAATTTTTAAAAAATTGATTTTTATAGGAAATTTTTCGAAAATTGACTATTATAGGAAATTTTTCGAAAATTGACTATTTATAGGAAATTTTTCGAAAATTGACTATTTATCGAAAATTTTTCGAAAATTGACTATTTATAGGAAATTTTTCGAAAATTGACTATTTATAGAAAATTTTTCGAAAGTTGACTATTTATAGGAAATTTTTCGAAAATTGACTATTTATAGGAAATTTTTCGAAAATTGACTGTTTATAGGAAATTTTTCGAAAGTAGACTATATATGGGGAACTTTTCGAAAATTGGCTATTTATAGGAAATTTTTCGAAAATTGACTATTTATAGAAAATTTTTCGAAAATTGACTATTTATAGGAAATTTTTCGAAAATTGACTATTTATAGGAAAATTTTCGAAAATTAACTATTTATAGGATATTTTTCGAAATTGACTATTTATAGGAAATTTTTCGAAAATTGACTATTTATAGGAAATTTTTCGAAAATTGACTATTATAGGAAATTTTCCGAAAATTGACTATTTATAGGAAAATTGTCTATTCATAGGAAATTTATCAAAAATTGCCTTTTTATAGGAAATTTTTCGAAAATTGACTATTTGTTTATAGGAAATTTTTCGAAAATATACTATATATAGGAAATTTTTCGAAAATTTACTTTTTATAGGAAATTTTTCGAAAATATACTATATATAGGAAATTTTTCGAAAATTGACTTTTTATAGGAAATTTTTCGAAAATTGACTGTTTATAGGAAATTTTCCGAAAATTGACTATTTATAGAAAATTTTTCGAAAATTGACTATTTATAGGAAATTTTTTGAAAATTGATTTTTTATAGCAAATTTTTCGAACATTGACTATTTATAGGAAATTTTTCAAAATTGACTATTTATAGGAAATTTTTCGAAAATTAACTATTTGTAGAAAATTTTTCGAAAATTGACTATTTATAGGAAATTTTTTAAAAATTGATTTTTATAGGAAATTTTTCGAAAATTGACTATTATAGGAAATTTTTCGAAAATTGACTATTTATAGGAAATTTTTCGAAAATTGACTATTTATAGGAAATTTTTCGAAAATTGACTATTTATAGGAAATTTTTCGAAAATTGACTATTTATAGGAAATTTTTCGAAAATTGACTATTTATAGGAAATTTTTCGAAAATTGACTATTTATAGGAAATTTTTCGAAAATCGACTATTTATAGGAAATTTTTCGAAAATTGACTATTTATAGGAAATTTTTCGAAAATTTACTATTTATAGGAAATTTTTCGAAAATTTACTATTAATAGGAAATTTTTTATCAAACATTTTTCTATATTTTTTTATCAAAAATTTTTCCATAGAAAATTTTTTTATCAAAAATTTTTCTATGGAAACTTTATTACCAAAAGAAAAATTTTTCTTTAGAAGATTTGCAAATTTTTTGATATAAAAATATTTTTATCGAAAATTTTTGCAGAATAATATTTTTATCAAAAAATTTTCTATAAAACAAAATTTTTATCGAACAGTTTTCCAAAGAAAAATTATTTTATTAAAAATTTGTCTATAAAAAATGGATCGAAAATATCTAAAAAGTTTAAAAATCTAAAATTATTTAACATTATACTTTCTTCTAAAATATTCCCAATATTTACAAAAATATTCCCAATGTTTACAGAAATATTAGTGTCGTGGCAACAATGTTCGAGATTATATTTCTTTGTTCTCTCGAACCACGTATTTTGTTGTTATAAATTGGATTTTGATTTGTTTTTTGTCTATTTTTTTTTGTCTTTTCTTTAACAAAGCGGCACCAACCGACTCTGTTAACATCCAAATTCAAACTGAATGATTTTAGTACTCATTTTCACAAGTTTTATTAATAATCGTGATATTTACTAAAATTAAAAAAATTCATCGGCTTCTGGTGGTAGGGGCTGCCTACTTCTGCTTATAATTCCCTTTCCACCTATGATTGTAAAGGTAAACAGCTGTAGGGATCTTAATGATAATAAATAATTTCTCTTAAGTTTTTAATCAATATTTTTACTTAATAATTACTTTCTTGCTTTTAATTTCACTTTAAAACTTTCTTTAATGAAGTTTGATAATGGCATTCCATTTTATTATTCCCATTTAACTATTAAACAGCCAAATACTTACATTTCAATTATAACACCTAATGGAATATTAAAATATTTTAATAGAATTCCAGAACTTAAATTCCATTAACCTGAAAAGTACTTGGCAAAAACAAAACTGAAATATATTGAAATCATCATCAAATTTGAAATATTTCAACTTGTTTTTAGGTCAAGTAAATAAATAAATTTACGTTAATCGTCCTCACAAAATCATCAACCATTTGCTCTTAAGCAGCAAAATTTCTTCATGCCATCATTATTTTCATCGTTATTGGAAGACAACACCCAAACAAATGTTGTAGCCAACATTTGGCGGGATGGCCGTTGGCCCAACTCTTAAGGGTTATTAAAATTTAATTGCTTGTCACTTTATTTTTGGCACATCATCAACCAACTAAATACACCTTAAAGAAAAATTCAACCTGAAGGGTTAAAAACCTGATAAGATATAACAAGAGTTAAATAAAAAAAAAATAACAAAAACAGAAGCTTAAGTAAAAAAGGGTGAAATTTAACTAAAATATAAAATATTTCGCGTTTAAAATAAAAACTGAAGGCATAAAATTAATCAAAACATAAAACGAACAGCAAAAAAAGAAAAAAAAGGTAAAACTGTTGAAAAAAAAGTAAATCCCTTAAAATCTAAAATACAAAATATGAAATCACTTGTTGGCAAAGTTTTAAATATAAATGATTGCTTTTAGCCAAATATGTTTCGCTGTGAGACATTTCAGAGATTTTTCCCTGACTAGGGCTGGTCTTCCTTTTTTCGGTTTCATGACTTGGGGAAATATTGTTTGCTATGAATGGTAGTAATTTTGATTAGATATAAATATTTAATTTTAAATTTTACCTTAATATTTTCATGTTTTATTTTATAAACTTCTTCATTGAATTTGACCCTAATGGTAGTAAAATTTTATTATTAATATATTTAAGTTAAAGGGAAAAAATATTGAAAAAAGTAGAAAGTGTTTTTAATATTTTGCTTCTGATAAGGGTTTGATATATGATGATGTTTAAATTTTTTGGCATATAAGTGTAAATTTAAGTAGAAGCTTTTTAAAACTTTAAGAAAGCTTGAAGGAAAAAGTAAATTTATTAGATTTTTTTTTAGTATACGATATCAAAAAAAAATTGGACCAAAAAAATAAATGTATGTATAAAAACTGTATTGTCCGTCACTTAGCGTCCGCCACAGTTCATTTATGGATTTTTGGTGAAATTAGAAACTTAAAAATATTTTATGAAAGCTGTTTCGTAATCCTTTGACTTTTCTCTATTTTCAATTTATTTATAATTTTTTTAATACTATGATCGATTTCAAAAAGAATGACTATTCGCATTTGATCTTAAATCTGTTACATTTATTTATTAATGTAACAGACGAATTTATTGATAAAAAGCCACAAATTGTTTGCGGAGAAACCAAAATTCCTCGACGCGTTTCGGTGGTTGGTTAGGCAAACTCTTCAGGAGGATTATCCCCAATTTAGACAGATGGAAAACCTTGCATTATTACTTATTTTACAAACAAAACCTTTCAGAATTATGTTCATAAAACATAAGTAAAAGCGTAGATCATCGACTGAACAAAACACAAACAATTTTCAGTTTTTATCTACCTTCACTTCCCACATTCTTGCTGCAGCCGTCGGCTACTATACGCCGAATGCTGTGAAGAAGGGGGGGGGTGAGGTAAGATGTTTAAAATAAACAGAGGTTTATTTTAAAAATAAGCTAAATGCATGCAGTTTTATCAAAAAATAACAAAATTGTCGGGATGTAAATATTATTCAACAAGAATGACTATTCGCATTTGATCCCAAATCTGTTACATTTATTTATTAATGCAACAGACGAATTTATTGATAAAAAGCCAAAAATTGTTTGCGGAGAAACCAAAATTCCTAGACGCGTTTCGATGGTTGGTCACGCCATCTCTTCAGGAGGATTATCCTCAATTTAGACCGATTGGATGACAACTGCAGAAACACGTGTTGAAAAAAATTTCACTTCCATTTTTTGTAGCGTCCGTCACAGAACTTTAAAAGCGAATATCTTTTTGCTCTAAAACAAATATGTAAATTAACAAATGACATTCGAGAGCACAATGGATGGAATAATAATCTGCGAAATCTTTGCAAAGATATTTCGTGTAAATCGACAAAGGGATTCATTTAAATACAACAAAATCCGTACAAATGTATCGTCGGTCACACAGGATTTGCCCATATCTGTTGTGAAATTTAAACTTGGCAAAATTTTATATTAATTATATTTGTTGATTGTTGGAAGTTGGTAAAGAAAATTATTGGTTTTTATTAAAAATTGCCTACTACTTCGACAATTGAGATCTCTAAATATCGGGTGGTTAAATTTCAAGGGCTGATGTTGATTTTGAATAAAACACAAACTATTTAGGAAATTATTGTAATTTTATTTTATTATGATATACTGGTATTACTCAATTATGTATGGAACAAAATATCGGCCAAATGGGCGCCGCGACCACGGCGGCACATCTCCATCCGATGGTCCAAATTTTCAATGAAACTGAGGCATAATGGAGGTTCTATGCCGTTAATGTGACGAATTATCTCATCCTTTAGTTCTTGAATTGTTGCTGGCTTATCGACGTACACCTTTTCTTTTAAATAACCCCAAAGAAAAAAGTCCAACGGTGTCAAATCACATTATCTTGGTGGCAATTTGACATCGCCATTACGTGAGATAACACGGCCATTGAATTTGTTGCGCAAAAGAGCCATTGTTTCGTTAGCTGTGTGGCAAGTGGCACCGTCCTGCTAAAACCACATATCGTCCACATCCATATCTTCCAATTCGGGCCATAAAAAGTTCGTTATCATCTCACGATAAAGAACACCATTCACAGTAACTGCCTGAGCGGCCTCATTTTGGAAAAAATACGGCCCGATGATGCCGCCAGCCCATAAACTGAACCAAACAGTCACTCTTTGTGGGTGCATTGGTTTTTCGACAATCATTCTTGGATTCTCATTCGCCCAAATGCGTCAATTCTGTTTATTGACGAATCGACTGAGGTGAAAATGTGCCTCATCACTGAACATGATTTTCTTCGAAAATTGATCATCCACTGTTGCCATTTCTTGCCACAATTCTGCCCATTCACGACGTTTGGAATGGTCAAGAGGCTTTAGTTCTTGAGCCAATTGCACCTTGTAAGCGTGTAAATGCAAGTCTTTATGCATAATGTTCATCAACGGCGAGCGTGAGAAGTTCAATTGTTGGGCACGACGACGAGTTGAGGTGGACGGCTCTTCAGCCACACTATCGCGAATAGCTGCATTAGCTGGTGTTCTCACATCTTCTACAGACCCGGTTTGCTCGAATTTTTCCACTATTTTTGCGATTGTACGCACATTTGGACGATCAAATTGACCAAAAAATCACGAAGTGCACGATATGCATTTCGATTTGAACGCCCATTTTCATAATAAGTCTGGATAACTTTAACACGTTGTTGTATTGTGTATCTCTCCATGGTTCAAATTGAGTAAGTCTGAAATAGAGAAATGTCAAATAAAATTCGGAAAAAAACTTAGCGTTTAGGTGTGGTTCACATTCAACATCGGCCCTTACAATTTAACCACCCTGTAGTAAGAAAGTATATCGAATTCAGAGAAAGATTTTTTATCTCTACCATCAAACGACCTGAAAATAGAAAATTTAGGAGAAGCCGTAAAAGCCTCACTATTTTAGCGTTAGGCTCCAGACAGTGAAGATTCAAAATTTAGCAATTTTGGGAATTCACAATTTTATTAACAAATGTTTTATAGAATGATTTGCCTTAACGCAATTTGGGTGAACCACAATTGTTAAAACGTTCTTTTTGTTTCAAGATATCAGGAGGACGATGGTGTAAATTAGGTGATTCTGAAGTTCTTAGATAAGGCATGTGGCGGTTTAATATAAAACAATTTTATGGAAGCAACAAATTTTAGAAATACGTCAACATTTAAGAGTTATACCATAAAAACCGATTTTAAAGAGGTTCGCCAACTAATCGACAATAGCTTTGCCAGTTTGCATCCGATTTTATCGACAATAGCTCAGCCAGTTTGCATCCGATTTTATCTTTTTAGCAGCAAATAAAAGAAAACAGATTGCGCCTTAAAATATCATATCACTTTTGATAATAATCATTCAAAAGCTTTTTTTTTTCTTTAGAATATCATATTTTTATATGAAAGCTCATAAAAGTTTATATTATTGTAACAAGAAAAATTTGTTCCTAATAAAATGGGTTTTTATAGCCACCATCATAAAGAATGGGGGGTATATTGAGATTGTCATTCCGTTTGTAATTTCCTTAATATTGGCTCAAAAATCAAAAACGATAAATATTCTGAATCCCTATGAAATTCTAAGATGATTGAGCAATGTCCGTCCGTCTGTCTGTCTGTTGAAATTACGATAACGCCTAAACGAAAGGAGCTAGCCCACTGAAACTAAGTAAACACATCCGTTATCTCAGAGAAAATGCTATGGAAATTGGGCAAAATCGGTTAACATTTGACCATAGCTCCCATATAACCTCGCCTACGCTAATCGCTTATTTGCTTCTAAATAACAAACTATAATAGCTATGATGATAAAATTTGGTATATAGAAGTTTTGCGTAAATCTTAGGCAGTACATAAAATTTCATCAAAATCGGTTCACATTTAGTCATAGCTACCATACAAAAACTTACGGAAATAGCCTAAATTTCACCTAAAATATACTTAAATGCCAATAAATCTAAAACTATAATATATATAATCACTAAATTTAGGACAAAGTAGTCTTATGTGAATGCCATCCAGTGTGCAAAATTTTGTCACAATCGGTCACCATTTGACCATAGCTCCCATATAAAAACTTACGGATACACCAAAATATAAAAATAAAATGGGGTTTATGTCCGTCTGTCCGTCAGATAAAAGCGCGATAGCGCCTTAACGAAAAGGGCTACAGCAACAAAATTATACAAAGGGAAGTTATATGTGAATGCCAGCCAGTGTCTAAAATTCTGTTACAATCGGTCACCATTTGACCATAGCTCCCATATAAAAAACTTACGGAAACACAACAATATAAAAAGAAAAGTGGGTTTATGTCCGTCTGTCTGTCAGATAAAAGCGCGATAGCGCCCTAACGAAAAGGGCTACAGCAACAAAATTATACAAAAGGAAGTTTCATGTAAATGCCAGCCAGTGTCTAAAATTCTGTTACAATCGGTAGCTATTTGACATACAAAAAACATACGGAAACAAAAAAATACAAAAAGAAAAGAAGGTTTAGTCTGTCCGTCAGATAAAAGTGCGATAGCTCCTTAACTAGAAGAGCTAGAGAGACAAAATTATACAAAAGTATTTTTGATACTAAACAGAAGTTGTGTACTGAATATGGGCGAAATCGGTTCACATTTAGTTAGAGCTCCCATATAACCCCGCCCCGGGAAACACATAAATACTGATATATTGAATACAATTGTAATAGCTATGACGACAGAATTTAAAATAGAGAAGTTTTATGCAACTATTGGTCAGTATTTTAAATCGCAATCGGTCCATATTTGACTATAGCTTTCATATAAAAAATACTCCCGGAAACCAAAAAAATGTAGCAAAGGCCAGTTAAAGGCTATTAAATTATAAACTATGACAGCTATGGCAAAAACAAGCTTTATATAAATACCAGCCAGTGTGTAAAATTTTGTTATAATCGGTCAACATTTGGCTATAATTCTTATATATATAATATCCCCTTTTTATATCTACAATCAAAAAGATTTGGAGGTACATTCATTTTATTAGGATTGCACCTATGAATAGACATTAATCAATGTTCAACCCAGACTTTATATATGATGGATACATTAGGAACTCCTAACGAAATATATGGACCTACGGTATGCAAATTTCATCGTTTTATGTTCACTCCTTCTATTTATTGCACTTCGATGTATGAAGAAATACCACTGCGCGCCATGGTATATAAAGAATAGAGGTTATCCAAAAGCTGCAGAGTCATTCTATATCTGATGAGTCATGCTAAAACTGAAAACTCATTCCAAAACAGCTGACTTATTCTTAACTGCAAAATAATCTAAAACAACTGAATCATCCTAAAATCGCTGACTTATCTTAAAACTGCTAAGGCATACGAAAACTGTTGAATAATCTTACAACTGTTGAGTTATTCTAAAACTACTTAGTCATCCGAGAACTGATGATACATTCAAAAACTTCTGAGTCATCCTGAAACTGCTGAGTCATCTAGAAACTGCTGAGTAATGCTAAAACTGCAAATTTATTCTAAAACAGCTGATTTATCCTAAACTTTTGGATAGTATAAGACAACTGAGTCACCCCAAGATTGCTGAGTCATCTTAAAGTCATCACGAACTATGGAATCTTTAGGGATTGTTAATTTATTACAATTGACAGACACATTTGGATGTTAAGGATTCCCGGGATGCAATTCAACTGTTGACTGAACTGGATGGGAAGTACAAATATTGTAATCAATTTTTTTTTTAATCGAATTTCGATTTTTTTTTTTGAAAAATTTTGTTTTTTGATAAGAAATTCTAAAAATTTGATATTAAAAGATTGTCTATGCGAAAAATTGTATATGAAAAATTGAATATCAAAATTCTTTCTGTGAGAAAAATTTAATAGGAAAATAATCAACTTGTATAAGAAATAGGTACAGGAATATCTATAAATTTCCTATTGAAAAAATTTAATATCGAAAAATGTTCAATGGACAAATTTTATGTCAATTTTACAGTCAATGATTTTCGAAAATAATCAATATAAATATTATTTAAATGTGATTTAATTTTATTCAAGTTAAATTAAATATTTAACAAAAAAATCCATTATATTTGTGCAAAAAAAAAATGATTATGGTTAATAGCAAAAAAAAAATCGTTGCCACCAACGTATAATTGCGGTTGCGTGTATTGCGTTTCAAATGCTAATTGTGACATTTTATGGTCTAGTGATATTTTCAAAATGACTCTTTTGCTTGAATACAAATATTTTGTAAATACAAAATATACATATAAAATTTTAAAAAATTATATAATACTCGTATTACAACAGGAAATTACGGCTGTTTATTAAACAATAACAATGAGGAATAATGTCAAAACAATTTAATTTTTGGCAAATACATTTAATTTATACTATTGTATTCAGGAAATTACAATAATTAAGGGATATCATGATAATTATGATAATAAATAACTATGAAATTGTCTAGATATTAGAAAATTTTGAAATCAAAAAAATTGTTTAACGTTTAAATTTCTCAACTACAAAATGATAAATTTTTTCTTTTGCTAAAATTTCTGTATTATTAAACAGATAATCCTTCAATTCTTGTTTTTGGGTTCAATTGCTATCCTTCATATATATAGTCATCATCACCATGACATCTTAATCTCCGACATATGTATGTATGTCAATGTATGAGTAATAATCATCATTACCATGATGACACTGACATCTTACTAATTTGTCACTTTAGTAAATTGTTTCGATATTCATAAATGTAAAACAAAATGAAACAAAAATGAGTCCAACTATTTAGTATGCAGATCTTGATGCCACTTTAATTGCGACCACGTTCATTTGACTGTAATGATATCCTTATTTTTGTGTCTCTGTGTGTGTGTGTTTATGTGTGACAGGAGTTTTTTTGTTTTGTTTTCGTTGAACTCCATTTTTCTGTATGTATTACTTTTGTACTTTTGGTGTCATGCTATTCATTTGTACGTGAGCAAAGTGTTTAAGTAGTAATCAAATATTCATGTGCACAGTGGGCTTATCATACTTACATAAAAAATATTTTAATGAACATTTTTCGAAAGAAATAATTTTCTAACAAAAATTTTTCGAAAGAAAAAATTTTTTAAAGAAAATTTTTCGAAAGAAAAAATTTTTTAACGAAAATTTTTCGAAAGAAAAAATTTTTTAACGAAAATTTTTCTAAAGAAAAAATTTTTTAACGAAGATTTTTCGAAAGAAAAAATTTTTTAACGAAAATTTTTCTATATAAAATTTTTTTTAACGAAAATTTTTCTATATAAAAAATTTTTTTAACGAAAATTTTTCTATAGAAAAAAAAATTTTTAAGGCAAATTTTTCTGTATAAAAAAAATTTTTAACGAAAATTTTTCTAAATAAAAAAATTTTTTAACGAAAATTTTTCTATATAAAAAAAATTTTAACGAAAATTTTTCTATATAAAAAAAATTTTTAACGAAAATTTTTCTATATAAAAAAAATTTTTAACGAACATTTTTCTATATAAAAAAATTTTTTAACGAAAATTTTTCTATATAAAAAATTTTTTAACGAAAATTTTTCTATATAAAAAAAATTTTTAACGAACCTTTTTCTATATAAAAAATTTTTTTAACGAAAATTTTTCTATATAAAAAAATTTTTTAACGAAAATTTTTCTATATAAAAAAATTTTTTAACGAAAATTTTTCTATAAACAAAAATTTTTAACGAAAATTTTTCTATATAAAAAAATTTTTTAATGAACATTTTTCTATATAATAAAATCTTTAACGAAAATTTTTCTATATAAAAAATTTTTTTAAAGAAAATTTTTCTATATAAAAAAATTTTTTAAAGAAAATTTTTCTATATAAAAAAATCTTTTAAAGAAAATTTTTCTATATAAAAAAAATTTTTAACGAAAATTTTTCTATACAAAAAAAATTTGTAATGAAAATTTTCCAATATAAAACATTTTTTAACGAAAATTTTTCTATAGAAAAAATTTTTAAACGAAAATTTTTCTACAGAAAAAAAATTTAACGAAAATTTTTCTATATAAAAAAATTTTTTAACGAAAATTTTTTGGTATAAAAAATTTTTTAACGAAAATTTTTCTATATAAAAAAATTTTTAACTAAAATTTTTCTATATAAAAAAATTTTTAAATAAAATTTTTCTATATAAAAAAATTTCTTAACTAAAATTTTTCTATATAAAAAAATTTTTTAACTAAAATTTTTCTATATAAAAAAAAATTTTAACGAAAATTTTTCTATAGAAAAATTTCTTTAACGAAAATTTTTCTATAGAAAAATTTTTTTAGAAAAATTTCTTAAACGAAAATTTTTCTATAGAAAAAATTTGTTAACGACAATTTTTCTATAGAAAAAATTTTTTAATGAAAATTTTTCTAGAGAAAAAATTTTTTAACGAAAATTTTTCTATAAAAAAAATGTTTAACGAAAATTTTTCTATAGAAACAAGTTTTTAACGAAAATTTTTTTACAGAAAAAATTGTATATCGGAAATTTTTCTATACAAAAATTAAAAAAAAATGTACTGCATACTTTTGGGTGGTTCCATGAAAAGTTCCATACAATCACGACAATTTTGTTCCAAATACTGACATAATTCTTTTCGTCTATTTCTAAGTTGTATAAAAAATTTCCAAGAAAAGTTTAAATCTTTTTTCGCTCCCTTAACCCATTGTGCTGCTACCAGATATAAACCTTCTAATTTATGTATGTGTATCTCTGTGAATATTATGGCACTTGTTTCATAATATTGGTATGAAAGTTTAGAAGAAAAAAAGAAGCAAATAAAAGAAAAAGATGTCTGAAAATGTAATTAGTTTTACATTTTATGCAATTCTGAGTTAGAGGATTTAAGCATCATTTTCTCCACCTTCTTCCTGTCTCCTGCTCCTGGTTCATTGTTTATTAGAGGGTTGAAGCATGAAAGTTTAATTGTATTCATTTGCTGGCAGACAGTTAGAGGAAGGTGGTAAAGGATGAAGAGCTTTAGTACAAATACATACATATGTATATACATTTTCACAAACTCAAACAAATTCGTTGTTAACTAGTGGCTTCCGAAACAAAGTGTAAATGTTGTCACAGATGATTAGCCTTTAATGTGGTTACAAAAACAGCAGCATTGAAATGAGGAGAATCTAGATGATGTTGAATAACGAGACTGATGACGTTGATGATGGTGGTGATCATTAAAGCTAATAAAACTGGGGACATTTAAAGTTTTTTTTAATGGTAAACTTATAATAAAATCAAAAGGGAATATTAATTCTTAAGATGAAAAGGACTTTATATTTTCCTTAAGTAATGTCAAGCAAGACTAACTTTCAATTTTTAATTTGGTTTCAGTTTAAGATTTAATATTTTTCTATAAGCTTTGGAAATTTTTCCATTCCCCTCTGTTACTTGTGGTAATGATTTTTAAGAAAATTAAGTTTATGTTTTCCAAATAATCCTTATTACTATACCTACCGTCAAAAATAATGGGGGGTATATTGAGATTGTCATTTCGTTTGTAACATCCTAAATATTGGCTTAAAAATCATTTCTATAGAAAAAAAAATGTTCTATAGAAAAATTTTTTATTTCGAAAATTTTTCTATAGAAAAATTTTTTATATCGAAAATTTTTCAATAGAAAAATTTTCTATATCGAAAATTTTTCTATAGAAAAATTTTTTATATTGAAATTTTTTCTAAAGAAAAATTTTTTATATTGAAAATTTGTCTATAGAAAAATTTTTTATATTGAAATTTTTTCTATAGAAAAATTTTTTATATTGAAATTTTTTCTATAGAAAAATTTTTTATATTGAAAATTTTTCTATAGAAATATCTTTTACATTGAAAATTTTTCTTTAGTAAAATTTTTTATATTGAAAATTTTTCTATAGAAAAATTTTTTATATTGAAAATTTTTCTATAGAAAAATTTTTTATATATAAAATTTTTCTATAGAAATATTTTTAATATTGAAAATTTTTCTATAAAAAAAATTTTATATTGAAAATTTTTCTATAGAAAAATTTTTTATATTGAAAATTTTTCTATAGAAACATTTATAATATCGAAGATTTTTCTAGAGAAACATTTTTTATATCGAAAATTTTTCCATAGAAAAAATTTTTCTATAGAAAAGTTTTTTATATCAAAAATTTTTCTATAGAAAAATTTTTTATATCGAAAATTTTTCTACAGAAAAATTTTTTATATCGAAAATTTTTCTACAGAAAAATTTTTTATATCGAAAATTTTTCTATAGAAAAATTTTTTATATGGAAAATTTTTCTATAGAAAAATTTTGTATATCGAAAATTTTTCTATAGAAAAATTTTGTATATCGAAAATTTTTCTATAGAAAAATTTTTTATATCGAAAATTTTTCTATAGAAAAATTTTTTTTATCGGAAATTTTTCTATAGAAAAATTTTTTAGATCGAAAATTTTTTATATCGAAAATTTTTCTATAGAAAATTTTTTTATATCGAAAATTTTTCTATAGAAAAATTTTTTATATCGAATTTGGTCAACATTTCAAATAAGTTGCACCCTCGTAGATATATGAGATATGTTTCCATATTTTACACAATTTGATGGTGTGTATATAAGATTCGGCACAGCCGAACATAACACTTTTACTTATTTTAATATGATTTTTTCTCATAACTGCCTGAAAACTGTATATCATTTTAAAGATGTAATTTCTAACATTTGTATGTGCACAAATTTGTAGGATTTCATATAAAATAAATCCAATTACATTTTATTTATTTGTACTTTTATTTATTTCCTTATTAAAGTATAATATCATTACTTTGTGTTATTTACACTTTTGCCTCTGTATGGGTAAGTAAAAGATAGGGGCTGGAGTACGTTTGTGTTTTATTAAAGAAAATGAGATGTAAATCAAATTAATACAAATCAAATTATATGTATGTGTACCTCTGTACATATATAACATATACACGTGCATATGTTTGTATACATCAAAAGAATATGTTTACATGAAAATATTTACACACTGAGGATACTTTGAAAAAAGGCAAAACAAAATTACAAAAGTTTGCAAAAAAAATAATCATATTATCCTTATAATATGCTCAAAAAAACACAATTTAAAGTTCAAGTTAGTAAAATTTGTTCTACAAAAAATTTTTGAGTTAAAAAAAATATTTTAAACAAACCTCTTATTAAGTTAAGGGGTTTTTTTAAAGTTAGCTAAACCTTGAAAATAATAAGAAATATTTTTTACTTAACAAAAATTCTAGCCTTAGTCTTAACTCAATCTTATTCCTGCAACTATTTAAGTCAAAGTTCCACCAATATCTCATTGCTTTGAAATGTCATCTCATGGAAAACTTTTTAATTTAATGCACCTTTCAAAGAATTTTTAAAGTTAGATGATGCACTTTAGATTCAACAGCAACAGCAAACCTTAATAAGAATCTGTTTACATCTATTCTCAGTTTCTAAAGAATTTCATACAAATGTTCTGTCTTTGGAAAAAATAAGTTAAGAGGAAAAGGTCACAAAATTAAAATGTAATACGATTTAATGTTATTCAAATCTAGAGGAGAATTTAATTAACGCACTAGAAGTAGAAATTGTTAATCGATTTGGATTTTTTTAATAAACTCCTAAAAATAGGTAACAAAACATGAAACGAAAAAAAGCGAAATATTTTAATAAAATAAGACAAATTTTAAAATTTATATTAAATCGATTTAAAGAGCCTCAAGGATTTAGCTGCTTGTATTATTATACCCATCATCAAAAAGAATGGGGGTATATTATGATTGTCATTCCGATTGTAATTTCCTTAATATTGGCTCAAAAATCAAAAGCGATATATATTCTGAATCCTTATGAAATTCTAAGACGATTGAGATATGTCCGTCTGTCTGTCCGTCGGTCTGTCCGTCTGTCTGTCTGTTGAAATCACGATAATGCCTAAACGAAAGGAGCTAGCTCACTGAAACTTAGTAGAAACATTCTTCTTCTATGAGAAAATCAATCAAATCAAAAAGATTTTGAGGTACAAGCAGCATATTAAGATTATGTATATGGTAGATGCATTCGGAACTCCTAGCTAAATATGTGGACATTAGGGCGGGTCGTTTTTTGACTGTTGTCTCTGATCGTCTTCTAATAGTGAAATTATATGGCCAAATTATGTCGTTTGGAACTATGCAATATATTATTGATTTATTTTTAGGATCCCATTTGTATGGGGAAAACTGAGAGTATTTGCAGTTTTTGCTACATTTCGTTCGTTTAGCATTTATTTTAAAGAGAAAAGATAATAGAATCTAAAAGTGAACTAATGCAGCTTTAATTAAAGTCATCAATATTTGAAATCCATAAAGGAGTTTTAAAGTTATTGCGATTTTTCCCCAAAAATTCGTGTCCTTGACAATACGCCTAAGGATACACCGCTAGAAAAAATTACTTTGGACAAAAGCTCGCAAAGCAGCAGACATGATTTATCATTTTAAGACTTGCAAGTACTTCATAGTTTAATTTTGTTAAAATATAACAATATTTACTTAGCCTTTTTCATAATCGAAAATGGGTAATTTTTCTCAGGTGGGTTTCAAAACGCATTTTTGAATTTTTTGAAAATTTTGTTAAACAAATATTACAAATTTGAATTTCTCTCCTCGGTGTGTTAAAATAGAAAAAAAAAAGACAATAAAACTCAAATCGATCGATCGATATCTCAAACCATTTTCCCGTACCTTGTGTTCGAATACGACGAATTTCACAAAAAAGTAATTTTTTGCTCATAATTTTAGTAAATGCTTCATAAATCTTATTTATGTTCAATTTTAATAATGTTTATATGGAATAAAATTGTTCATATTATAGAAAATATAAACAGGTTCTTTGTTTTCAAAATTGGGTAAACTTAACTCATTTTTCCGGGGGCAAAAACGAAAAACTTGAGTTTTTGTATTTTTTTTATTTTTTAAATACGTAATGTCATTAATTTATTACTGAATTTTAATAAATATACTTAAAAGTAATTATTTTACTCTTAGATAAAGTCTCTTGTATTAAAAAAAATAAAAATATTTTAACACTTTTTAGACATGGGTCAAAAATGACCCAATTTTTGCTCCCATGCCTTTTAAGGGTTCAAATATTTTTTATAATAAAAAACATTAATCTTGGCAAAAATTATCTACAAATTGTTTTGTCACTTTTGCCAGCAACTTTTGATAAAAAGGCATTAAGTAAATATTTTACACTATTAAAAAATATTAATCCTAAAAATTTACTCAAGCTAACTTGGAATTTTATTGTTGTTGATATTCAAAAACCCATAATCGGATTAGATTTCATAGAACTCAGCCTAAAACTGCTATTAAACAAAAACACTGTTGAGTCATACTAAAAAAACTGAGTCCACCTTAAACTAAAACCGATGTGCCAAAATAAAATTTCTGAGTCATCTCAAAAGTGAAGAGTCATCGCGAACTGATGAATCATCTCATATAAATATTATGGATGCTCCTGATGCAACATATTAAATAGATTTTTACAATGGATGAAATAGAGTTATCCAAAAACTGATGAGTCACTAACAAGCTGCTGGCTCCTTTTTACACTATTGGGTCATCCCAAAATAGTTGAATCATTTTAAGCCCAAGACTCTATAATATAAATTTGTTGCAGTTCCATACATTGATTTGCCGTATGATCACTTTCAAAAGTCCCATAAAAAAGTGAATATACCATTTTTACTCTAATTCGGTAACAACTTATAGAAACGAGAAAGCCAAGTCACACAAACATGCTCATAAAATGTACGTTAGTTTGTGTGTTTATGTGTATTTCATTGTTCATTATCCATTTGACTTCACTTTTGACAGAACAAAAATGTATGGATTCTTTTCTTAAATCACATTTAACTATTACGGGTTCACCAGATACTATTCTCAGTTCAAAAAAAAATCCGTTTTGCTTTTTGACAACGATAGAGGGAAGACCAATTTTACTAATTTAAAGACTAACCATCCAGTTGGGAGATGTAGGCGATGTTGGAAAGGTTCTGGTTATTCTTAACTTGGTAAGCCCAGATTTATCTTGGTTATCTTCATCTCAACTGCAGACACTAATTTCCTCGAGGTATCATGTACATCGGTATACTTAAAGGTGGGTCTCTGGCCAATACTTCTATGCGATACATACATCAACGCAAACTAATTAATACCTTTTTCACTGATGGTGGTAAAGGGCATTACAACATTTCATTGAGCTTTATTTCCTTATTACTGCAAAAATTTCTCGAGACTTAATTATACTTGCAACACTTCCGACAACGGGTCTAATATCGGGCATAGGGACAAATATGTAATGATTCCAGTTATCGATTTATATTTAGAAAATACTTCTGTTTGCTAAATCCTATATTAACTGTCAAAGTTTCGAAGTCTTTATTAGAAAACCCTTTAAAAGCTTGCGCCATGTAAAAAAAATTGAATACTGATCATAAAATGGTTTTGATATAAGTTTGTGGTGCATACTTTAAGGAGATGTTTTGGCTATAAATTCGCATGTGAATAGATTTCATTCGCTTAAAACCAAATGTTAGATTTTTTTAACAAAAAATTTAACGTGAATAAATAATCTCTAGAAAATATTTTTAACAGTGGGTGGCGAGAAATCGTATCAGTTTTATTAAATATTGGCAACATTAGTCGAATTTTTTAATATATATGAAATTTAAGCTATTTAAACCCAAATGAGTAGGATACAAAGAAAGCCCCAACAATGTCAACTTAGAAAAAAAACAAAGAACATAAATTTATATATTCTAGATACAAAATATTAGACTCAAAACTAATTCATAAAAAAATGTTGAATATAAAAACTTTGAACTTAAGCCAAAAGCTATAAATATGTATGTTCTTTTATTCTATAATTTGTAAAAATTAACAAAAAACTTATTGCACCCAATAAAGGTCTTAAAGTCTTATATAAAATTGTAATTTATAAAAGAAATATAAAAATGTATAAGAACAAGTCAAAAAGTATTTTAGTCGGTAAAGAACGACTATATTTTACACTACTGACGTCTAGTATGGTCCAATAACGAACAAATTATATCCGTAATTGGGTCTTACATAGAATGCTAGGCTCAAATTTCGTTGGATTGGTGAAATTTTGCAGTTTAATTTTAGTTTATACTATCGAGAGCTGGGCCCTATTTCACTAAACTACAATTCTACAAGTTTACAAGTTACAATTACAAGTCTAATTCTTACAAGTGCTGTTCAATTGTGTTTCATTAAAATTTTCACAACAATTGTAGCTTTTTGGACTTGTAAACTACAATTTCTACAAATACAATTTTTAAATTACAATTTCTACAATTATAATAAAATAAATTATTTTAATAAATATACAGAGTCAAATATAAATTGTTGAACTCGTACTGAACCATATATCTAAGATTTTCATGAAATTTTGTACGATATATATATTCCCCTGGCCTAGACAATTTTACACTTTTTCAAAATTTTTAATTTCGCTTTGGTACAGATTTTATGGCGGTTCAGAGTTCTTTTTTTCAAGGTTTTTTCCGAAACATACCCACTTTATATGCCAATAACTTTTGATGCTGTTATCAGATTTTTATAAGACTAGGCTCATATTTTAGCATATGACCTGTAGTTTTATGTTTTTTTTTTAATAAAGAAAATTTGAATACAAGATCAGATTCAAATTTGTACTGAAATGTTACGAGTTGGTTTAGAAAAAGTTTTTTGTTTTCCGATCCACCAAGGGCCCATTTTTTTGTCTTTCATATTTTGTTGTCTACACTGTTATCCACATTTAAGAGAGTGACAAAGAAACTAGAATTTATGCTTTTTGAGATATCCTTGAGTAAAGGACATAATTGATCTCCCTTGTTCTGCATACATGATTATATTTTCATACCCTTCACCACTATAGGTGGAAAGGGTATTATAAGTTTGGGCTGATGTATGTAACGCATAGAAATATTGGTCTTAGACTACCTTTTAGTATACCAATAGACTTAGAATTACTTCCTGAGTCGATTTAATTTGATTAAATTTGGCACAGAAAATTCTTTTGGTAGTGTGACCATGGCAATTCAAATTAGTCAAAGTACACTAAATTCGTCAAGGTACACTAAGTAATGGACTACAGAATAAAAAACAAATAAAATAAATAAATAAATAAATAAATGGGAATGAATATTGATTTGATTTTGTGTTAATTTTAACTAATTTTTATTAAAAAAATGTAAAAACCAAATTTGAATTCAATTTATCATTCACTTGTAACTTGTAATTTCTTTTTGAGAGTCTTCGTAGACCCTATGCTCTTTTTCTACAATTCTACAAGTGTACAAGTACAAATTTAGATTAGTGAAACAAAACCACTTGTAGAAGTATGACTTGTAAACTTGTTAATTGTAAAAACCACTTGTAGCTACAAACTTGTAATTGTATTTTAATGAAACACAATTATTTACAAGGTCAAAATTTTACAGGCAAAAACACTTAAAACTTGTAGCTTAGTGAAATAGGGCCCTGATATTCAGTAAAAATATTCCATTTGGTTCATTGTCGGTATTGAATATATCTCGAATATCTCGAATACATCTCGAAATGTACAAAAAATATCAAATTATCATTATTATCAGATTTTCAAGCGTTTTTGTGACTTAAATCTCATTTAAGAAACTTTATCATTAGGTTTTCTGCGGAGATATGCTTAAATATCGGGGTTTTCAACAGGAATGCTTTAAAAGTACACCGACAGAGACAGCAGACGACATCATATTTCTTATAGCAGGTAAGTCATCCGCCTAGCATACCAGAGGTCCCAAGTTCGATTCCCGGTTAGACCCACTTGAAAAAAAAAATTTTCAAAAAAGCGGCGGTTCACCTTATAACTCAGCTAGCCACTGGTTATTGAGTATTAGGCTATGTAAAACTTCTCTAATGCATTTGCCGAAAAAATTACGGATTGGTGCGGTTTTTGGACCGGCGACGTCATTGGGCCGTTATTCTTTTGTGATGATCAAGACCGCCACGTTACTGTGAAAGAAAATCGCTACTGTTCAATAATAGCCGAATATTTTTGGCCGCAATTGGATGAATGGACTTTGACTTTGCAAAAAATGTTTGGAGAACGTGTTATCTCACGAAATGGTTCAAACAATTGGCCGCCACTGTCGTGCGATTTGACGCCGTTAGACTATTTTCTGTGTGGCTACGTAAAGCCTTTGGTCTATCCCATACATGGGCATACTGCATTACTTTTTTACTGCAGTAAGAGTTTCAGTAATCAGTAAATGTTTACTGATTACTGAAACAAAAAATCAGTATTCAGTAAATTTTACTGATTACTGAAAAAATAAATCAGTATTCAGTAAATTTTACTGATTACTGAAGAAAAATTTCAGTAATCAGTAAAATTTACTGATTACTGAAAAAAATGTTCAGTATTCAGTAAATTTTACTGATTACTGAAAAAAAAATCAGTAATCAGTAAATTTTATTGATTACTGCAAATAAATTCAGTAATCAGTATATTTTACTGCTTAATGATCAGATTGCAGTATCTAGAGTCTTTCAGCAAAAATTAAAAAAAAAAATTTTATATTAACACAGAAATATCATCGTAGACAAGTACTTAATAAGTAATGGGACTTGAAAAAGGCCGTATATGGTACTTGCCTTATTAAATTACAAATAGGGAGTAAAATAACCCAGCAAAACTTTTGATTACCAAGTTATACGATAAACAGCTAAAATACTGAATACGAACTACTTACTCATTAGCTGTTTAAATGGTTACATTAACATGGTGATGTAATTGGAGGTATACTGCATTCGATAATCAGTATAACTGATTTTTTTCAGTATTTAGTAAAATTTACTGATTACTGAAATTATTTTCAGTAAGCAGTAAAATTTACTGAATACTGAAATCATTTTTCAGTAATCAGTAAAATTTACTGAATACTGAAATTTTTTTTCAGTAATCAGTAAAACTTACTGATTACTGTATACTGAAATCATTTTTCAGTAATCAGTAAAATTTACTGAATACTGAATTTTTTTCAGTAATCAGTAAAACTTACTGATTACTGAAATTTTTTTGTCAGTAATCAGTAAAAAATACAGAATACTGATTTTTTCCTTTTTTCTATGCCAACAAGACGGCGATGATTAATGAACCTCGTACGAATATCGATCGTGAAATTGCAGCAGTATCGGCAAATTTATGCTTAAAAAATGTCAAAAGCTTTTGTAATGAAATTTGTGGCTTAAGCGGTAACAACCTTAACTTCTTGAAGTCAGCAATATTTAAGGCAGTCAAAATAAATTACTGATTTTGTCCAATTTCAGTTGCGATGGTTTCGTTATTAAAATAATTTTAAGTGATTAATATATGTATAACCAATAGACTTTAAAATTAGGACCTACAATTTGATAGCAAGCTTAAGATTGAAAGCTATACCGACAAACAAATAGACATTATTAAATGCATTTAGGAAGTGATTCTAAGTCGGTTCAAATCTGAGTTTTTGACCATTATTTCTATGCGTTACAAACATCAGCTTTCAACTTTCAATATCCTTCCCATCTATGGTGGTGTAGGGTATAAAAATGATACATACTCGTGTATTTACAACATCTTTTGCTGTTGTGGCTTTTTGTTGCTGTTGAATATTACTTTGCAATTTGCATATTTGGCCACAAAAAGGATCATTAACTTTCATTCTTATTGGCAATTGCTATACACAGAAATTACAATTGTTCTTGTTGCCGCCTCCACAACAAAAGCAACAGCAACAACAACATATGCAAGGATTCAACAATTCCATACATTTGTTTTTGTTACATTTGCTACTCTTTTTTGTGTGAAAGATTTTCATATATAATGAAGGTTCTGTTAAATGTTGCTGCTGCTGCTGCTTTTTTGCTCCCTTCGATTTGAACCGATAAATATCACACATATTATGCAACATATGCTACGACAAGATACAATAACAAATGCCGGCAACATATAAACTTACCAACATAAAGAGAAAAAGAAAACATAAAAATAAAAGAAAAACAAAATTTTGTATTGAAAATATTATATATGGATATATAAATCTATATACTTATATGGAAAGACATAAATACATATAAGTAAAGATTTTTTATATACATACATACATACATAGATACTAAGCTTGATTACACAATTTTCTTACACACATTTACTTTATTCCTTAACATTCACATGTAAAGAAATAGAAAATTCATGATTTTCTATACGAGTATAATGATTATATTTTGATTGCATTCAGCTCTAATGTTACATAAATATGAAACTACTACTCGTATCTACATTTTGAGGTTTAATATTGGTTTTATTATCACATTTAATATTAGATTTATGAATTATTTACATAAGTCGTAACCACTAATACCATCTCAAGGACTCAATTATTTATAACTCTTGTTTTAGGTATGATAATAAGTTTCAGACGTGATTTGTGCGCAAAAGAAGATTAACGTTGAGGAGCAACAAATAATGACTAATTATTCAAAACATAAAATTATATAAAATGTTGCCAGACATATTTTGTAATTAATATCTCTTAAACTTGCGGTTGGAAAAGAACTTTAAACGTAAAAAATCGTTTCTATTATCTTGTGTATATTTCTTTGTACGTAATCAATGATGAACTTAATTAAACAATTTAGTCCTTGTTAAATAAATATAAATTTCGATGATATTTCACAACTTTTAATACCTGAAATACTTGAGAAATTTTGAGATATTAAAATTTTTATAAAAAATTTTCGAAATTAATTTTTTTTGTGGATTTTTTAAGGTATTCAAATTTTTTCTATAGATTTAGATTTTCTCTAGAAAATTTTATTTAAAAGTGTTTCGCTATTAAAGATTTTCTATAGAAAATTGTTCGTTATTAAATTTTTCTACAAAAAATTTTATTTAAAAAATTTTAATAGCGACTAATTTTCTACAAAAAATTTTAGAAACAAAAAATTTTCTATACAAAATTATTAAAGCGAAAAATTCTCTATAGAAAATGTTTAATATAGAAAATTTTCGCTATTAAAAATTTTCTATAAAATTTCAAATACAAAAAAATTTTCTATAAAAAATTTTAAAAGCGTACAATTTTTTATCAAAAATTTTAATAGCGAAAAATTTTATAGCAAAAAATTTTAGTAGCGAAAATTTTAAATAAATTTTTTAATAATAGCAAAACATTTTCTATAGAAAATTTATAATAGCGAAAAATTTTTTATAAAAAATTTTAACGGGAAAAATTTTTTATACAAAATTTTTAATAGCGAAAAATTTTCTTTAGAAAATATTAATAGCGACAAATTCTCTATAGAAAAAATTAATAGCGAAAAATTTTTTATAGAAAATTTTAATAGCGAAAATTTTTATAGTGAAAGATTTTATATAGAAAATTTTTAATACTGAGAAATTTTCTATAGAAAATTTTTAATACTGAAAAATTTTCTATAGAAAATTTTTAATACTGAAAAATTTTCTATAGAAAATTTTTAATACTGAAAAATTTTCTATAGAAAATTTTTAATACTGAAAAATTTTCTATAGAAAATTTTTAATACTGAAAAATTTTCTATAGAAAATTTTTAATACTGAAAAATTTTCTATAAAAAATTTTTAATACTGAAAAATTTTCTATAGAAAATTTTTAATGCTAAAAAATTTTCTATAGAAAATTTTTAATACTGAAAAATTTTCTATAGAAAATTTTTAATACTGAAAAATTTTCTATAGAAAATTTTTAATACTGAAAAATTTTCTATAGAAAATTTTTAATACTGAAAAATTTTCTATAGAAAATTTTTAATGCTGAAAAATTTTCTATAGAAAATTTTTAATACTGAAAAATTTTCTATAGAAAATTTTTAATACTGAAAAATTTTCTATAGAAAATTTTAAATACTGAAAAATTTTCTATAGAAAATTTTTAATACTGAAAAATTTTCTATAGAAAATTTTTAGTACTAAAAAATTTTCTATAGACAATTTTTAATACTGAAAAATTTTTTATAAAAAATTCTTGATCGCGAAAAATTTTCTGTAACAATTTTTAATCAAAATTTTTTAATAGCGAAAAATTTTCTTCAAAATTTTTTAGTAGCAAAAAATTTTCCCTAAAAATTTTTAATAGCGAAACATTTTCTATAAAAATTTTTATTAAAAAAAAATAACAAAATACTCTTCTTTTTGAATAAAATTTTTAATAGCGAAAAATTTTTGATGAAAATTTTCAATAGCGAAAAATTTTCTATAAAAATTTTTAATAGCGAAAAATTGTCTATGGAAATTTGTTAATAATAAAAAACAGCCAACATTTTTCTATAAAAATTTTTAAAAGCGAAAAATTTTCTATACAAATTTTTAGTAGCGAAAATTTTCTATACAAATTTTTAGTAGCAAAAATTTTCTATAAAAATTTTTAATAGCAAAAAATTTTCTATACAAATTTTAAATAATAGGGAAAATTAAAAAAAAACAATTTCAATAATTTTTAATAGCGAAAAATGTTGAACAGAAAAACCCAAAACTTTTTACTTCAAATTTTTAGAACAACAAATTTTCTATAAAAATTTTCTATAAAAGAGTTTTTAAAATCAAAAAATTTTATATAAAAAATTTTTAAATAAAAAAAATGTCTATTGAAATGTTTTTTATTTAAATATTTTTTATATAAAATTTTTCGATTTTAAAAACTCTTATAGACATTTTTTCGGTATTAAAAATTTAAAAACAAAAATTTTCGTACTAAAAATTTTAATAAAAAAAATTTTGATTTTTCTGTTTTAAATTTTTCGCTATTAAAAATTATTGAAAATTTGTATTTAAAATTTGTATAGAAAATTTTTTGCTATTAAAAATTTTATAGAAAATTTTCGCTACCAAAAATTTGTATAGAAAATTTTTCGCTTTTTTATAGACAAATGTTGGCTATTTTTTCATATTAACAAATTTCCATAGAAAATTTTTCGCTATTTAAAATTTTTATAAAAAAATTTTCCCTATTAATAATTTTAATAGTTAATTAATGACTATTAAAAATTTTAATCGAAAATTTTTCGATATTAAACTTTTTTTGTAAAAATTTTTATAAAAAATGTTTTGCAACTAAAAATTTTTAGAGAAAATTTTTCGCTACTAAAAATTTTTGAAGAAAAATTTTTATAGAAATTTTTTCCTTTTGAAGGGTATTTTTCGTTATTAAAAATTTTTATTAAAATTGGTTTAGGAAATTTTTCGATGTTAAAAACTTTCTATAAAAAATTCTTCACTATTAATTTTAATTTTGTCACTACTTAAAATTTTCTATAGAAAATATTTTGCTATTACAAATTTTCTATCAAAAATTTTTCAGTATAAAAAATTTTCTATAGACAATTTTCACCATTAAAATTTTTGAAAAAAAATTTTTCTATAGAAAATTTTTCGCTATTAAAATTTTCTGTAGAAAATTTTTCGCAATTAAAATTTTCTATAGAAAATTTTTCGCTTTTAAAATTTTCTATAGAAAATTTTTCACAGTTAAAAATTTTCTATAGAAAATTTTTCACAGTTAAAAATTTTCTATAGAAAATTTTTCACTGTTAAAAATTTTCTATAAAAAATGTTTCACTGTTAAAAATTTTCTATAAAAAATTTTTTACTGTTAAAAATTTTCTGTAGAAAATTTTTCACTGTTTAAAATTTTCTATAGAAAATTTTTCACTGTTAAAAATTTTCTATAGAAAATTTTTCACTGTTAATAATTTTCTATAGAAAATTTTTCACTGTTAATAATTTTCTATAGAAAATTTTTCACTGTTAAACATTTTCTATAGAAAATTTTTCACTGTTAAAAATTTTCTATAGAAAATTTTTCACTATTAAAAATTTTCTATAGAAAATTTTTTTACTATTAAAAATTTTCTATAGAAAATTTTTTTACTGTTAAAAATTTTCTATAGAAAATTTTTCACTATTAAAAATTTTCTATAGAAAATTTTTCCCTATTAAAAATTTTCTATAGAAAATTTTTCCCTATGAAAATTTTCTATAGAAAATTTTTCTATATTAAAATTTTCTATAGATAATTTTTATCTATTCAAAATTTTCTATAGAAAATTTTTACCTATTAAAGATTTTCTATAGAAAATTTTTACTTATTAAAAATTTTCTATAGAGAATTTTTCGCTAGTAAATTTTCGCTTTTAATTTTTTTCTATCTAAAGGGTCCATGGACTCCTAAATAAATGAATATTGGCTTGAATACCGCATGCAAATATCAAATTTTTGTAAAACCATAATTTTGGTGTAAATGTGCTAAAAAAAATAACACTAATAGTCAGACAAGGAAATGACTCCTACACATACATTAACTACTTAAACACTTGCAGATCTTTTTGGAGGGTAAAGGGTTCAGGCATAGGTCGTTGTCATTTAACTATAACTATAATGAACGATGCGTCTCCTAATGCCACCACCAGACTTACCCACAATTGACTTTTAGCGTTTAAATTGGGAAAATTGTGGGGAAAAAAATTTGGCTTTTTTCAAAAAAATATGAAATTAAACGTTGTAGCAATCGCACAATATACATACATACATACAAATTTAAATGATGTCGATGTCTCTAAACAGTTTATAATACGGCAGACGAAAATGGGAATAAAAAGTCATTACCACCATATTGTTTTATTACCCAAAAAATACATTGGTTTAAAAAGCATAGTCGCTAAGAACGACTCTTTAGTGCCCTATACTACTAAGATCTAACATGGATCGACTTTTCTATAGAAATATTTTATAATGAAAATTTTTCTATAGAAAAATTTTATAATGAGAATTTTTCTATAGAAAAATTTTATAATGAAAATTTTTCGATAGAAAAATTTTATAATGCAAATTTTTCTATAGAAAAATTTTACAACGAAAATTTTTCTATACAAAAATTTTGTAATGAAAATTTTTCTATAGAAAAATTTTATAATGAAAATTTTTAATTAGAAAAATTTCATAATGAAAATTTTTCTATAGAAAAATTTCATAATGAAAATTTTTCTATAGAAAAAATTTTATAATGAAAATTTTTCTATAGAAAATTTTATACTGAAAATTTTTCTATAGAAAAATTTTATACTGGAAATTTTTCTATAGAAAAATTTTATACTGGAAATTTTTCTATAGAAAAATTTTATACTGGAAATTTTTCTATAGAAAAATTTTATACTGAAAATTTTTCTATAGAAAAATTTTATAACGAAAATTTTTCTATAAAAAAATTGTATAAAGAAAATTTTTCTATAGAAAAATTTTATAACGAAAATTTTTCTATAGAAATTTTCGTTATAAGACAATTTTTCTATGGAAAGATTTTATAACGAAAATGTTTCTATAGAAAAATTTTATAATGAAAATTTTTCTATAGAAAAATTTTATAATGAAAATTTTTCTATAGAAAAATTTTAAAATGAAAATTTTTCTATAGAAAATTTTATAACGATAATTTTTCTATAGAAAAATTTTATAACGATAATTTTTCTATAGAAGAATTTTATAACGAAAATTTTTCTATAGAAAAATTTTATAACGAAAATTTTTCTATAGAAAAATTTTATAACGAAAATTTTTCTATAGAAAAATTTTATAACGAAAATTTTTCTATAGAAAAATTTTATAACGAAAATTTTTCTATAGAAAAATTTTATAACGAAAATTTTTCTATAGAAAAATTTTATAACGAAAATTTTTCTAAAGAAAAGTTTATAACGAAAATTTTTCTATAGAAAAATTTTATAACGAAAATTTTTCTATAAAAAAATTTTATAACGAAAATTTTTCTATAGAAAAATTTTATAACGAAAATTTTTCTATAGAAAAATTTTATAACGAAAATTTTTCTAAAGAAAAGTTTATAACGAAAATTTTTCTATAGAAAAATTTTATAACGAAAATTTTTCTATAGAAAAATTTTATAACGAAAATTTTTCTATAGAAAAATTTTATAACGAAAATTTTTCTATAGAAAAATTTTATAACGAAAATTTTTCTAAAGAAAAGTTTTATAACGAAAATTTTTCTATAGAAAAATTTTAAAACGAAAATTTTTCTATAGAAAAATTTTATAAAGAAAATTTTTCTATAGAAAAATTTTATAATGAAAATTTTTCTATAGAAAATTTTCGTTATACGAAAATTTTTCTATAGAAAAATTTCGTTATAAGAAATTTTTTCTATAGAAAAATTTTATAACGATAATTTTTCGATAGAAAAATTTTATAATGAAAATTTTTCTATAGAAAAATTTTTTAACGAAAATAACGAAATGTTTTTATAGAAAAATTTTATAATGAAAATTTTTCTATAGATAAGTTTTAAAATGAAAATTTTTCTATAGATAAATTTTATAATGAAAATTTTTCTATAGAAAAATTTTATAATGAAAATTTTTCCATAGAAAAATTTTATAATGAAAATTTTTCCATAGAAAAATTTTATAATGAAAATTTTTCCATAGAAAAATTTTATAATGAAAATTTTTCCATAGAAAAATTTTATAATGAAAATTTTTTCATAGAAAAATTTTATAATGAAAATTTTTCCATAGAAAAATTTTATAATGAAAATTTTTCTATAGAAAAATTTTATAGTGAAAATTTTTCTATAGAAAAATTTTATAACGAAAATTTTTCGATAGAAAAATTTTATAACAAAAATTTTCAATGGAAAAATTTTACAATAAAAATTTTTCTATGGAAAAATTTTATAATGAAAATTTGTCTATGGAAAAATTTTATTACGAAAATTTTTCTTTGGAAAAATTTTATAATGAACATTTTATTTTATAGAAAAAAAAAATTTCTATAGGAAATTTTTATGAAAATTTTTCTATAGAAAAAATTTCGTAATAAAATTTTTTCTATAGATAAAATTTTATAGTAAACCTTTTGTATAGAAAAAATTTCACAATGAAAACATTTCTATAAAAAAAATTTTATAATGAAAATCTGTCTACAGAAAAATATCCATAATGTAAATTTTTCTATAAAAAAATTTATAATAGAAATTTATCGATGTGAAAAATTTTGCATCAAAATTGTTTAATGTAAATTTTTCTATAGAAAAAATTTGCAATGAAATATTTTTTTAATCTTTCTATAGAAAAAATTTGCAATGAAATATTTTTTTTTATTTTTTCTATAGAAAAAATTTTATAATAATTTTTTTTTTTCAAGGAGACAGACTTTGATAAATATAAAGTGAATTTGACTCGATTGCTATTTCTTTAGCTTAATGCCAGACCAATGTTTCTTCGCATCACAAATTTATAATACCCTTCATAGTTATAGTGATGTAGGGTATTCAAAGTAAAAGAGAAAACGAACACATCATATTTGATGTTGTTAACACTTGCACCAAATTGCACACAAAATTATATATTAGATATACATTAGATGAGGGGATAGATAGAAACATGTAGTAGGTTTTAATGTGCAAATGTATTTGAAGTAAAATTAGTATATCTTACACCAAGGACTAAATTAACGCTCAAAACTAAATTAACGCTTAAATTTTTAAAATAATCATAAATACAAAAGTTCGATTTAAAAGATAACTTCTTTAAAAAATTACCTTGTTATCAGAGTTATTTTATAATATGTATTATCCTAAAAGTTTGCTACACAAATGTTTCTGATATATTTTACATATCGACGATATCGATTGCGGCGATTTGGCCCTAGAATTTAAAACTTATTGGCAATTCATTATAACAAAAATGATTAAAATAATAAGTGACAGATCCCCCAGGATCCCGTGTGAAAATATATATGTCTATTAGTACATCTGAGCCGATTTTTGCCGGGATAGTAAGTAATATCAACAGCAACAACTATTTCATTATTGGCTTTAATGTCACAGCCACAATAAGCCATCCCAGAGACTAAAGAAAAGACTTAACTAGAGACAGCCATATACATGACACAAAACACTAACACATCAATAGACAGATATTTACACAGACTGTGTCATTTATAAAATTTACACACTCAAGCGAAAAAAAAAATAAATTTTGCGAAATAAAAGAAGCCATTACCAACCAACACAATCAAACGCCCTCATATGCTAAAACTAACTAAGTATGTAGTTAGCTTAGCCGTAGTATGAGTCCAAAGTTCAAAAACCAACAAAAAAAATTCTAATATTTAGCTAGACAATGTTCATGTAACTAAATGTTAATGTCAATGTAGTTCAAAGTTTTACTTGTTCCAATAGATCTTTGTAGTTGCGACTAAAAATATGTTTTTCCTACACTGTTAGAAATATTCAGCCAATTTTGGGAGGGATTTAAATTTAAGTGGATAATTTTAAAGGGTGATGTAGTGGATACCCAGCAACGATTTTGATGTTTCTTAACTAGCCCAGACTTATCTTGGTTAAAATTTTAGTCAACTGTGGTATTACGCGGGGAAGAACGTTAAAAATATAGAAGACGACGTCCCTATCTTCGATGGAATGACCCAATAATGGAAAATATTTCAGAGTTTGGGCTACGAAATTTTAAATACGCTCTGCCTTTAACCTTAACAGGTTATAAATATAGGTCATTGAAGTAAGTTTTTTAAAAAGTAAAAAGAAACATTTTGTAAAGTTAGAATTATACGGACAAACTGACATGGTTGTAGTGGTTCTATGGCATAAATACTTAAGACTTAGGGCAGTCCATACAAATTTTATATTTTCTATTATTTTTATACCCTTCACCACCATAGATGGAAAGGGTATTATAAGTTTGTGCTGATGTTTGTAACGCATAGAAATATTTGTCTTAGACCCACCTTTTAGTATACCAATAGACTTAGAATCATTTTCTGAGTCGATTTAGCGATGTCCGTCCGTCCGTCCGTCCGTCTGGCTGGCTGGACGGCTGGACCCCCATGTAAACCTTGTAATCAAACTACAGGTCGCAATTCTAAAGATAATTTGATAAAATTTGGCAGATATAATTTTTTTGATAATGGGACCATGGCTATTGAAATTGGTCAAAATCGGTCCATTATTTATGGTACCTCCCATAGGTCCCATTTCCCGGAATTGCTATATTGGCCAATAATATCAATATTTTTTCATGAAATTTGAAACAGATACTCCTTATGTAAACTTAAATCACTGTACCAAATTTCGTTGAAATCAGTCCACATTTGACCATAGCTCCCATACAAACTCTTCTTTAAAAACGCACTAAATAAGACAAAAAATCACTAAAACGCTCGTAAATCTAAAGATAATGAAAATTTTGAGTATATTTTTTGGATACATATTTTTTGTAACAACTGTAATCAATTTGCCAAATTTCGAGATAATCGGTCCACATTTGACCCTAGCTCTCATATAAGTCCAAATGACGGAAACAGGTTGAATATATACGTTTTGAGAAAATGTTTGTTTGATGGCAAAATTTAGCAAATATTTGTCTTTATATAGGAAAAATAACACCTTTGACCTTAGTGGTGAAGGGTATCGTATGGTCGGCTTGACCGACTATAGTGCTTTCTTACTTGTTTTAATTAAAACTATTTCAATATTTTAACGTGTAAAATGGTTATATTGACAACAAGTTTTCTTTTTTTTTGAAAATCCCTTAGTTATGTTACGCAATATTTAGTTAAAAGTCTAAGTTTTCGAAAGATATCGAATGCGGCGATTTGGCACCTGGGGCCAAATTACGGCATTCGATATCGATCGAAATATACTTTAAGGATAACACTGCTCTGCAAAAATTAATTTTTTGTCTCCTTTTTATAAAACTATGCGGACTAAAAAGATCTTGATGCGCTAAACTCAAATCCGTTTTCGGTTTTTCTCCAAGAGATCTGGATTTTTTTTATGGGCGTGGCAAATTTTTCCCCTTAAATTAGTCAGGTACGGAGACCTATTACGTCCTAACTCGAGAACGACTCATTTTACTTTATCTTTTTTTTAATTACATTTTTAACCTGAAAAAAATTACGAATTTCGTACGAAAAAAAATTTTGTCTCCATTAATTTCTAAATAACTCCAAAACGATAAGAGATACAGAAATTATATTAGACTAAAATAAATGCAATTTTGTTATGCATCTTCAAGTATTTTAATTTTGAAAATCGGATGAGTCGTTCTCGAGTTAGGACGAAATAGGTCTCCGTACCTGACTAATTTAAGGGGAAAAATTTGCCACGCCTCGTTCTCGAGTTAGGACGAAATAGGTCTCCGTACCTGACTAATTTAAGGGGAAAAATTTGCCACGCCCATAAAAAAAATCCAGATCTGATGGAAAAAACCGACAACGAATCTGAGTTTAGCGCATCAAAATCCATGTAGTCCACATAGTTTTATTAAAAGGAGGATTTAGCTGCAGAGCAGTGTAATCAAAAACAGTTTTCTATATTTTTTTGAAGTTTTTTGACAAAAGATGAACTATAATAAAACAGTTTTAATTGAACTATATGTTTTTAGAAACTAATCAAAATGGATACCAAATTTTAATTTACTTTTTGCATCGAAGTGACTTTGCACATCCCTAAAGTATACTTTACAATATTCGCTTAAAAGTCTGGGGCCAAATTAAATTTTCAAAACATTTGCATAGCATACTTTAAGGATCATCAAAATTATTCAAAAGTTGCAGTTTACTATATTTTTGTGAAATTATTTGCCGAAAGACGAACAATAGTAAAAGAGTTTTAATTGAACTATATCTTTTTTTTTAAAAACGAATCAAAATGGATAATAAAATTTCAATAAACTTTTTGCATCGAAGTAACTTTCAACATCCCTAAAGTATACTTTACAATATTCGCTTAAAAGTCTGAGTTTTCGATCGATATCGAATGCTATAATTTGGCCCCTGAGCTTTCGATCGATATCGAATGCGGTAATTTTGCCCCTGATCTACGTTTTTCTCGATAAGCTATAGTTTTTGAGATATAGGTCAATTTTTCACCTTTAGAACAAACCTTAAAAGTTAAAAAGAAATCATAACTTTTCTTTTTCTAAAGCGATGTCATTGTAGACTTTGAAACATATCAAATCTAAAATAAAAACACAAAAAAATGTAATATTTTGTATGTTAAATAATGTAAAACCAAAAGTTTTACTACTTTCACATCACTCACATAGCCTATAAACGCGTTTTGCTTTTATTTGCAATTAAGTTAGGATATCTCATTTATACAAAAAAAAAAAAAATGCAATGCAGCAAAAGCACTTATATATAAAAGTTTAGCTTTAGCGTGAACTATTTGCAAGTAAATCCACTATATGTAGCGCAAGTGCCGTAAATTACAAAAAATCAATATCTTGAAAACAAGAGCCAATCAAAAAAAAAAACTATGTGAAGATTTGGAATCAGAGTCCTAAATTACCTCTTAATCGACTATTAATTATTAATCAAGAGAAACTTTGTTGCACAGTATAATTGAGATTTAAATCTTTTTTATTGCACTTAGAACTTATCAAAAGCTTCCTAAAAGTATGCAGCATAATTTCTTATTTTATAATATAACAATTAGGAGTAAAATCAGTTAAATTTTGGAAAATTCGATACTTTACGACATATGTATTTAAGACAATCACCTCATTCAATATCGATCGAAAACACAAATATATTGTAGCATACTTTAGGGACGATCAGAATTACTTATTAATTAATCATATGAAATATCTAACAACGATATAAAAAAAGCTTTCTATGATCGGGTTGAAGAAGTTTATGACAGCTGCCCCAGTCATGACGTGAAAATAATCTCAGTGATTTTAATGCAGAAATTTTTTCTTGGCATTCGCAAAGCAACATGGGTGTCTCCAGATCGAGTGACAAACAAATCAAATAGATGTTGTAGTTGACGCGAGGCACACCTCAAGTGTATTGGATGTACCATCGATACGTGGTGGCAATGTGACCTCTGATAATTACCTTGTCGCAGCTAAGGTGAGAACACGTTTGAGTGCATCTCGAAACATACAGTCGAAAGTGAAATAGAAGTATAATGCCCAAATGCTAAAAATTAAGTAAATAGCCACCGATTTCACGCAAAAAGCAACTCAGTTTCTCCAAAAAAATATCTCTAATATTGCCAGCTCCATAAAGACTGCTGTAAGATCGGTACTAGGGTAAAACTCTTGGTTCAATGAGGAATGGCTCTACTCCACCCAAACCCAAAAAATTACGAAATAATTGGATCATACGAATGTGGCTTTAGGTCAGGAAAACCCTCTACTGATGAGATTTTAACTCTGCGTCAAATCCTAGAAAAGAGCCAAGAAAAACAAATTTATACAAGGTGGCGCAAAAATAATCTTCCGATGTTTTTTTGGCTGTAATTTAAAAAAAAATGGAAGACTTTGATACTTCTTGTAGATTATTTTTATTTGACCTTTTAATTTTTTTTACATCAAGTCGAGAATATGATGTCATGTGAATGGCCGCCGCCACAGTTGATTGTTTTTGAGCCCTTTTTATGGCATTTTCCATCACTTTGGCCAAAACTTCCGGCGATAGATCCTCACATTCTTGACGGATATTGTCTTTAAGAGCTGCAAGAGTCTGAGGCTTCTTGACGTAAGCCCGCGACTTCAAAAAGCCCCACAAAAAGAAGTATGCAGCGGTCAAATCAGGCGATCTTGCTGACAAATTGACAAAACGGGAGATTAGGCGCCCGTTGGAACCATATGTTTTTCAATCCCAATTCATAAAGTTGCGGCAAAAAAAACTCGTTAATCATTGCTCTGTAGTGCTCACCATCCACAGTAACCGTTTGGCCCGCGACGTCTTCGAAGAAAAAAGGTCCGATGACTCCTCCAGCGAAAACGGCACACCATACAGTGACTTTGAGTGGGTGTAATGGCTCTTCGTGGGTTACACGAGGATTTTCAGTGCCCCAGAAGCGTAAATTTTGCTTATTTATATACCCGCTAAGATGATAATGGGCCTCATCACTAATGCTTATTTTTGATGAAAAATCACCTTCCTCTGGTGGTGATTAAGGATGGCTTGAGCGTATGTTAGACGCGATTGGCTGTCAGCAGCTAACAGCTGATGCACCGTCTGGACTTTGTAGGGAAACATCTTCAAAACTGTTACCAAAATTCGCTGTAAAGACCGTCGACTGATACCCATTTGCATGGCACGTCGTCTGGTCGATGTCGACGGCGCTTCCATGACATCCTCGGCTACAGCAGCAATATTCTCTGCAGAACGGCTACTCCGGGGTCTTGCCAGATTCAGTAGTTAATACAACTGAAACAGTTTTAAACAGAAAACATATGATACTCGCCTTTGCTGATGACATTGATATCCTAGGACACATATTGCTTGAGCTGACTGTCGTCTTTTCAAGTATTGAAAAGGAATCAATGAAAATGGGTCTAGTTGTCAAAGAATCAAAACAAAACTGATGGTTTCTACAAGAAGACAGTCCAGTAGAGTTGGACCACATTTGATTGTTGAGAGCTATAGCTTCGAGGTTGAAAAAGAATTTGTTTATCTTGGTACCGTCGTCAACATAAATAACGACCTAAGTTTCGAAATCAAACGTAGAATCATACTTCCCAATAGATGCTATTTTGGTATAAGCAGGCAGATAAGAAAAAAAGCTCGCTCTGTAAGAACTGAAATTACCATCTACAAAACGCTTATACAACCCGTGTTATTATATGGTACTGAATGATGGGCACTTACACAGGCAGATGAAGCTATTCTTGGCCCAGTCTGCGTCCACAATGAATATCGACATTGAATAAACCATAAGCTGCAAGAGTTATACGATGACATCGACATAGTGAAACCCATTTAACAGCAGCGGCTGCGTTGGCTACTACATGTCGTGCGTTTGGATAAAAATACTCCAGTAAGAAAAGTGTTCGAAAATGATCCCGAGGGAATTTGTAGATGAAGACGTCCAAAACTTCGACGGAAAGACCAAGTAGAGGAAAATCTTTCAAAGTTTGGCCTTCGAAATTGGAGTATATGCTCATAAGACCATAGCGAATGGAATTCTAAAATATACCCGCCCTTTGACCTTAACAGGTTGCAAATATAGGTCAATTAAGTTAGTTAATAAAATGAAAAATATATTGCCAACTATAACAACTCTTAGAGAATTCATTATAAAAATTAAAATTAAAAAAAAATTGTCAAGTTTTGGTGCGATCGATCGTTTTTTAAACTTTTTTGTGAACAAAAATTACCTCGTTTACTACTTCTTTTTTTGAATAGAATTTGTACATTTTAGTGCGAACGTCTACAGTTATCTTTATATGCTATAATATATTTAGTTTATCCTAAAAGTATGCTATAAGAATCTTAGATTTTCATCAATATCAAATGTTATTGCTTTCAAAGGGTTTCCGTTACCTATTTCTTATTTTTTCGAAATGTGGCTCACAATTATTTCTTTAATTCTTCAAAAGACAAAATTTGGCTTCGGAAGTTTATTTTTTCAATCAAATAACATAGAAATCTTTGGCAGTGTAAGTACATACACATAATTGTTGGAATTTCACTTAATTTTATATAATTTTTTTTTACCTCTTACCAATTTCATTATCGTCATCATCATCGACACTATCAACGTCGTTTTTATTAATGTCACATTATTGTCATGTCGTGTGCAAAAACAAAAATATATATACATATATACCTACTCATAATATCCTAATGCAAAGTGGGATAAAACACAAACAAAAATATGAAAAAATAGGTTAATAACTTAAAGTTATACTCGTAAAGGTAGATGTCTAACTGCTGTTGCCAAATTACCGCATTCGATATCGATCGAAAACTTAGACTTTTAAGCGAATATTGTGAAGTATACTTTAGGGATGTTCAAAGTTACTTCGATGTAAAAAGTTTGTTGAAATTTGGTATCCATTTTGATTAATTTTTAAAAATATTTATTGTTCAATTAAAACTCTTTTATTATTGTTCATCTTTTGGCAAATAACTTAAAAAAAATATAGTAAACTGTGCATATTTTAAATTATTTTTATTTTCCTTAAAGTATGCTATACAAATGTTTCGAAAAAATCTAAGATTTTCATCGATATCGAATGCCGTAATTTGGCTCCTGATGTCGATCGAAGTTATATCGGGTTGTTAAATTTCAAGGGCCGATGTTGATTTTGAATAAAACACAAACTATTTAGGAAATTATTGCAATTTTATTTTAATATGATGTATTGTTATTACTCAATTATGTATGGATCAAAATATCGGCCAAATGGGCGCCGCGACCACAGCAACACACCTCCACCCGATGGTCCAAATTTACGATGACCCTGAGGCATAATGGAGGTTCTATGCCGTTAATGTGATGAATTATCTCATATTTTAGCTCTTGAATTGTTGCTGGAATATTGACGTACACCTTTTCTTTCAAATAACTCCAAAGAAAAAAGTCCAACGGTGTCAAATCACATGATCTTGGAGGCGAATTGACATCGCCATTACGGGAGATAACACGGCCATTGAATTTGTTGCGCAAAAGAGCCATTGTTTCGTTAGCTGTGTGGCACCGTCCTGCTGAAACCACATATCGTTCACATCCAATTCGGGCCATATCGTTCACATCCAATTCGGGCCATAAAAAGTTCGTTATCATCTCACGATAGCGAACACCATTCACAGTAACTGCCTGACCGGCCTCAGCTACACTATCGCGAACAGCAGCAATATTTTCTGCAGTACGAGCTGTACGAGCATGCACGATTTTTGCGATTGTACGCACATTTGGACGATCAAATTGACCAAAAAAATCACGAAGTGCACGATATGCATTTTGATTTGAACGCCCATTTTCATAATAAGTCTGGATAACTTTAACACGTTGTTGGATTGTGTATCTCTCCATGGTTCAAATTGAGTAAGTCTGAAATAGAGAAATGTCAAATAAAATTTGGAAAAAAACTTGGCGTTTAGGTGTGGTTCACATTCAACATCGGCCCTTACAATTTAACCACCCTTTAGTATAAGTTAGTGAATTATATGAGCAAGAAGAAGTATGCAACACATTTTTTTTTTAATTTTGATCAATATCAGACAAATGAGGCAATTAAACCCCAAATAATAACACAATTTTGTGTGTCGGAGGATTTATAAATTATATAACTAAATTGAAATTAATACATGACTTTTCTTAATTTCCTTTAACGTTTTACAAACTGCACAATTATTTTTATTTTTTAAATTTTTTTATCCCACTGTGCAATATTTTTTTATCTTATTTTTTTTTGTAGCTTGATACTTCATGTTGAACATATGCCAAGGATATTAAACATGTCACATTTGTTAACTTATAGATCGATATTAAATGAAATTGCGAGTAAATGAGACTGTCGCAAAAATATTAAAAATCCTTCAGAAAATATATAAGTATAATTTTAAATTAAAGTAAAATATATACACACATGTACAAAATATTAATAAACGTGATTAAATATTATCAAAAGTCATGTATGACAAACAAAAATTTGAATTGCACTTAGTCAAAAACCCAAGTTCTTATCAATTGCGCCCAAAAATATACCCTCGAAAATAGTAATTAATATCTTATTTAAAAAACAAAGTTTTTTCTTTATCAAAATATTGAGAAATAAATCATCACAAAAACCTCAAAAATCTAATTCGATAGATAAAAATATTGTCACTAATGTAAGTGATTCGTTGAAATAAATATTTATTTGTATATTATTTATTAGAAGCATTAGAAATATTTCCACAAAAAGCAATTCAATTACGTGTCTACTCAAAATAATTCCATCAAAAACCATAAAATATATTGTAAAATAATAAAATACTCATATAGGACTGAAAATGTATGTAAAGAATTACCTAATTTAATGATTCTGTTGGCATGACATTTTTTTTTCTGCACTTTATTACTCTAGATATAAAATATAAAAGCTGAAAAAATATTTATTGAAAATTTAATTTTTCACTACAGATTATAGCACGTATACAAACACACACACGAAGATATCATGACACTTGCTTAAATATGTGTAAAATTTTGTGCATGTGTGTGATTAGCATTTAAAAGCCTTTTTATGGCCATATTACACTTATAAACGAATGCGAGTATTTAAAAATTTATGGCGTATTTCGAAACATATGGCATAAAATAATTTGCCATCATCTCTCTAAATATCCACCATAAAATCAATTTAGTATTTTAAATACTCTAAAATACATTTACACACATACACACACCCTCACACATTTGCTTGTGTATTTGCAGAATTAATGGCTGCAAACTATAAAATACATTAAATGTTAAATAAATATATTGTTACAAAAAAATCCTTATAGTAAAAATAGAATTAAATAAAACTAAAAATGCACAACCGGATAAATGGCAAATAAAATATTGGGGAAAAAACAAACAACGGAAATTAATTTAAAAATGTTTTGTTTGTATTTTGTTGAAAATTATTAAGGCTGGTGACTTGTTTGGAATAAAAACTGTACAATGAAGTACAAAACTTGAGCACTCCATTAAACCGTGGGGTCAAGTGTGATATAATCAAAGCAATCCAATTTCACATTCATACTATTCCCCATTGTATTGTAGGTTTGCCACTCGTACTTTATAATAAAGTATTGTTCGTTATTTCTTGTAATTGTACTTTATACTTTATAAGAATAACAAATATTGCCCGATTATCACAAAATTTTATATATTGGCTGGTATTTATTTAGTGGTCATAGCTGCCACAATTTTTAATAGCTTTTAGCTGGCGTTTGTGGCATTTTAGATTTTTTCCGGGAGCAGTTTTTATATGAAAGCTATGGTCAAATATGGACCGATTCCTATAAAATTTGACATATTGACCAAAATTTGCATAAAACTTTCCGCTCTAAATTTAGTTGTCATAGATATTACAATTTTATTCAATTTATCAGCATAAATGTGATTCCCAGGGCAGGGTTATATTTAGCTCTAACTAAGTGTCAACCGATTTCGCCCATTTTCAGTACACTTCTATAATATATCAAAAATACTTTTGTAAAATTTTGTCTCTCTAGCTCTTGTAGTTAAGGAGCTATTGCGATTTTATTTGATGGACAGACGCACATAAACCCCCTTTTCATTTTGTATTTTTGTGTTTCCGTAAGTTTTTTATAAGGGAGCTATAGTCAAATGGTGACCGATTGTGACAAAATTTTGCACACTTGCTTGCATTGGAATAAGACTCCCTTGCGCTATATCTATTATAGTGTTAGATTTATTGACATTTAAGTGTATTTTAGGTGAAATTTAGGCTGCTCTCATAAGTTTTTTGTATGGGAGCTATGGCTAAATTTGAACCGATTTTGATGAAATTTTATACGCTGTCTAGTGTTAATGTAAAACTTCTAAACAAAAGTCATTAAAGGGCAAATGTCAAAAAATATAGTTTTAAGAAAATTTGATTTAAAGTTTTTATTTTCTATATAAACTCATAGTGATGTTGCCGTTTCAAATCTGTTCTGAGTTATAAGAGCTTTCCTGTTGGAGTCAAATAAAAGACGATAAAAAAGTAAATCAAATGCAATGATTAACTCAAAACAGTTAAAAATTGACACTGGCCCTTTTAACACCAAACCACAGATATATAAGTAGATTAAATACAATTCCATTCTATAAAGGTCCGTTATACTCCAAGTCCAAATGATGAACAGTAGAGGCGACTTATATAATGTCGACAGTATTGTTTTCTAATTAATTATATCATTCAACTCTAAAGGAAATGGAATGAGATTCATAAATTTTCCAAGCAAGCAGTATTTTAGTAGCTATTGAAACTTGTCAAATTTAAGGTCTTTAAGGAGTACATGGTATATGAATGCACAGATATCGCACTTTGCAACATAATTTTGCCTGTTTCTTGGACGTAATTGTCAGAATTTACCAAAAATAAAGATTTAAAGGTCTACCAGATGATATCGTAAAATTGTATACCTATCAACCTTAAAACATTATGTCTTCGACAGATGTTTTAGTGTGATCTTCCTGTGCTAGGTTAAAACTGCGATCGTTTGATTTATCACCCTACTCGATTTTGCCAACTTTTTTACTGAAAAAAGGGAGAAAAGAATTCAGAAGGGCGATATATATTCTGAATTCTTATGAAATTCTAAGACGATGTCCGTCTGTTTTTCCGTCTGTCTATTTAAATCACGATAACGCCTAAACTGAAACTTATTATAAACATTATTCATTTCTGAGAAAGTTTTGGTATTGAAATTGGGCAAAATCGGTTAATATGTGATCATAGCGCCCGTATAAACTCGTCTAGGCTAATCGCTTGGTTGCTAATAAATAACAAAATATAATAGCTATGATAATAAAATTTGATATAGAAGTTTTACATTTGCACTAGACAGCGTATAAAATTTCATCAAAATCGGTTCAAATTTAGCCATACAAAAAACTTATGAGAACAGCCTAAATTTCACCTAAAATGCACTTAAATGTCAATAAATCTAACACTATAATAGATATAGCGCAAGGGAGTCTTATGTCAATGCGAGCAAGTGTGCAAAATTTTGTCACAATCGGTCACCATTTGACTATAGCTCCCTTATAAAAAACTTACGGAAACACAAAAATACAAAATGAAAAGGGGGTTTATGTGCGTCTGTCCATCAAATAAAATCGCAATAGCTCCTTAACTACAAGAGCTAGAGAGATAAAATTTTACAAAAGCATTTTTGATATATCATAGAAGTGTACTGAAAATGGGCGAAATCGGTTCACATTTAGTTAGAGCTAAATATAACCCTGCCCTGAGAAGCACATTTATGGTGATAAATTGAATAAAATTGTAATATCTATGACAACTAAATTTAGAGCGGAAAGTTTTATGCAACTTTTGGTCAATATATCAAATTTTATAGGAATCGGTCCATATTTGACCATAGCTTTCATATAAAAACTGCTCCCGGAAAAAAACTAAAATGTCACAAACGCCAGTTAAAAGCTATTAGAAACCAGCCAATATATAAAATTTTGTTATAATCGGTATATATATATATATATATATATATATATATATATATATATATATATATATATATATATATATATATATATATATATATATATATACATACAGTTATTACTCGTTTCAGAATATAATATAAGAACTATAGCCAAATATTGACCGATTATCACAAAATTTTATATATTGGCTGGTATTATTGGTACTTTTGGAACCTTTATAGAATGGAATTATATTTAATCTACTTTGGTGGTTTGGTGTTAAAAGGGCCAGTGTCAATTATTAACTGTTTTGAGTTAATCATTGCATTTGATTTATGTTTTTATCCTCTTTTATTTGGCTCCAACAGGTAAGCTCTTACTTAACTCAGAACAGATTTGTAAGGGCAACATCACTATGAGTTTATATAGAAACTAAAAACTTTAAATCAAATTTTCTTAAAACTATATTTTTCGACATTGGCCCTTTTAACACCAAGCCAATGATATAAAATGACTTTTGTTTAGAAACTTAGACTATCTCCTTAGAAATTGGCAGAAATTGGTCTTTTCATTTCGACTTTAATACATCACAATATTATTTTATCTTTCCTCCTATTCTCCCAATATCTTTCTAAAGTTACACGAGAAACTACTGCAAAGTCGACATAAGGGCAGAATTTTTCCCAGTAGTGCATACTTTTAGGATAATCTTAATAATATGTAACATATAACAACATTGTAACTTATTTGTCAAAAGATCCCTGATAATAAAAGAATTTAATTTAAACAATATATGTATTTTAACAAACAAACGGATAAGTTTAAATATCAAATTCTAATAAAATTTTTGAAAAATAAATTATTTTGAAAATCCCTAAGGTATGTTACATAATATTTGCTTAAAAGTCTGAGCGATATTGAATGCGGTGATTTGGCCCTAAATTATGCTTACAAGAGCAAAAAAGTTCAACCTCATAGATTATACAATGAAGACTGAACCAACAGGCTCCGCCCTGTTGGAACCACGTAATTGAGGTACGAAAAAAATTCGAATCAGTTTTTAATACCGTTCGTACCCTTTAAAGCAGAAATGGGCTTTAAAATCGATATCAGGCGGTGGATTCATAATGGAATTTCGAAACAAAAAGCAACCATCAGCTTTTAATACCGTTCGTACCCTTTCAAGCAGAAATGGGCTTTAAAATCGATATCAAGCGGTGGATTCAAAATGGAATTTCGAAACAAAAAGCAACCATCAGCTGTTAAATGTGTGGTAAATTAAAGCATTGATGCCAACTCGAACTTGTGACACTCAAAAAAACACTCGATAAATTATTAAGCTCAAGATATGTAAAAAGCCATATAAATGCTGCGAAAATCTAAAGATAATATTAAAAATAATATCTCAAATATTTTTATCAAAAATTTTCCTATAGAAAATTTTTTATCAAAAATTTTTCTATAGAAAATTTTTTATCAAGAATTTTTCTATAGAAAATTTTTTATCAATTTTTTTATCAAAAATTTTTCTATAAAAATTTTTGTATGGAAAATTTATTATCAAAAATTTTTCTATGGAAAATTTTTTATCAAAAATTATCTATGGAAAAATTTTTGTCAAATATGAAAGTTTCTTTTATTAAAATTTTTTCTATGAAAATTTCTTTAATCAAAAATTTTTCTATGAAAATTTTTTTTATAAAAATTTTTTCTATGAAAATTTCTTTTATCAACAATTTTTCTATGATAATTTTTTTTTATCAAACATTTTTCTATAGAAAATTTTTTGGTACGAAAATATCTAAAAAATCTAAAAATATTTAATATTTTGAAAAATATTCCCAATATTTATAAAAATATTCCCAATAATGTTCGAGATTATATTTCTTTATTCTCTCGAACCATGTATTTTTTTGCTATAAATTTGATTTTGATTTATTTCTTGCCTATTTTGGTTTTGTCTTTTCTTTAACAAAGCGGCACAAACCAACTCTGTTAATATCCAAATTCCAACTGAATGATTTTAATACTCTTTTTCACGAGTTTTATTAATGATCGTGGTATTTACGAGAATTAAAAAATTCACCGGCTTCTGGTGGTATGGGCTGCCTACTCCTGGTCATAAGCCACCTTTTTCCTTCTCATAGACCGGTTCACATATGTCTAGGCTTTGAGAATAATATTTTTATTTTGTTTTTGGACCACATTTTATATCAGTGGTTTTGGTTATCATGGCATATTACATTCTACTTGTTTTACAATTTGTTCAATCCCCTTTCTTCTTTAGAGGACTGTCATGTCAAGGTTGCCTTTGAAAGCATTAACCATTATGTGTATACCAAGGTACCCCGGTACCTTTAGCACTTTCATCTTAACTTTTTTAATGGAAACAGATGGTTCACAAGTCTCAAACTTCATGAGAACTCCTAACTATAGAAATAGTTTAAATTATTATTGCTTTTAAGCTAAAAAATTATATTGTATAGGCGCTGTGGTCCAATTTATATCTTATATACGTAACCGTACGGCAAGGTACCCGGGTACCTTCATACATTATATATGAAAAAACTGTAATAAAAAGTAAAATTTTATTGAAAGATAACTAAAGCAAAATTAGACAGATTAGTTATAAATATTTTATATATGAATATTTATGTAGAAACAAGATTTACACGATTTTCTTTGTTTTATACATAGTTTCGAATTTTTTTCAAATTTTATTCTTGACCCTGGTTATTAAAGGGTTAGTGACATCCAATTGCAACCAATATTCTAAAATATATATTTTTATCCGTTGTAACAATCATAACTTCAGTTCTGCTTATAAAAACTGCTAATATATAACAATTTACGTGCTTTTTTATAACTTTGATGAAAAATTATTTTTTTGTCGAAATCCTTTGAATTTAAGTCGCAGGTACGACTAAGCCGTTAAAGATATTGCTCTAGTTCTTTCTTTGTGGTAATCTGTAGGGGGTTCTAACTATAACGGGAACTTTTTTTTACTTTTTTCGAGTTCGTTTAACAATCTATTTTAAAAAACCAAAAAAGGAGTTTTTAAAACGGTATGAACGGTAGCCCATTGCATCAAAAATGGGTATTTAAATATCCTAAGGCCTTAAAAAAGTAAAACTAGTCAAACTTTTTAAAGTTTTTTAAAAATAATAATTTTTTTATAGCATATGCTCAGGAGAGTCTTCAAGGACATAGGATATTTTATAAAACCTTTGATAATTAGAAAAGTCTTCAACCGATTTTAAGGTTATGTATCATGTATTTGAATTATTGGAGTCAAATGTAGAAAAATTGGAGGCTACATCTTCCTGTAGTACGAAACTTAATTTACTTAATACAAATTTATGGTATACATATATATTCGCCATGACTTGTATTCTTACAACCGCCACGTTGAATTCACCTTGAGATTTACTATTTACTATAAATGAACGTGCATTGTAACTCTCAGAGTTATTTTCCGAGATCACTCATTTATTTTCTCCAAAAATGTTTGTTTACAATAATTTTTCCATATAGGTACCCGGGTACCTTGCCATTCTCTTAAAGGTGTTTTTGAAGGATTTGTTCTACTTAGGGCTATTTGTACCTTTTAGGTACTTGCGCAATAGTATAAGACTATTCTTGTCTACGTTTTACTAAGTTTTGCTCCACACTGTATTTTAATTTCAAACATATTTTTATTTTCAAAATACATATATCCTCATAATTAAGGTAAGGGTTTATTTGTTTCTATTATAAGCAAAGTATAAAATTCCCTTTCTTCTAATAAGTCAGAGTAATAAAATCTGAAAAAATCATCATTAAATTGACCAAATGATCAAATATTTCTATTGTCTTTGTCCATACCCTCTTTAGTTATTGTTTCAAATTTTTCCTTGCATAAATCCTTGGTAAATATTTAATGATAACACAGACTCATACTGATACACAGAGACATTTGTGTTGATGCTACATGATAATGCCACATCATGTTGTAATATTATTGTTCTTCTGCTCCTTTTGCTATATGTAATACGAAACAACAAAATACTAATTAAAACCGGAAACATTTTTTCCAATTCTATTATTCGAGTTGCTGTAATGGTGTTGGTGTTGTATCATCAAATATTATAAAATTTTATTAGTGGTGAAATCATTTGCGGATATTTACATTTGTTGTTAGTGGTTTATTGTTGTATTCAGAGTTTCAGAATTTTTAATTTTTTTTTTCGCCAGTTTTGGAATTGAGTAGGGTTGTTTTCATTATTATTAAATTTTCAGTTTGTTATTTTTGCTATAAATGTTGTTGCTGCTGGTGTTAAACAATGTTTATCGTTAAAGTTTTTAAGTGTTAAAAATTTAATGACTTGACATTTTCAATTAAACCTATAATTTCCTATGAAATTGCTCTTAAAATGTTAACTATAATAAAAACACTTTCTTTCAAGTGTTTTAAATGAGTATTTAGCAAATGTTTTGGAAATGGCAAAAAATTACTATAAAGGGGATATGTGTGTTAGTGTGTTTAAATTAAGTGTTTAAGTACAATGAAAAATGTATAATGTCTAGGATTATTGAAGGCTATAAAAATTATAAAATAAATAAATTTTAATGCCATAATAGAGACTTTTCAAATTTATTTAATGTTCTTCAAAAACTCTTAAGTTATTAAAAAATTCGCCACAATTTCTGCTACAAAACACAAAATTCCTACTCCCTACAGAATTTTATGATCCCTCTGACATTTGTTGTTTATTACTCTATTACTAAATTTTATTGCCAATGTTCAAACGGAATTTTTGATTAATTTTTTATGACTTGCCATGCAAAGCTCCCCAAAAAAAATTTACAAATTTTTATATTAATCTTCCATTTCCATGAAGAGCCAATGTATGAAAAATTTATTCATAGATTCAATTGCCTAGACGGTTTTAGTTTTAGTCGCACATATTCTACTTTAAAACAGACGGCAGGCATTGCTTTCAATTCAATCAGTTGCAATGCAACATCAATCTAATATTTTAACATTTTTGTGGATTTCTTTATGTTTTGAATTTGTGTTAAATAAATAAAAACATACAACAAAATTCGTTGCAATAAAAATACGTTTTATTTTATTTTTCACTGATTTTATTTTCATATCAATATTGTTTTGCAAAAATATAACGAAATACATACTCGTATTATATATGAATATACGTAGAAATGTTTTGTATAAATTTCCAAATATTATTTGTAACACCAAAAATTTGTTTATATTGCACAGCTGTTACAACATGCTTTTTAAACTGAATAAGCCGCAGAGAAAAGTTGGTAGTGGACGACTTTGTATTTAAAGCAATGGAACTTTTAAAATCCCGTTCTTGAAAAATGTGCCTTCTAGATCCCTTCAATGAAAACTCACAGAAATTAATTGTAATGTGATTTTAACAGAACATTTTTTTTTATTCAAAAATTTTTCGATAGAAAATTATTTTATTAAAATTTTTCTATAGAAAATTTTTTATCAAAAATTTTTCTATAAAAAATTTTTTTTCAAAAATTTTTCTATAGAAAATTTTTTATCAAAAATTTTTCTATAGAAAATTTTTTATCAAAAATTTTTCTATAGAAAATTTTTTATCAAAAATTTTTCCATAAAAAATTTTTTTATCAAAAAATATCGAAAAATTTTCGACAGAAGTTTTAAAAAAATTTTTTATTAAAAATTAATACAAATTTTAATACAGAAAAGTTTTTTTTATCAAACATGTTCCATTGAAAATTTTTTTATGAAAAATTTTTCTATAGAAATTTTTTTTATAAAAAATTACCGAAAAATTTTCTATAGAAATTTTCAAAAAAATTTTCTATTGAAAAAATTTTTATCTAAAATTTTAATATAGAAAATTTTTTATCATATATTTTTTTATAGAAAATTTTTTTAGGAGACATTTTTTATCAAAAATTTTTCTATAGAAAATTTGTTAATCAATAATTTTTCTATAGAAAAGTTTTTGATCAAAAATTTTTCTAGAGCAAATTTGTTTATTTAAAATTTTGCTATTTTTTTGTTTATTTAAAATTTTGCTATTTTTAGTTTTTTATACACAATTTTTTTATCAAACATTATTCTTTAGAAAATTATTTATATCAAATTTTTTCTGTAGAAAATTCCTTTAGCAAAAATTTTTATATAGAAAATTTTTTTATCAAAAATTTTTTTATTAAAAATTTTTCTATCAAAAATTTTCTTTTGGATATTTTTTTATCAAAAATTTTCTATAAAAACTTCAAAAAATTTTTCTTCAGAACATTTTTTTATCAAAGAAAATTTTTTATCAAAAATTTCTCATAGAAAATTTTTTATCAAAAATTTTTCTATAGAATTTTTTTTCAATTGAAAAATTTTACATTTTCTAAAGAAATTTAAAAAAAAAAAATTTATCTAAAATTTTAATATACAAAATTTTTTATTAAATATTTTTTATTTTTTTTAGGAGACATTTTTCTATTGAAAATTTTTTTATCAAAATTTTTCTATGCAAAATTTTTTTAAATTTGTTAATCAATAATTTTTCTATAGACAATTTGCTTATCAATAATTCTTCTATAGAAAAGTTTTTGATCAAAAATTTTTCTACAGCAAATTTGTTTATTTAAAATTTTGCTATAGAAAATTTTTTATCAAAAAAATTTTTATGTAAAATTTTTTAATCTAAAATTTTTCAATAGAAATTTTTTTTAGTTTTCTATACAAAATTTTTTTATCAAACATTTTTCTTTAAAATATCATTTTAATCAAATTTTTTCTATAGAAAATTCCTTTAGCAAAAATTCGTATATAGAAAATTTTTTTATCAAAAATTTTTTTATTAAAAAGTTTCTATAGAAATTTTTTTTATCAGAAAATTTTTTTTATCAAAAATTTTTCTATTGCAAATTTTTTTTATCAAAAATTATTGTTTTGGAAATTTTTTTTATCAAAAAGTTTCTCTAAAAACTTCAAAAAATTTTTCTACAGAACATTTTTTTTATCAAAAATTTCTCATAGAAAATTTTTTATCAAAAATTTCTCATAGAAAATTTTTTATCAAAAATTTTTCTATAGAAATTTTTTTCTATTGAAAAATTTTACATAAACAATTTTCTAAATTTTTTTTTTTTTTTGAAATTTCTATAGAAAATTTTTTCTTACAACAATTTTTCTATTGCAAATTTTTTTATTAAAAATTTTTCTTCAAAAAACTTTTCTACACAACTTTTTTTTTTATCAAAAATTTCTCATAGAAAATTTTTTATCAAAAATTTTTATATAGAAAATTTTTTATCAAAAATTTTTATATAGAAATTTTTTTCTATTGAAAAATTTTACATAAACAATTTTCTATAATTTTTTTTTTCAATTTCTATAGAAAATTTGTCGATTATTTTTGATAAAAAATTTCTATAGAAATATTTTTAATAAAAAAATTTTCTGTAGAAAAGTTTTCAATAAAATAATTTTTTATAGAAAAATTCTTGATAAAAAAATTTTCTATAAAAAATTTTTTATAGAAAAATTTTCTTTAAAAAAAATTTTATAGAAAAATTTTCTATAAAAAAATTTTTATAGAAAAATTTTTTATAAAAAAATTTTTTATAGTAAAAATTTTTGATAAAAAAAATTTCTATAAAAAAAAATTTTGATAGGAAAAATTTATAGAAAAATTTTTGATATAAAATTTTCTATGAGAAATTTTTGATAAAAAATTTTCTATAGAAAAATTTGTGATAAAAAAAATTTTCATGGAGAAATTTTCTATAAAAAAATTTAATAGGAAAATTTTAGATAAAAAAATTATTCTATAGAAAAATTTTTGATAAAAAAATTTTCTATAAAAAAAATCTAGGATGAAAAATTTTCTTAAACCAAATTTTTGATAAAAAAAGTTTTCTATAAGAAATTTTTGATAATTTTTGAAATTTCTATAGAAAATTTTTCGATAATTTTTGATAAAAAATTTTTTTTTCTAAAGAAAACTTTTCATCCTAAATTTTTTTGAAGAAAATTTTTTAATCAAAAATTTTTTTATAGAAATTTTTTTTATCAAAAATTTTTCTATAAAAAATTTTTATAGAAAATTTTTGTATAAAAAATTTTTTTTATAGAAAATTGTTTTATCAAAAATGTTTCTATAGAAAATTTTTTACCAAAAGTCTCTCATAGAAATTTTTTTTATCAAATTTTTTCAATAGAAAATTTTTTTTCTAAAATTTTTATATTGACAATTTTTTTTATCAAAAATTTTTTTATTAAAAATTTTCTATAAAAAATTTTTTTTATTAAAAATTTTTCTATTGCAATTTTTTTTTTATCAAAAATGTTTTTTTTGAAAATTTTTTTTATGAAAAATTATCGAAAAATGTTCTATAGAAATTTCAAAAAATTTTTCTATAGAACATTTTTTTATCAAAAATTTCTCATAGAAAATTTTTTATCAACAATTTTTCTATACAAAATTTTTTATCAAAAATTTTTTTATAAATTTTTTCTGTAAAATACTTTTTTATAGAAATTTTTTTTATCAAAAATTTTTCTATGTAAAAATTTTTTATTCAAAGCTTTTCCACAGAAAATTTTTTATCAAAAATATTTCTATAGAAAACTTTTTTATCAAATATAATCGACAAATTTTCTATAGAAATTAGAAAAAAAAATTGTAGAATATTTTTTAAGTAAAATTTTTTTATGTAAAGTTTTTTAATATAAAATTTTATTATGTAAAATTTTTCATTAGAATATTTTTTTAACAAAAATTTTTCTATAGTAAATTTTTTTATCTAAAAGAATATTTTTTTATCAAAAATTTTTCTATACAAAATTTTTTTATTAAAAATTTTTCTATATAAAAATGTTATTATCAAAAATATTTCATTAGAATTTTTTTAATCAAAAATCCACAATTTTTGTTAAAAAGGTTAAATTTTCTATAGAAATTTAAAAAAAAAATTTATCTTGAAATTTTCTATAGAAAATTTTTAATTAAAAATTTCTCATATAAAATATTTTTATCAAACATTTTTCTATAGGAAATTTTTTTTATCAAAATTTTGTCTATGGAAAAAATTCTTAACAAAAAAAAATTTGTTTAATATTTTTCTATAGAAAATGTTTTTATCAAAATTATTTCTTTAGAATTATCAATTGAAAAATTTTCTATAGAAATTGCAAAAAAATTTTCTATAAAACATTTTTTTATAAAAAATTTTCTATAAAACATTTTTTTATAAAAAAATTTTCTATAAAAAAAAATTTTCTATAAAACATTTTTTTATAAAAAATTTTCTATAAAACATTTTTTTATAAAAAAATTTTCTATAAAACATTTTTTGATAAAAAATTTTCTATAAAACATTTTTTTATAAAAAATTTTCTATAGAAAATTTTTTATAAAACATTTCTAGTAGAAAATTTTTTGTCAAAACTTTTTCTATATAAACAATTTTTATAAAAAATTTTTTTTATCAAAATTTTTCTACAGAAAATCTTTTTATCAAAAAAAATTTATAGAAAAATTTTTGATAAAAAATTTTCAATAGAATAATTTTTGATATAAAATTTTCTATGAGAAATTTTTTAATAATTTTTAATAATTTTTTTTCTATAGAAAAATTTTGAATAAAAAAAATGTTCATAGAAAAATTTTCTATAAAAAAATTTTATAGGAAAATTTTTGATAAAAAAAATATATTCCATAGAAAAAGTTTTGATAAAAAAAAATTTTCTATAAAAAAATCTAGGATGAAAAATTTTCTTAAACCAAATTTTTGATAAAAAAGTTTTCTATAAGAAATTTTTGAAATTTCTATAGAAAATTTTTCGATAATTTTTGATAAAAATTTTTTTTTTCTAAAGAAAACTTTTCATCCTTAATTTTTTTGTAGAAAATTTTTTAATCAAAAATTTTTTTATAGAAATTTTTTTTATCAAAAATTTTTCTATAAAAAATTTTTATAGAAAATTTTTGTATGAAAAATTTTTTTTTATCAAAAGTCTCTCATAGAAATTTTTTTTATCAAATTTTTTCAATAGAAAATTTTTTTTCTAAAATTTTTATATTGACAATTTTTTTTATCAAAAATTTTTTTATTAAAAGTTTTCTATAAAAAATTTTTTTTATTAAAAATTTTTCTATTGCAATTTTTTTTTATCAAAAATGTTTTTTTTGAAAATTTTTTTTATGAAAAATTATCGAAAAATGTTCTATAGTAATTTCAAAAAATTTTTCTATAGAACATTTTTTTATCAAAAATTTCTCATAGAAAATTTTTTATCAACAATTTTTCTATACAAAATTTTTTATCAAAAATTTTTTTATAAATATTTTTTTATCAAAAATTTTTCTACAGGAATTTTTTTTATCAAAAATTTTCCTACAGAAATTTTTTTATGAAAAATTTTTTCTATAAAATACTTTTTTATAGAAAATTTTTTTATCAAAAATTTTTCTATATAAAATTTTTTTATTGAAAGCTTTTCCACAGAAAATTTTTTATCAAAAATATTTCTATAGAAAACTTTTTTATCAAATATAATCGACAAATTTTCTATAGAAATTAGAAAAAAAAATTGTAGAAAATTTTTTAAGTAAAATTTTTTTATGTAAAGTTTTTTAATATAAAATTTTATTATATAAAATTTTTCAATAGAAAATTTTTTAACAAAAATTTTTCTATAGTAAATTTTTTTATCTAAAAGAATATTTTTTTATCAAAAATTTTTCTATACAAAATTTTTTTATTAAAAATTTTTCTATATAAAAATGTTATTATCAAAAATAGTTTATTAGAATTTTTTATTAAAAATCCACAATTTTTGTTAAAAAAAAGTTAAATTTTCTATAGAAATTTAAAAAAAAAAATTTTATCTTGAAATTTTCTATAGAAAATTTTTAATTAAAAATTTCTCATATAAAATATTTTTATCAAACATTTTTCTATAGGAAATTTTTTTTATCAAAATTTTGTCTATGGAAAAAATTCTTAACAAAAAAAAAATTGTTTAATATTTTTCTATAGAAAATGCTTTTATCAAAATTATTTCTTTAGAATTATCAATTGAAAAATTTTCTATAGAAATTGCAAAAAAATTTTCTATAAAACATTTTTTTATAAAAAATTTTCTATAAAACATTTTTTTATAAAAAAATTTTCTATAAAAAAAAATTTTCTATAAAACATTTTTTTATAAAAAATTTTCTATAAAACATTTTTTTATAAAAAAATTTTCTATAAAACATTTTTTGATAAAAAATTTTCTATAAAACATATTTTATAAAAAATTTTCTATAGAAAATTTTTTATAAAACATTTCTAGTAGAAAATTTTTTGTCAAAACTTTTTCTATATAAAAAATTTTTATAAAAAATTTTTTTTATCAAAATTTTTCTACAGAAAATCTTTTTATCAAACATTTTTTATAGCAATTCTTCTAAGGAAAATTTTTCATAGAAATATGGAAATAGAAATTTTGTTTATCAAAAATTTTTCTATAGAAATTTTTTTTTATCAAGAATTTTTCTATCAAAAATTTTGTAATAGAATATTTTTTTATCAAAAAGTTTTCTATAGAAAATGTTTTATCAAAAATTTTTTAATAGCAAATTTTTTTATTAAATATTTTTCTATAGAAAATGTTTTTATCAAAAATATTTCTATAGAGAATTTTTTTATCAAAAATTATCGAAAAATTTTCTATAGAAAATTCTAAAAAATTTTTTATAAAAAATTTGTTTATCAAAAAATTTCTCAGAATCCAACCTTTTGTCTGGCGGCTTGGCAATACATACTATTCCATTCACAATTACTTCACGAATATTTGGAATGACCCGGGTAAATAGATCACCACACCATAGTCCATCGCCGGTAAGTCTTACAGCATTACACGCAGTCGATGTAAAAAGAAAATAGCTCAATTTCACTAAAAATAGAAAATAAAAGCTTTATCACTCTTCAGCATGAACATTTTTCATTTAAATTTTTTAACTCATATCAAATCAGAAATTTCAATGATGATGTTTTTATTGTTTAAATATTGATTAGAGGAAATCTGTAGAAGTTCAACCATAAAATCAACATACGTCCTTCTAACTGTAGCATGTGATATACAAAATATTTTTATTACATATCCTTGATAACCAATACCAGGAAATAATAGATATTGCCAACAAACATCAAACTCTTACTTTAAATTTTATAACCAAAAAAAAAAAAAAATTCGAAATGCCTGTTAAAAATTTTATCTAACACACATTTCAGAATAAGAACAACAACAAGAACAGCAACCAAACTAATGCAGTAAATAAAAAATAAACAAATAAAATTTAAATTTTATTTTTATTTAAAATAAAAATCATTTTTCATGTGATTTTTATTTTACAACTTTTTTTACATTTTTGCGGAAATATCTGGCCATATGTTTATTGCTATAAATGGGATATATGTACAATATTTATGTATGTATGTGTTCTTATAAGTTTGGGTGTATTGAACTATGCTCGAATATCTTTTTATGTTGACATTTTTACTACAAAATTTCCTATTTTTATTATTTTGTGTCTGATTTCCATTAATCAAATGTCAAACTGTTATTTCTTAGGAATTCAACAAATTTTTATTCGATCAGAGGGACGGAGAGATTCTAAGTAAGTGTTATTGGTATTAGTGGGCATTACAAACACATACATATGATCTAAGGATATTTTTTTCAATTTTGAGGATTTAAGAGGTTTGAGAGCTTGTGTAAAATGTTTTATTTTGACATTAATTCGTTTTATTGTTATTGTGTGGAAAATTCAATTACAATTATTTTTCGAGAGACCTTGACAGTTTTGTGTTATGTTATAAAGATAAAAAATAAACAGAGAAAATTTTTCGCAAAAAAAAATTTTATAGGAAAATGCGAATACTCTTCTTTTTGAGGAAATATTTTCGTTACAATAACTTTTCGTTGCAAAATTTTTTCTATAGAAAATTTTTCGTTAAAAGATTTTTCTCTAGAAAATTTTTCGTTAAAAATTTTTCTATAGAAAATTTTTTGTTAAAAAAAATTTTCTTCAGAAAACCTTTTGCTAAAATAGATTTTCTATTGAAATTTTTTGATAAAATAGATTTTCTATGGAAATTTTTTTTAATAAAAAATTATTCTATAGAAAATTTTTTGTTAAAAAATGTTTCTGTTGAAAATTTTTCGTTAACTAAATTTTTCGTTATCAAAATTTTTCTATAGAATATTTTTCGTTAACAAAATTTTTCGATTAAAAAAAAAATTTTACGTTAAAAAAAAAAACTTTCGATAGAAAATTTCTTGTTAAAAAATTTTACGTTAAAAAATTTTTGGTATAGAAAATTTTTCGATAAAAAATTTTTATATAGAAAATTTTTCGATAAAAAATTTTTATATAGAAAATTTTTCGATAAAAAATTTTTATATAGAAAATTTTTCGATAAAAAATTTTTATATAGAAAATTTTTCGATAAAAAATTTTTATATAGAAAATTTTTCGTTAAGACATTTTTCTATAGAAAATTTTTCGTTAAAAAAATTTTTCTATAGAAAATTTTTCGTTAAAAACTTTTTTTGTATAAAAAAATTTTTCGTTAAAAAATTTTTTTTTTGTTGAAAATTTTTGTTATTAAACATTTTTCTTTAGAAAATTTTTCGTTATAAAAAATGTTTCTGTAGAAAATTTTTCGTTATAAAAAATTGTTTTATAGAAAAGTTTTCCTTTAAAAAATTTTTTTATAGCAACATTTTTTAACGAAAACTTTTTTATAGACAAATTTATTATAACTAAAAGTTTTTTACAGAAAAATTTTTTGTAGCTAAAATTTTCTTTAAAAATTTTTTTTATCGAAAAACTTTCTATAGAAAAATTTTTTACAAAAAAAAAATCTTCGATATAAAAATTTTTTATTTCAAAAAGTTTTATAACAAAAAATTTCCTGCAGAAAAATTGTTTATGACGAAAAATAGAAAAATTTCTTTTAGTGTAAAATTTTCTATAGAAGAATTTTTTATAGAAAATTTTTTTTCACGAAAAGTTTTCTATAGAAAAATATTTTTTCGTTAAAGAAAATGTTTCCATAGAAAATTTTTCGTTTAAAAATTTTTCTATAGAAAATTTTACATTAAAAAAATTTTTGTAATGAAAATTTTTGTGTTAAAAAATTTTTTGTTACAAAGAATTTTTCTATAGAAAAATTTTCGTTTTAAAAATTTTTTCTGTAGAAAATTTTTCGTTTAAACATTTTTCTATAGAAATAATTTCCTTAAACAAAATTTTTCTATAGAAAACTTTTTTAACGAAAACTTATTTATAGAAAAATTTTTTATAACTAAAAATTTTCTATAGAAAATTTTCCATAGAAAACTATTTTGTTATGAAAAATTTTCTAAAGAAAATTTTTTTAATGAAAAATTTTCTATAGAAACGTTTTTTAAAACGAAAAATTTTCTATATAAAAATTTTTTATTTCAAAAAATTTTACAACAAAAAATTTTCTGCACAAAAATTTTTTATAATGAAAAATATAAAAATTTGTTACAGTGTAAAATTTTGTATAGGAGAATTTTTTATAGAACATTTTTTTCACGAAAAGTTTTCTATAGAAAAATATTTTTTAATGAAAAATTTTTGTTAAACAAAATTGTTCATTAATACAATTTTTCTATAGATATTTTTTTTTAATTTTTTTTTTGTTACAAAAATTTTCTTATAGCAATTTTTTTGTTAAAAAAATGTTTCTATACAAAATTTTTCAAAATATTTGTTCGTTAAACAAAATATTTCTATAGAAAAATTTTCGTTAAAGAAAACATTTCTATAGAAAGTTTTTCGTTAATGAAAATTTTTCCATAGAAAATTTATCGTTAAAAAAACTTTTCGTTAAAAAATTTTTCTATAGAAAATTTTACGTTAAAAAAATTTTTCTATAGAAAAATTTTCGTTAAAAAATTTTTTTGTATAGAAAATTTTTCGTTATTAAAAATTTTCTATTGAAAATTTTTGTTATAAAAAACTTTTCCATAGAAAATTTTTCGTTATAAAAAACTTTTCCATAGAAAATTTTTCGTTATAAAAAAATTTTCTATAGAAAAGTTTTCCTTAAACAAATTTTTTCTATAGAAACATTTTTTAACGAAAGCTTTTATAGACACATTTTTTCCAACTAAATATTTTCTATATTATTATGAAAAATTTTCTCTAAAAAAATTTTTTTAAGAAAAAATTTTCTTTATAAAAATTTTTTATTTCAAAAAATTTTATAAAAAAAAAATTTATGCAGAAAAATTTAAAATACAAACATTTGTTATAGTGTAAAATTTTCTATAGAAGAAATTTTTATAGAAATGATTTTTTTCAACGAAAAGTTTTCTATAGAAAAATATTTTTTAATCAAATATTTTTGTAAAGCAAAATTGTTCATTAAAAAAATTTTTCTCTGCAAATTTTTTTTTAATTTTTCTATAGAAAATTTTTTGTTACAAAAATTTTCTTATAGCAATTTTTTTGTTAAAAATATTTTCTATACAAAATTTTTCTGTTCAAAATTTTTCTATAGAAAGTTTACGTTAAAGAAAATTTTTTCTATAGAAAATTCTTCTATAGAAAATGTATCGTTAGACAATTTTTGAAAGAAAAACTTTTCGTTAAATAAAATTTTTTTATAGAAAATTTTTTTAACGAAAAATTGCTTATTGAGATTTTTTTTAAAGGAACATTTTCTATAGACAATTCTTCGCTCCTTTTATTTACCTTTAAACTGATTTCCTGAAGATTTGTATACCTTTCCTTAATACGTTTTTTGAAAAATTTAAATGGTGTAGGGTGTTAGTTAGTATAAAGTGTTTTCTTTTTCTAAAAAATTATATTTCGAATTAAAAATTGTATCTTCTTAATAATTACCAATTAAAATAAAATCATATTTGAAAGACACTAAAACTCATAGGTACTAATTAAATGAGAAAAATACAACAACATTTTGCAATTCTTTGTTTCATTTATGCAAGATTTTTTTCCTAATTAACCGCATACTCAACAACAAATGATAACAATCGAACATTTGACACTTAACCAAATGAACCAGCAAAACCCAACACCAATGACATCAGCAACAACTAAAACTACATGAATGTATTCATAGAATTTTGAAAATTTTACAGAGAAAAATCGAACCTACAGATGGACATACATATGGTCAAGCAAACATACAAATAAGACCAATGATTGAACATTGTATTTGAATGTAAGAATAAAATATGTACAAATGTACGGCTGTGTTGTTAAATGTATATAAATGTATGTGAGTAAACTAAGCAAAGAAGCAGCAAAAGAGCAGAGAGTGGAAAAAGGACACTAACATCAACAACAACAATAACAAAAAACCAAATAATAACAACAATGACAAAATTTATGTGTCCTTTCAAATGTTTGACAACAATAGTACGGTAAATGACCAACAACGAATGCATATACCAACAACAACACACATACACCAAAAGACCAAACCTTCACACTGACACACACGCATTTATATGTTATTAGGATTTTCCTATACAATGATGTTCAATGTAAAAATATGGAAACATTTGTCACTAATTGCCCAGGCCCAAATGTATCAAAACACAAAAAAGGCTTTAGAAAAACAAAAAAAAAAAATCAACACAAAACTACACACTTATTTTATGACAAAAACTGGGTGCAAGAAAATCAGTTTTAACGAAAAAGAACTAATGTCTACAAATAAAATCATCAACAACATAAACCGATATTGCAACAAGAGCGAGTTCAGTTTTGGGCCGAGGAAAAAAAAGGTGGAAAACAGAGCAAAGACCACAGTGCACAATACAGATGGACATGTCCACACAAATACACGCTTATTGAGAAAAAATTCACATGCTCACGTACTCGTATATATTTACACATTTTTGTGCTACAAAAAATTTACAAAACATTTTTCAAAATAAAAAAACTTAACCGAAAAGGATATATAACCATAACGCACATATTTTATAAAATAATAAAAAAGTGGTTTTAACCTTTCACTACGTTGAAAATGTAAGTGGGTCTGAAACAGATGAGTTGAAAATTATAGCACAATCTGTTGAAGAAAAATCTTTTACTTTTGTATTAATCCACAGCTTTTGGTACAAATTGAAAACAGGGATATGTTTGTATAAAATGTGTTGTATATTTTAGGGCGCATTAAAATGTAGCATTACTTCGTCTTAATGTACGAACCTGTTAACTAACTTTCATCAAATTTTACAGGAAAGGCAAAAAAACGTATTTTATTATTTAAATAAATTGAGGAAATATATTCTCTTTATGTGAATAATTTGTGCTTGAAATCATAAGACGATGGCCTGAGGTATCTGTCGGTTATGTTATCTTATATAATTTAAAAAGTAATTATATGTCTATTAAAATACGAGACACTAGTTTGGTACTTTTTTTATCCACTTTAAAGGATAAAAGGGTAAAATTTGTATACCTGTATACTTTTTTAGACTCGTTGCTTTTAAAGAGCCTACAGTTTACTACATCTTCGGTAATATCTTTAATTGTTTTTGGATGAAAAACGAGGTACGATAAGCACTATCAGCACTACTTGTTTACGGGAAGTCTTCGCTGGAATTCGTAAAACTAACCTCCGATGACGAATCATTCTTCAACGTCGAATTGATGCCTCATTCTTTTACTTCTTGTTTCCGAATATCACAGCTAAATGATTTATGAGCGTCGAATAAACAGTTGAATAGTTAAAAGAACATATTTTGGAGGTGTCTTACGAGGTTAGAAAAACTAATTTCACTAGTCATCTGGTGTAAATTTAGCTTTACATTCAAGTTTAGGTACTTTTTAATCTATTATGGTCAGGCGTAGGCAGCCCATACCACCAGAAGCCGAAGACTTTTTGAAATTTATGTAGGGTAGAAGGGGGAGCATTTGCCACTTTTTTTTTAAAGTGCTCTAGGTTTCCTACCGGGGGAGTTATCACAATTTTTTTGTTCTTTATAGGTACCTATATATGTTAGCTTTAAAATGTGTTGGTTCAGATTGCCTACGACTTTTCTTTATGTATTAAATTTAAAAAATAGCAAATTAACTAAAAGTGGCCAATGTGCCCCACCCATGGGGCACATTGTAAAAAGAATTTTCTAAAAAAAAAATTTTAAAGAAAAAAAATTTCTGTAAATTTAATTACAAAATTTTTGATAAAAATATTTTTTATAGAAAAATTTTCGACATAAAAATATTTTTCTATAGAAAAATCTTTGATGTAAATATTTTTCTATTAAAAATCTTCGATGAAAATATTTCTCGATAGAAAATTTTCGATAAAAATATGCATTTTTGATAAAAAAGTTTTCTATAGAAAAATTTTTGATTAAAAATTTTTCGACAGAAGTTTTTGAAAGACAAATTTTTGATAAAAAAAATTTTCTATTTAAATTTTCTATTTAGAAAAACTGTTAATAAAAATTGGGTTAAAAGATTTGGTAATTGGGTAAACAATTTTCTATAGAAAAATTTTAGATAAAAAAATTTTCTTAGAAATTTTTAATGAAAAAATTTTCTTAGAAATTTTAAATAAAAAAATTTTCTACAAAAAAATTTTTAATAAAAAATTTTCTACAAAAAAATTTTTAATAAAAAAAAATTTTATAGAAAAATTAAAAAAAAACTGAAGATTTATTAAAAAAAATGTTGATAAAAAAAATTTCTACAGAAAAATTTTGGTTAAAAAAATTTTTATAGAAAAAATGATAAAAAAAAATTTGTAAAAGAAATGTTTGATAAAAAAATTTTCTATAGAAAATTTTTCGGAAAAAAATTGTCTATAGAAAAATGTTTGATAAAAAATTTTCGGTAAAAAATTTTTGATAAAAAATTTTCTATAGAAGAATTTTCGATAAAAAAATTTCTATAGAAAATTTTTCGATAAAAAAATTTTCTATAGAAAATTTTTTTATAAAAAAGTTTTCAAAAAGAAGTGTATTTGCATTTGATCCCAAACCTGTTACATTTATTTATTAATGTAACAGATCAATTTATTGATAAAAAGCCAAAAAATGTTAATCTACGCTTTTACTTTTGGTTTATGAACATAATTCTTAATAGTTATGTTTGTAAATTTAGTAATAATGCGAGGTTTTCGATCTGTCTAAATTGGGGATAATCCTCCTGAAGAGATGGCTTAACCAACCATCGAAACGCGTCGAGGAATTTGGTTCTCCGCAAACATTTTTTGGCTTTTTATCAATAAATTGATCTGTTACATTAATAAATAAATGTAACAGGTTTGGGATCAAATGCAAATACACTTCTTTTTGAATAATATTTACATCCCGACTATTTTGTTATTTTTTGATAAAAAAGTTTTCGATAAAAAAATTTTCTGTACAAATGTTTTCGATAAAAAAATTAGCTATAGTAAAATTTTCTATAGAAAAATCTTCTATAGAAAAGTTTTCGATAAAAAAATTTTCTATAGAAAAATCGTCTATAGAAAAGTTTTCGATTAAAAAAATTTCTGTAGAAAAATTTTCGACAAAAAAATTTTCTGTAGAAAAGTTTTCGATAAAAAAAATTTGCTATAGAAAAATTTTCTATAAAAATGTTTTCGATAAAAAAATTTTTATAGAAAAATTTTTGTAAAGAATTTTTCTAAAGAAATTTTCTAAACAAAAATTTTTGATAAAAATATTTTCGATAAAAAAAATTTCTATAGAAAAATTTTCGATAAAAAAATTTTCTATAGAAAAATTTTTTATAAAAAAGTTTTCGATAAAAAAATTTTCTGTACAAGTGTTTTCGATAAAAAAATTAGCTATAGTAAAATTTTCTATAGAAAAATCTTCTATAGAAAAGTTTTCGATAAAAAAATTTTCTATAGAAAATCGTCTATAGAAAAGTTTTCGATTAAAAAAATGTCTGTAGAAAAATTTTCGACAAAAAAATTTTCTGTAGAAAAGTTTTCGATAAAAAAAATTTGCTATAGAAAAATTTTCTATAAAAAAGTTTTCGATAAAAAAATTTTTATAGAAAAATTTTTGATAAAGAATTTTTCTAAAAAAATTTTTTAAAAAAAATTTTTGATAAACATATTTTCTATAGAAACATTTTTGATAAAAAAAATTTTCTGTAGAAAAAAACGTTTAATAAAAAAATTTTCTATAGAAAAATTTTTGATAAAAAAAATTTCTAGAAAAATGAAAATTTTTCTATAGAAAAAAATTTCTAATGAAATTTTCATTAGAAAATTTTTTCTAATGAAAATTTTTCTATAGAATAAATTTTCTAATGAAAATTTTTCTATAGAATAAATTTTCTAATGAAAATTTTTCTATAGAAAAAATTTTCTAATGAAAATTTTTCTATAGAAAAAATTTTCTAATGAAAAAATTTTCTAATAAAAATTTTTCTATAGAAAAAATTTTCTAAAAAAAATTTTTCTATACAACAAATTTTCTAATGAAAATTTTTCTATAGAAAAAAGTTTCTAATGAAAAGTTTTCTATATAAAAACTTTTCTAATGAAAATTTTAATATAGAAAAAAATTTCTAATGAAAATTTTTCTATAGAAAAAATTTTCCAATGAAATTTTTTCTATAGAAAAAATTTTTAGAAAAATATTTGATAAAAAAGTTTTCTATAGAAACATTTTTTTACAATAAATTTTGGATAAAAAAATTTTCTATAGAAAACTTTTGATTAAAAAAATTTTTTTTTAAAAATTTTTGATAAGAAAATTTTCTATAGAAAAATTTTTGATAAAAAAATTGTCTGATAAAAAAATTTTCTGCAGAAAAATGTTTGATAAAAAATTTTTTATAGAAAAATTTTTGATAAAAAAATTGTTGATAAAAAAATTTTCTATAGAAATATTTTCTATAAAAAATTTTTCTTTACAAACATTTTTGATAAAAAAAAAATTAAATGTGTAGTCTTCACATGCAAACTGTCAATCATATTTAAAAAAATTGTTTAATATTGGTGGTATGGGATGTGGGCGTGGAGCTATCCAATTTGTTTCAAAATTGGAAAAGAGTTACAATATTACTAAATATATTCATATACAAACTGACGCTATTATCTGATAACTAGTTTTAAAGTTATGACAATTTTAAATTTCGGTTGTGTGGGAGGTGGGAGTGGCTTTTGACTGATTTTCTTTTAAACGCAAAATTTTTCTCTTATCAAAACGCCTATTTTTTAACTATTACAATTATTAAATTTTTTGTGCAGGAGGTGGGCGTGATACTTGTTGATTTTTCAAGAAATTTTGGTTTAATTTGACCTTCAGTTCAGACTTATCTTGGCTATCCTACTGACTTCCTCTTGGTATCACCTCATCGCCTGTCACGCGATCTCTTCAATATTGTGTTAGGAAAAATCGTTCGAGATGCTGCAGTTAATACAAGTGGAACAATTTTCAACAGAAAACAAATGCTGCTCTCGTTTATAGATAACATTGATATCATGAAGCGCACATTGGGCGAGGTGATTGCCGCCTTTTCAGGTATCAAGGATGAATCTAATAAAATGGGTCTAGTTGTCAAAGGAACAAAAACAAAACAAATTTTTTCTACAACTCTTTAGTTGTACACAAGAGTTAGACCACATGTGATCGTTGAGAACTATTACTTTGAGGATGTAAAAGAATTTTTTTACCTTGGTACCGCCAACAAGATAAATAATGATAAGAAATAAAGCTCCCTATGTAATAACTAAAACACTTTTACTACACTAAGAGAAAAATGATGATCTGATTTCAAGAAAAAAAATCTACAATTAAGATTGCGAAATCTTGAATTTTCAATCTTGAAAATATAGCCAGTAAGATTTATATTCTTAAATTTAAGAATAAATTCTTAGTTATGAGAATACAATCTAAAAATAACATGCAATTTGTTTGCTTTTAAGATTTTAATCTTATTATAAGATTTTAAATCTTAATTTAAGATCGTATTCTTTATTTTAAGATTGTGATCTTGATTTCAAGATTTTATTCTTATTTTGAAGATTGTAAGTTCTAATCTTAAGATCGTATTCTAGATTTGTGTGCTTGTTTTAGGGAAATTTTGTCATAAATTGTAATCCGCCGACCAAAGTAGTTGCGAAAAAGTGAAAAGCTAATTTTAATAAGACCTGCAGCGTAAGTTTTTCATCATATTTATAAAAACATTAGTAAATTTCTTTATAAAAAATTATATTAATTTAATTTGTTTCAGGCTCAAATGTAACTTTTAGAAGTCTGCAGTATATGAAAGCAGTGAAAAATTATTTGTCTGGAAAAATAAACAGGTTTTAATATTTTATTTAGAAAGTAAATTAAACCACTAATAGTTTTGTCCTTTAGTTTGAAATAGATGAAGATACACTTTCGATGCCGTCGAAGGTAGGTCAGTGGCTACAAAAATGTCCAGATGAAACTTCCACTTCATCGTCTTCTGTAAATGTGGAAGTTAACAAAAAAGTGTTTGACAAGGTAAAAGTATTAGATAATTACTTAATACATTAAAATATGTACAAAACATAAAATATTTTCTTTTATTTATATAGGATTTAGCTTCATTATTGAATGAATCAGTAAGTGGCAAAAACATCCTAGAATTTTATGCTTCACGCAAAGAATTAAACAATAACTATCGTGATGAGCTGATCCAGATTATAGTACATCAAATTCTAAAAAAGGATCTCGCACTTCATCCTCACGATTTCCAAGATATATTGACAGAAATACTCGTATGCACACTTTTTCCAACGGAAGATGAAGTCAAGGTATTTTTAGGATAAAATTTTTCACTAACTACCTATAATCTAAAATAAATAAATCAAAATTTTAAAATATAGGAATACTATTACATTCCTCGAAAGGGGGGCAAAAAAATAATAAAAAATGTGTTTTATTTTATCACCAAATACGAATATTATAATAAGAAAAAACGTGCTGATAATAAGATTTTCTGCTTGAAATCGAAACTTTTTCTGCTTGAAAGTAGAGTAAATGCGAAAAATCTTATTTTAAGAATAAAATCTTATTTTTCAAGATTGTTTGTAAGATCGCAATCTTGAAAAAGTTCTAAGAACAAGATCGATAATTAAGAATGCGTTCTTATTATTTAAGATCATGTTCTTATTAATTAAGAGTGCATTCTTAAAAATTAAGAATTTAATCTTAATTAATAAGAACACATTCTTAGTTATCGATCCTGTGCTTAGATTTTTTTTAAGATTGCGATCTTACAAAGAATCTTAAAAAATTAAGATTTTATTCTCAAAATAAGATTTTTCGTATTTACTCTACTTTCAAGCAGAAAAAGTTTCGATTTCAAGCAGAAAATCTTATTATCAGCACGTTTTTTCCCTGAGTGTACCACCCGTCTTATTATATGGTGCAGAAACATGGTCACTTGCACAGGCAGATACAGCTATTCTTGGAGTTTTTGAGAGAAAGATTCTACGAAAAGTCTTCAAACCAGTTATTAGTAACAATGAATATCGGCATCCAATGATCCATGGGCTATATGAGTTATACGCTGACATTGACATAGTTAAACGCATTATATAGCCGGGGTTGCTTTGGCTAGGACATGCGAGAATAGATGTAAATATTTCAGCAAAAAAACTGTTCAAAAATGACACCCAGGGAACACGTACAAGATGACGTCCGAAACATTGATGAAAAGACCAAAAAGAGGAAAATCTTTCAAAGCTTGGCCTTCGAAATTGAAGAATATGAGCACATGGAATTTTAAAATATATTGGGCCTTTGACCTTAGCAGGTTTTAATAAAGGCCGTTTTAGTAAGTAAGTATATCTTTATGCAATAAAAAAGGCATTTGACCACAGTGCTGAAGGGTATCACAACATCAGGCTTGAAAATTAGCACAGATAAGTTTTTTGAATACGTACATAACACAGCACAACAAAATAAAAAAAAATTCATGTGCTCTTAAAACCACTATACAATTTTTATGTATCATGACTACCTTTGTACAAAAATGGTAAAATTTTTAAATTCTATGGCAAGATTTTTTAAAAAAATTTTTTTTTTTAATTGCAATTTTTTTTAGACGTTTCTTCAAACAATTAATGATAACTCAAAAACTACTAGTCCGATATTATTAAAATAAAATCAGAAAAATTAGGATTTACAAAACCTTTAATTCGTCTATATATTGCGTTTCAATCGGATCAATAGTATCGGAGTTATAATAAAAAACTTAAGAAAAAAATGTATTTTTTACGTAAAAATGGCAAAAATTTTCGTATTAAAAAAATCATGAAAAATCGAAAACGGCAAAAAACTTACAGATTTTTTATTTTATCGCATAGCGACATATAATAGCAACAAAATGAGATATCGACCATAAAAATCGATTGATTGAACTGAAAATTTGACAATTTTTTTCGATTTAAACGCTATTTTTCAGATTTGGGGCCTATGCACTACGTGTTAACGTTGTCCAATTCGACTAGAATTTTGTGGGTGGAAGTTTCTCACCAAATCTCGCAATAATCCGACATGCACCCCTTAAAATTGGAAAATTAATTTTTTACATACATTTGAAAACCCGCTATAATGCGTATATCAAACAAAAAACTAAAATTTTGTGAAAATGAGCGAATTCACTAAATTGTGAATAAATTCGAAAAAAATCAATCGATTTTTATGGTCGATATCTCATTTTGTTGCTATTATATGTCGCTATGCGATAAAATAATAAATCTAAGAGTTTTTTTGCCGTTTTCGATTTTTCATGATTTTTTTGAAACGGAAATTTTTGCCATTTTTATGTAAAAAATATATTTTTTTCTTAAGTTTTTTATTATAACTCCGATACTATTGATCCGATTGAAATGCGATATACGATATATAGACGAACTAAAGGCTATGTAAATCTTAATTTTTCTGATTTTATTTTAATAATATCGGACTAGTAGTTTTTGAGTTATCATTAATTATTTGAAGAAACGGCTAAAAAAAATTGCAATTTAAAAAAAAATAAAAAAAAAAAAAAATCTTGCCATAGAATTTAAAAATTTTACCATTTTTGTACTATGGTAGCCATGATACATCAAATGTATATAGTGGTTACTCGAGCACATTTTTGCTGTTGACCTGTGTAATTAATGTAAATTAATTTCGACATTATCATAATTTTATCAGCCCATATTTTTTGCCATATCTAGGGAAAATTTATTATGATGTCAGCGTTTAGTATAGAGATGTCTTTTGTACGTATTAACAAAATATTGAATAATTGGTCATAGTTCTTACTTTTTACTATTCTGCTACTTTTTTGCTCTCATCTGCATTAAACTATCTTGCGAATCGAAATATGTTTGTGTGTATGTGGCATGTGGAAAGTATTTTCCCCTGTCAATGTATTGCTGCTATTTTTTGTTGTGATTTTTTTTTTTCATAGTTTTAAAGCCTCTTTTTATAACTTTTATGTGGTTACCAACTATCACTTTAGGGTGGCTTAACACAAAAAGCCTAAATGCCACAACCCTAGTCCATATATCTATCCACAATGTTGCACATACAAACACACACGAACACTAGGTCACCAACACAGATACAAATAGACAATGTTCCCAATACAGTAACACGGTTATTTCATTCGTAGAAGAAAATACTGGACTAATAAATTTCACCGATATGCTGCCTTTAAAAACTAAAAATAACTTTTATGGGCATTCACGGGATATGAAACAACACAAAAAACTATCTTTTTTGAAAAATGTTACAATTTTTTTTTGTAGTTGTTTTGTATTACTAATGTTTTTTGTTTTCTTCTAAAATTGATACATATTTTTAGTGCAATTTTTTTTAAATAATACAAAAAACAGCTTTTGTTTTTATTATTGTTGTGCTTTGTCTCCCTAGTTTGTCACGCTTCTTAGTGGGACATTAGCATTATTAGCCATTCGTCCTGCCCTGCACATGTTGGTATATCAGGATATAGGATAGTTTGATATGGGAGTATGTATGTGTTTCCCAATTTTTTTGTTATTGTTTTTTGTCTTTATATTTGTCAACTTATGGCCATTTGTGGATTATTTTTTCCCCGTTTTTTCTAGTTAAAGCTTTTTTTGTCTAGTTTTCCCACTACAGTCGTGTATGTTGTGCTAGTAGCCGTTAGTAATATATCACGTATTGTATTTGTTTTATTACAGCTGTAACAAGTGCAACTGATACATCAATTTTGTTATAAATATCTTTAGTAGTGCCTTTAGTTTAGTTCGGTTCTTTGTCTTGTTTTTTTGTACAAGTAATAAATTTATATAAAAATTTTTAGCAAAAACTATAAATTATAATGGAAGTATGAATGAAGTTGTTTGATTTTTACTGCATTGCATTGTTGTCTATGCTGTGACATTTAGCTGCCAGGTTTTTCCGAAGATTATTTTCTAATGATGTCTAAAGAGCAATAAGGATATTATAATCACATGTAATATTTGAGACGAAAGAAGTTTATGTGTTTGATTATAGAATTTGATTTTTTAAGCAACAAGAATTTTTAAAGAAAAATTTTTGATAAAAAAATTTTCTGTAGAAAAATTTTTGAAAAAAAAAATTTTCTGTAAAAGTTTTTTCTACAGAAAATTCTTTATCACAAATTTTTCTATAGAAAATTTTTTATCATTTTTTTTTTCAAAAACTGTTTATCAAAATTTTTTTACCAACAATTTTTTATAAAATTTTTTTTTATTAAAAATTTTTTAACAGAAATTTTTTTTTATCAAAAATGTTTCCATAAAAAAGTTTTGAATAAAAAAAAATTTTTCTATGGAAAATTTTTTTATTAAAAATTTTTTCACAGAAAATTTTTTTTATTAAAAATTTTTTCACAGAAAATTTTTTTTATCAAAAATTTTTCTATAGAAAATTTATTATGTTAAGAGGTCGTGGGTTCGAGTCCGGGCTCAGGTACATATCATAAATTTTTATTTTTTAATTTTAATAATTTTTATGATTTTTAAATTAGATTAATAATTTTTAAGAATACTGAAAAAACTATATGACACTTAGCCGTGTGGAATGCTGCATTTTTTGTCCTGCTACGGACTTCATCAGCACACTGTGTCACCAACTGTTAGATGCCAGTAGCTAAGATCATCTATTTAACTGAATTCTTAAGCGAAATTGAAAACGAGAATTATATTAACACTCGTTTCTATTTCACCTATGACCATATGATCGATTCAGTTAGACGAACTTATCCACCATAGTTTTTTCCTTTTTTATGTTTTGTATTCCTATCCTTTATTAAAAATTAATTTCTTCGAAAATTTTTTTATCAACAATTTTTCCATAGAAAAATTTTATAGTAAAACTTTTTCATTAAATTTTTTTATCAGAAATTATTCTGTAGAAAATTTTTTTATCAAAAATTTTTCTATAGAAAATTTTTTTTATCAGAAATTTTTCTATAGAAAGTTTTTTAATCAAAAACTTTTCTATAGAAAATTTTTTTATCAAAAATGTTTTTATAGAAAATTTTGTTTCATCAAAAATTTTTCTATGGATAATTTTTGACAAAATTTTTTTGATTTTGTAAAATATTTTCTATAGAAAATTTTGTCAAAAATTTTCTATAGAAAATTTTTCTATTGAACATTTTATCAAAAATGTTTCTATAGAAAATTTTATCAAAAATTTTTTTTTAGAAAATTTTATCAAAAATTTTTCTAAAGAAAATTTTATCAAAAATTTTTCTAAAGAAAATTTTATCAAAAAATTTTCTATAGATAATTTTATCAAAAAATTTTCTATAAAAAATTTTATCAAAAAATTTTCAAAGAAAATTTTATCAAAAAATTTTCAAAGAAAATTTTATCAAAAAATTTTCAAAGAAAATTTTATCAAACATTTTTCTATAGAAAATTTTATCAAAAAGTTTTCTATAGAAAATTTTATTAACAATTTTTCTATAGAAAACTTCATTAAAAATTTTTCTATAGAAAATTTTTTCGAAAATTTTTCTATAGGAAATTTTTTTATCAAAAATATTTTTATAGGAATTTTTTTTTATCAACGATTTTTCTCTAAGAAACTTTATTAAAAAATTTTCTGTAGAAAATTTTACCAAAATTTTTTCAAACATTTTTCTATAGAAAATTTTATCAACAATTTAACTATTGAAAATTTTATCAAACATTTTTCTGTAGAAAATTTTATCAAAAATTTTTCTATGGAAAATCTTATCAAAAATTATGTATTCAAAATTTTATCAAAAATTTTTCATTACAAAATTTTATCAAAAATTTCTTTACAGAAAATTTTATCAAAAATTTGTTAATAGAAAATGTTATCAAACATTTTTCTATAGAAAATTTTATCAAATATTTTTCTATAGAAAATTTTATCAAAAATTTTCTGTAGAAAATTTTATCAAAAATTTTTTATAGATAATTTTACCAAAAATTTTTCTATAGAAAATTTTATCAAAAAATTTTCTATAGAAAATTCTATCGAAAAATTTTCAAAGAAAATTTTATCAAAAAATTTTCAAAGAAAATTTTATCAAACATTTTTCTATAGAAAATTTTATAAAAAATTTTTCTATAGAAAATTTGATCAACAATTTTTCTATAGAAAACTTCATTAAAAATTTTTCTATAGAAAATTTTTTCGAAAATATTTCTATAGGAAATTTTTCTATCAAAAATATTTTTATAGAAAATTTATTTTATCAACGATTTTTCTCTAAGGAACTTTATTTAAAAAATTTTAGAAAAATTTTTTCAAACGTTTTTCTATAGAAAATTTTATCAACAATTAAACTATTGAAAATTTTATCAAAAATTTTCTATTCATTAAAAATTTCTATATAGAAAATTTTATCAAAAATGTTTCTATAGAAAATTTTATCAAAAATTTTTCTAAAGAAAATTTTATCGAAAATTTTTCTAAAGAAAATTTTATCAAAAATTTTTCTATAGAAAATTTTTTAATAAAGTTTTATCAAAAATTTTTCTATATAAAATTTTATCCAAAATTTTCTGTAGAAAATTTTATCAAAAATTTTTCAAAGAAAATTTTATCAAAATTTTTTTAAAGAAAATTTTTTTCCAAAATTTTTCTATAGAAAATTTTACTACAAATTTTTCTGTAGAAAATTTTATCAAAAATTTTTCTAAAGAGAGTTTCATCGAAAATTTTTCTAAAGATAATTTTATCAAAAATTTTTCTATAGAAAAAATTTTAATAAAGTTTTATCAAAAATTTTTCTCTAGAAAATTTTATCAAAAATTTTTCTATATAAAAGTTTATCCAAAATTTTCTGTAGAAAATTGTATCACAAATTTTTTATAGATAACTTAATCAAAAATTTTTCTATAGAAAATTTTATCAACAATTTTTCAAAGAAAATTTTATCAAAAATTTTTTTAAAGAAAATTTTTTTCCAAAATTTTTCTATAGAAAATTTTACTACAAATTTTTCTGTAGAAAATTTTATCAAAAATTTTTCTATAGAAAATTGTATCCAAAAATTTTCTATAGAAAATTTTATCAAAAAATTTTTCAAAGAAAATTTTGTCAAAATTTTTTTTAAAGAAAATTTTATCGAAAATTTTTTTATAGAAAATTTTACCATATATATTTTCTATAGATTATTTTTTTATCAAAAATTTTTCTATAAAAATGTTTTTTATAGAATATTTTTTATAAAAAAATTTTCCACAGAAAATTCTTTTATCAAAAATTTTTCTAAAGAAAATTTTATCGAAAATTTTTCTAAAGAAAATTTTATCAAAAATTTTTCTATAGAAAATTTTTTAATAAAGTTTTATCAAAAATTTTTCTATATAAAATTTTATCCAAAATTTTCTGTAGAAAATTTTATCAAAAATTTTTCAAAGAAAATTTTATCAAAATTTTTTTAAAGAAAATTTTTTTCCAAAATTTTTCTATAGAAAATTTTACTACAAATTTTTCTGTAGAAAATTTTATCAAAAATTTTTCTAAAGAGAGTTTCATCGAAAATTTTTCTAAAGATAATTTTATCAAAAATTTTTCTATAGAAAAAATTTTAATAAAGTTTTATCAAAAATTTTTCTCTAGAAAATTTTATCAAAAATTTTTCTATATAAAAGTTTATCCAAAATTTTCTGTAGAAAATTGTATCAAAAATTTTTTATAGATAACTTAATCAAAAATTTTTCTATAGAAAATTTTATCAACAATTTTTCAAAGAAAATTTTATCAAAAATTTTTTTAAAGAAAATTTTTTTCCAAAATTTTTCTATAGAAAATTTTACTACAAATTTTTCTGTAGAAAATTTTATCAAAAATTTTTCTATAGAAAATTGTATCCAAAAATTTTCTATAGAAAATTTTATCAAAAAATTTTTCAAAGAAAATTTTGTCAAAATTTTTTTTAAAGAAAATTTTATCGAACATTTTTTTATAGAAAATTTTACCATATATATTTTCTATAGATTATTTTTTTATCAAAAATTTTTCTATAAAAATGTTTTTTATAGAATATTTTTTATAAAAAAATTTTCCACAGAAAATTCTTTTATCAAAAATTTTTCTAAAGAAAATTTTATCGAAAATTTTTCTAAAGAAAATTTTATCAAAAATTTTTCTATAGAAAATTTTTTAATAAAGTTTTATCAAAAATTTTTCTATATAAAATTTTATCCAAAATTTTCTGTAGAAAATTTTATCAAAAATTTTTCAAAGAAAATTTTATCAAAATTTTTTTAAAGAAAATTTTTTTCCAAAATTTTTCTATAGAAAATTTTACTACAAATTTTTCTGTAGAAAATTTTATCAAAAATTTTTCTAAAGAGAGTTTTATCGAAAATTTTTCTAAAGATAATTTTATCAAAAATTTTTCTATAGAAAAAATTTTAATAAAGTTTTATCAAAAATTTTTCTCTAGAAAATTTTATCAAAAATTTTTCTATATAAAAGTTTATCCAAAATTTTCTGTAGAAAATTGTATCAAAAATTTTTTATAGATAACTTAATCAAAAATTTTTCTATAGAAAATTTTATCAACAATTTTTCAAAGAAAATTTTATCAAAAATTTTTTTAAAGAAAATTTTTTTCCAAAATTTTTCTATAGAAAATTTTACTACAAATTTTTCTGTAGAAAATTTTATCAAAAATTTTTCTATAGAAAATTGTATCCAAAAATTTTCTATAGAAAATTTTATCAAAAAATTTTTCAAAGAAAATTTTGTCAAAATTTTTTTTAAAGAAAATTTTATCGAAAATTTTTTTATAGAAAATTTTACCATATATATTTTCTATAGATTATTTTTTTATCAAAAATTTTTCTATAAAAATGTTTTTTATAGAATATTTTTTATAAAAAAATTTTCCACAGAAAATTCTTTTATCAAAAATTTTTCTAAAGAAAATTTTATCGAAAAATTTTCTAAAGAAAATTTTATCAAAAATTTTTCTATAGAAAATTTTTTAATAAAGTTTTATCAAAAATTTTTCTATATAAAATTTTATCCAAAATTTTCTGTAGAAAATTTTATCAAAAATTTTTCAAAGAAAATTTTATCAAAATTTTTTTAAAGAAAATTTTTTTCCAAAATTTTTCTATAGAAAATTTTACTACAAATTTTTCTGTAGAAAATTTTATCAAAAATTTTTCTAAAGAGAGTTTTATCGAAAATTTTTCTAAAGATAATTTTATCAAAAATTTTTCTATAGAAAAAATTTTAATAAAGTTTTATCAAAAATTTTTCTCTAGAAAATTTTATCAAAAATTTTTCTATATAAAAGTTTATCCAAAATTTTCTGTAGAAAATTGTATCAAAAATTTTTTATAGATAACTTAATCAAAAATTTTTCTATAGAAAATTTTATCAACAATTTTTCAAAGAAAATTTTATCAAAAATTTTTTTAAAGAAAATTTTTTTCCAAAATTTTTCTATAGAAAATTTTACTACAAATTTTTCTGTAGAAAATTTTATCAAAAATTTTTCTATAGAAAATTGTATCCAAAAATTTTCTATAGAAAATTTTATCAAAAAATTTTTCAAAGAAAATTTTGTCAAAATTTTTTTTAAAGAAAATTTTATCGAAAATTTTTTTATAGAAAATTTTACCATATATATTTTCTATAGATTATTTTTTTATCAAAAATTTTTCTATAAAAATGTTTTTTATAGAATATTTTTTATAAAAAAATTTTCCACAGAAAATTCTTTTATCAAAAATTTTTCTATAGAAAATTGTTTTATTTGGGAATTAATTATTCGAACTTTAGAATTGATTGAAAAATTAGGTTTAAGTAATAGGATCAAACTCAATAAGTTAAATTGATGATTATCTCTGCAATTTGACAACTCGACTGTGGTCGAGGGCGCTAAGTGCTGATGACGTCCTGTGGCGGGACAGAAATTGCAATCCACTGAGCCGCGTTCAAAAATAATTTTTTCAGTTTTTCTCCACAATTACTTTTCAAATTTTCAAAATTGATAATTTGAAAGTTAAATGAACTCAAGCCTGATTAAACCTAATTTTTCAAGAAAATTGTTTTATCTCAAATTTTGCTAAATTTTATAAAAACTTTTTCTGCAGAAAATTTCATCAAAAAATTGTCCATAGAAAATTTAATCAAATTTTTTTTTTTTATAGAAAATTTTAATAAAAATTTTTCTAAAGAAAATTTTATCAACAATTTTTCTATAGATAATTTTATCAAAAATTATTCTATAGAAAATTTTTTTTATAGAAATTTTTTATCAAAAAAATTAATAAAATTGTTGAGCTTGAGTATAATTTTACTGTTAACTATTGTTATGAAATGCACATTATTGTTTCACAACTGATAACCGATAACATAAACTCAGTTGCCTTGTCAATTATTAGTCTTATTGTAGATGGCAACAAGAGTCAAATGTAGTTTTCTTTTATAGGTAATTTTAGCAAACCGGGAATTTGTAGTTGCTGAGAATATTTTTTGTAAAAAGAGCGGTAAAAATATATTTTCATTGTCCAATAATAAGCACAAGTGCCATCTATTAATCCGACAATTCCTGGAACTATATTTTCAATATAAACCTTTTTAATAAAAACAAGTTTTGATTTTGTGTTTTTAAATTTTTAAGATAATATCGAAAAAGCAGGTTGTGACATATCAAAATTAAAATGGCAATTTGACTACGATTTTTCTTCTTGCTTTTAGTTGCTTTAGCAACTGACATGTGTTGCCATATACAATGCAACTTTTTTACTGGTTGTGTTGCCAGTAGACAGAGCAACTAAAACTCGGTTGCAATTCACAATCGTTCCATTAGTTACAAATTTTAAGTTCATTCTTGAAAAACTAAACAAGTATTCTTTATTTTGTGTTCTAAGAAGTTACTAGGTTGAACACATATCCTTTAAAACCCTTATTCCAATTACTACCACATAGACACTATTTTAATTATTTTTAACAAAAATTCCTTTTGAAGCTTTTATATGTATGAAAAAGAAGTGTATGCATTAGCTTTTTTTCATGCATAATTTTCTAAACAAAACTCTAAAAATATTCATAATAAATTTAAAACTATTTTAAAGTCATAATATAATTTAGTTAAACTGACATCAACATCAACAATAATAATAACAACAACAAATACAGAGCAAAAACTCCAGTTTATTGCCTCAAAATATATTCAAATTGCAGTAATGCATATTCAACAAGTATCTTTCATCTTCCACAGAGGCAACAGCAGCCGTATGTTGCAGCATTTGGAAGCAACTACAACAGGAACAAAATTATAAAGGATTCATAAAAGATGAAAGGAAGCAATTTGTTTTTTTTATGTTCATTCTTTTAGTTTGTATTATAGGACTATGTATGTAGGTATGGGAAAGAATATTTTTTTATCCTTTAACACAGACAGATGTTTAGTCTGAACGCAGACACACGTATAGAAATTCGTAAATGTACGAGAAAACGTAGTATTTATATATGTATGCATGCATATATTTATTTGAATGTATGAATGATTGTTTGTCTATTGCTGGAGTACTCATTTGGCATAATCCACTTTACATTTTTCTGTATAATTTCTCTTTAACTTTTTTGTAGTTTCTTATCAAATTTTATTTTAACTCCTGAAAAATCATAATAAAAACACTTGTTTTTATATTATTTATATATACGAAACGTTAAGACAAATAAATAAATTTTATGAATGTATGTGTGATGCACGTTTGTAGGTGTTTTAATCTGAACTATGCATACAAATAAATAATGTGTAAAATTAATTTCCAAGAGTCGCATAGTGGGTCAAATTTTTAAAGGTTAACTATTTGTCAAAGTTTACTTTTTAGACTTAGTTGCTATACATTTGGCACTATAATTGATTTACTCAAAGAAGTTTTTAATGAAAAAGTTATTTCGCGGAATGACCCAATTAATTGGCCACAAAGATCGTGGGAATAAACTCATTGGTTCTTTTTAGGGGTTACGTTAAGTCGTTCGTCTATGTCTATAAACTAAAAACAATTGAATACCTGGAAATTCAAATTGGAAGAGTTATTGCCGAAATAGGGCCCGAATACTGCGAAAAGTTGTTGAAAATTTGTGTTCCAGACTGCGCTTTTTCTGATGTGTAGATCCGACTAAAATATATTTTTGAAAATTTTAATTACGGGATCAGCTACGAAAAAAAACATGTCCTTGGTACTTTTTTCAAGAGACATGTAGGGAGTAAAAAAAACTATTTTTGTATTTTTAAACCAACAAATCTAGAAAATATTTACCGGAGTACATCAAAATATAAAAACATGTATTAAGTATTTAAAAATGAAAACAAAACTCTATTTTAATAGTATCTTTATATAACTTCTGAATCAATAAAGCTAGAATAGAATTTATAGGGAAGTCTATTGACAGTCACAAAATATCAAACACGAGTTTGGTACTTTTTTTTTAATTTGGAGGCAGAAAAGGGAAAATCGAAAACATTATATCTCCTAAACAAAAAAAAAAAGAAAGAAAGACAAATTAAATTGATCTGAGATCAGCGGTAAAAATTTAATCCAGTTACGATATTTCTCTGAAAGTGAATATGATAGAAACAGAGTTAAAATTCGGTTTGTACCGGCTGCATAAATAAAGGGAGTACTTGTTTGAATATGGGAAAAAATGATAAAAGCTATTTTCTGAACCAATAAGCACAGAAACAAAATTTATAGCCGAAGTTATAAACATATATGTACATTAGGGTGACAGGAAAATTTTTTTTCTTTGATTTCAAATTAACGGAATATTATGATACTAGGTCTAAAAGTTTAGTTCTGAAAATTTGAGGCAAATCGGACAACATTCTAAGAGCGCGCATCGTGTTCAAAGTTTTAAGAGCCCATTTTTATTGCAAAAAATGGGAGAAAAAATAATAGGATCTTAAAGAAAACTAACACAGCTTTATTTTAAGAAAAACAAAAATCCATGAAGTAGTTTTGGAGTTATTCCATTTTTCCTCTAAAAATGTATGTAATCGAAAAAGCGCCTAAGGGTATGCACCAAAAATTTTATGTTGTAAATAAAAAATTTTAAAATTAGACATAATTTATCATTAAATGACAAGTTAGTATTGAACAGTTTAGTTTTGCTAAAATATAATCGAATTAATTTAGTTTTTTCCAAGCTGGAAAATGGTATATTTTTCTCAGGTCGGTTTCAAAAAACAATTTTTAGTTTTTGCAAAATTTTGTTCAACAAATATTACAAATTTAGAATTTACTCACCAGTATGTTAAAACAGACAAATGGGGGAATAAAATTCAACAAAATTTATGTCGATCGCTTGAACAGTTTCACCGTACCTGCGATTTAAAATGTAAGAATTTCGCGAAAATGAAATTTTTTTTGTAGTAGATGCACTTGTATTAAATTTTAATTAAAGTTAAATAATATTATTGTTTAGTTTATGAAAAACCTATGCTAAAAGGTTTTCTAATATTGGACGAGATTAACCCTTTCTTCACCGGGGTCAAATATCAAAATTTGGATTTCCTTTTGAATCATAAGCCATAATTTCCCTTTTCATAGACAGGGTCACATATTTTATTTTATAAAGAATATACTTGCGATGCACATTTTGTTTCTAAGATCATTTGTTCAAAAGTAAAAAAAAGTGCCAAAAATATTTTTCACACATTATTGGTTCTGCTCTGCCCTTTTTTCCAAAATGTACCAATTACTCGTCTTTTTCAGCTAATACAAATTTTGTTTCCATACCTATCACTTTAAAAGCTATAACGTAACCAATATTCCCCCTTTTTATCTCCTAATTTCAAAAAAGTTCCATATGCCTATTAAGTACTTCTCTGGTACCAATTGAATTCGGTGCATTTTATTAAAATGCAGTTGAAATATTTTATGAGTTGTTAAGTTATCATTTTATCCCTTTTGCTACCCGAAATCAAAAAAATCTTAAAAGCACTTTAAAACTTAATTTAAATTTTTTTCCTTTACCTATTACTTTAGGAGATATAACGTTTTCGATGTTTTTTTATCATTTTACTCTTTTAACGGCAAAATTTTCAAAAGTCCCTTCGTTCTTTATTTATCAGGTAAAAAAAAAAAATACAAAAAAGAATACAAAACAGAAATAAATTTTAATATTAAACAATTTTAGATTTTTATATTTTTTTTGTAATTTTCGATCCAAATTTTTTTTTTTATAGAAAAAGTTTTAATAAAAACATTTTTCTTTGGAAAATTGTTCGATTTTCGCTAAAAATATTTTTATATCAAAAAATTTTCAAAACTTCAATGGAAAAATTTTCGATAAAAAATTTTCTATAGAAAAATTTTTGATGAAAAAAATTTCTATAGAAAAATTTTCGATAAAAAGTTTTCTTTAGAAAAATGTTTGATGAAAAAATTTTCTATAGAAAAATGTTTTAATAAAAAAATTTCTATAGAAAAATTTTTGATAAAAAAATTTTCTTTAGAAAAATTTTTGTTAAAAAATTTCCCATAAAAAATTTATTGATAAAAAAAAATTTCTATAGAAAAATTTTTGATGAAAAAATTTTCTATAGAAAAATTTTTGATGAAAAAATTTTCTATAGAAAAAATTTTGATAAAAAAATTTTCTATGAAAAATTTTTGATAAAAAAATTTTTATAGAAAAATTTTTTATAAAAAATTGTCTATAGAAAAATTTATGATAAAAAAATTTTCTATAGAAAAATTTTTGATAAAAAAATTTTTGATAAAAAAATTTTCTATAGAAAAATTTTTGATAAAAAAAATTTTCTATAGAAAAAGTTTTTATAAGAAAATTTTCTATAGAAAAAGTTTTGATATAAAAGTTTTCTATAGAAAAAATTTTAATAAAAAAGAAAAAGAACAATTTTTGATAAAAAATTTTTTTTCTAGAAAATTTTTTGATACAAAAATTTTCTAAATTTGTTGATACAAAAATTTTCTATAGAAAAAATTTTGATAAAAAATTATTTATAGAAAAAATTTAAATAAAAAATTTTTTATAGAAAAAATGTTGATAAACATTTTTTTATAGAAAAAATTTTGATAAAATTTTTTTTATAGAAAAAATTTTGATAAAATTTTTTTTATAGAAAATTTTTTGATAAAAAAAAGTACAGAAAATTTTAATTTCAATACATTTTCTATTGATAAAAAAATTTTCTTTGAAAAATTTTTGATAAAAAAATTTTCTATAGAAAAAGTTTTGATAAAAAATTTTCGGTACAAAGATTTTTGATAAAAAATATTTCCATAGAAACATAAATTTTCCATAGAAAAATGTTTGGTAAAAAATTTTTCTTTTTCTATAAAAACAATTTTTGTAAGAAAATTTTCTATAGAAAAATTTTTATAAGAAAATTTTCTATAAAAAAATTTATTATTTTTCTAATAGACAAATTTTTCATTAAAAAATTATAGAAAAATTGTTGATAAAAAAAAAATTTCTATACAAAAATTTTTGTAAGAAACTTTTCTAAAGAAAAATTTTTGATAACAAATCTTCTATAGAAAAATTTTTGATAAAAATATTTTAAAAACATGGAGCAGAAAACTTTTTCTTTTTAAAACGTTAAAACTACACATTGAAAAATATACCTATTTTAGTTTTTTTTTTTGTTCTGTTCTCTTTGTATATAAGACACAATGAAAGTGTATTGCACTACAGTCCCAATTTAGTTTTTTTAATAACTAAAAAAACGCATTATCTCTTATTTGCGAGACAAAATAAACACGAATTATAGTGTCAGTGCAAAATATCCAAATTACGCCATGATTATTGTCTTAGCAAAATTAATTGTATGTTTACCTTACTTTAAGTTCAAAAGACTTGAAATTTTTGAAAAATATTTTTGCTACTTTGCAATGTAAAACATGTAAGAAAAAGCTATATTTGGTCAAGCTTGACTACATGATACCCTTCACTACTAATATCAAAAATGGATCAACAACTTTGCAAGTTTTTCATATATGAATGCGCAAATTTTCTTTTAAAGGGTCTATTGTGGGAGATCGACCGACTGGTACCCAAATTTGGCTATCGGTTTATATTTACAAAAACATCAGCATAAGAAAAATATACCAATTCCACTCATGGTAGTAAATGATGTAAAAAAATATCACAAACTTTAAGATTTCATAAAAAATAGTTATAGCCTGTTTCACGATTTCGAAAGAAAATGTACTCGAAAGAAAGTAAGTAACTCGAATTCGAATTAATTTTGGTTTCACTATTTCGAAGCCTTTCATTCGTTTCTATTCGAAAGCAAAATATCAAGTCACTTATTTTGACATTTTCTTTCGTATTGCTGGTGACTTGTTCGAAATAGTCAAACAGAAATTTGTATGAAAATACTTACGTTTTCTTTCGACTTGTTTTTCGACTTATCTTTCGCATAAAATAAAGTTAGTGAAACGAAAAACAAATTTCTTTTGTATAGGATAAGAATGAAAGCATTCTTTCGAGATCGTGGAACAGGCCATTAAAATGTTTTGCTAGATTTGAAATCATTACTTCCAAAGTAACTATAACACAAAGAAGTTCCTTCCTTTAATTCTCATTAGTCGGATTATGTTTACCAAAGATATCTTTTTACTTTTATCATTTACCCACTGTAAATGTAAGGTTTTGATTTACAAACATAAGTATCTAGAATAATCTTACACATACACAAAATATTTGCATATTCATTTAAGAATCTACTTGCAGTTTTAAAAGACCAAAGGACAAACACCTTTACATAAACATAACAACAAATGCAATTTTTAAGTTTTCAAAAATATTTCAAAATACTTAAATGCACAGACTAACATGTTTACATACATACTCATATAAATTGTGTAAAAGTATTCATCTTATTTTGTATATTTATAAACAGCAGATTAAAATTTATGTTATAAATTCATGCATGCATATGCAATTATTTACACAACTGTCAAATAAATGACAATCTTTACGATACAAAACACCCAACAACTACGACATTAACAACAACTTTTACTATAAAACAGAGTAAAAAATATATAAGAAAATATTTTATGTCCTTTAACACCCACTAACATTCAGACGACGTTAAAGACAATATCAAAATCATTGGGTCTTCTATATCAAACTACTTTTTCGTTTTGAGTAGAAAATCGAGAAATATTATTTGTACTCATATTTCGATTCAAATTCAACTTTGACATCAACAACCGCTCTTGCTCTCTTGGCTTAAATAATGTCATTCTTTAGTTATACATATTCGCATATAGAAATTTACTGTGAACTTTGTATGAAGAGCAAAAAAAAAAAAAAAACAAGTAAGAGCGTTATATTCGGCTGTGCCGAATCTTATATACCCACCATCAAGTTGTGTTAAATTTAGAAATATACGAGGGTGCAGCTAATTCAAAATGTGGACCAAATTCGAAAAAAGTTTTTACGCTAGTTGGTATTGTTAGCAAAATATTTGGAAATATTTTGAAATTCGGTTGCAGGAGCTTTATAGTATTATATATTTGTATTTTTGTGTTTCCGTAAGTTTTTTATATGGCAGCTATGGTCAAATAGTGACCGATTGTAACAAAGTTTTTTTGCACTGGCTGGCATTCACATAAGACTTCCTTTTGTAAAATTTTGTTGCTGTAGCCCTTTTCGTTAAGGCGCTATCGCGCTTTTATCTGACGGACCCTTTTTCTTTTCGTATTTTTGTGTTTCCGTTTATATGGGAGCTATGGTCAAATGGTGACCGATTTCCGGTGGAATTTAGGCTGTTTTCATAAGTTTTTTGTATGGGAGCTATGGTTCAATGTGAACCGATTTCGATGAAATTTTATATGCTGCCTAGTGCTTATGTAGATACTAAATTTTATCATCATAGCTGTTATAATTTGCCATTTATTAGGAAATAAGCGATTGGCCTAGACGAGGTTATACGGGAGCTATGGTCAAATGTGAACCAATTTTGCCTGATGTCAATACCAAAGTTTTCGCAGAAATGAAGAATATTTATGCCAAATTTCAGTGACCTATATCCTTTCGGTTAGGTTTTATCGTGCCGACAACAGTCAGACAAACAGGCAGACAGACAGAAAGACAGACAGACAGACAGACAGACAAACAGACAGACAGACAGACAGACAGACAGACAAACAGACAGACAGACAGACAGACAGACAGACAGACAGACAGACAGACAGACAGACAGACAGACAGATAGGCAGACAGACAGACAGACAGACAGACAGACAGACAGACAGACAGACAGACAGACAGACAGACAGACAGACAGACAGACAGACAGACAGACAGACAGACAGACAGACAGACAGACAGACAGACAGACAGACAGACAGACAGACAGACAGACAGACAGACAGACAGACAGACAGACAGACAGACAGGCAGACAGACAGACAGACAGACAGACAGACAGACAGACAGACAGACAGACAGACAGACAGACAGACAGACAGACAGACAGACAGACAGACAGACAGACAGACAGACAGACAGACAGACAGACAGACAGACAGACAGACAAACAGACAAACAGACAAACAGACAGACAGACAGACAGACAGACAGACAGACAGACAGACAGACAGACAGACAGACAGACAGGCAGACAGACAGACAGACAGACAGACAGACAGACAGACAGACAGACAGACAGACAGACATCTCTTAATCGTCTTAGAATTTTATAAGGATTCAGAATATACATATATCGTTTTTGGTTTTTGAGCCAATATTAAGGAAATTACAAACGGAATGACAATCTCAATATACCCCCCATTCTTTTTGATGGTGAGTATAAAAATGATGAGATAATGATGATTGCATTCTTCCACTTGGAATATCCTTGAACATGAAATTTTTTTTGTTGGTGTTAAAACAAAAATCGATTTATTTAGATATGTTAAATGTTGATGAGGACGAGGACGATGATGTTAATGTCGGTGTTGATATATCTAGTGGTGGGGGTAGTTTTCTACATAGAACTTAATAGTAGAATATTTATAGATATATTTACTAGATTGTGCAACAATACTCTCCTACAAGGATAACCATGTAAACATTTAAAAGTAATGAAAACTCTTAACTGTGTAATAGAAAGTTAAATGTTATGATGAGATAAATTTTTTATATATTAAATAAATAATACAGAAATAATAGCAGATACTATGAAAAAGAAACATACATACACTTTTAAGATGATATGAAACTCTTGATATTAACCTAACAGATACAAGTACTTAACAGATACACTTTTGTAGAAAATGTCGAAACAAATACAGGGAGACTTTGTTAACAATAACATATTCCACTTTGTGTTAACTCTTAAAAAGTGGAGATACAAACCTTTAAAATTTCTACAATATGAGATTTATCTCTTATTTCTTAAGATTTAAGAGCATTTGCTCCCATTTTGTTAGTGTATAACAGTTGAGATACTCTTTAGTTGTAGTGCAGACTAGATATGGGCATGTGCAGTTACTGTTTGTAGAATGGCAAAACATTCCAAATTTCTATGTTGCGGTTGAAATGGTCGAAATAAGAAATTTCTATAATGCTAACAACAACATTAAACTGTAAGATAGAGAGTGTAACATTTCAATGTATTAACAACATACAAACTCTGTATAAGTGGTAACATAACATAGGTTTTACTTTAGACGTGAATTTAAAAGTTTGAAGTCAACTATCTTTAGATAAATTCTTTTTATAGCAAATAACAGTTGTGGAAAAATGTTTGCAATTTGGATGGTATTTTATTGTCAAAAAAGTCACAAGGTGTTAGATAAATAATCTAAATTCCACTTTGAGTTAGTACATACATTGATTTACATATAATCCACTTATACCGACACAAAGGCAACGAAAAAAGCAATTCATGAAGTTTTGAAAATACATACAACATAATTGAATTGAAATGGCCATCGGCGATATATAAGTTTTTCATTTACTTTATAATATGTTCATTATTTGTCACAGACCCTATCAATCGACTCAGAATCAGCAGGAGAATCTATTTAGCGATGTTCGTCCATCCGTCTGCGGAGTTATTAAATTTCATCAAAATCGACCAAAAACACCTAAGATATCGCCAAAGTACCAAAATTTATATTCGACATCTAAAATTTTTCATTGAAAAAAGTACATTTAAGAAAGAAAAGAAAAACCATAATCATGATAGACTAACTAGCAGAGACCAGATTTTAATACTTTTAAAACAATATTTTCATGTTTAAATCCATAAAAAAACAATCATTGAAGTTTAAAAAAATATTAAAAATCCCTCATGATTTTTATTTGTTCAAAAATTTTGTTTCTTTTTTTAATCCGATGAAAATAAAATATAAAAACATCGTTTGGGATATTTATGAGTACAGTTCAAAATAATTTTCATCTTTTTTCATCCGATGAAAATAAATTTTGATAGAAAAAATTAAAATTTTGTTTCTGTATTTGTCCGGGTATAAAGCATCTTTAGGACGTTTAAATAGCAATAAATTCAGTTATTGTTGCAAATTTTATATTGAAATGGGTTTGGGTTACAAATGATCGTTGTCTAAGTGCAGTTAAAAACGTTTCAAAGTTAATTTTTTTTACTTTTTTTTACTGGTATATTTTTTTTACTTGTATATTGATAATATTCAGCACAAATATTGCTTATGATCACTTTAATCACTGTACCTAATTTTGTAGGAATTGGCCCATATTTGACCATACCTCCCATACATGACACATTCTCAAAAGACGTTTATGTACACACGTAAAAGCATAAAAACGTCTATAACTCTAAAGATAAATGCATATGACTACCAAAATATTGCACAGATAAATATTTTATACATTTTAACCAATAACCAAAATTTGGTAACAATCTGTCCACAATTGACCCTGGCTCCCATATAAGGAACATAGCCGGAAATGACATAAATCTCAAAATTTTGAAAAAATAACACATAGTATATGTATGTATGTCTCTAAGACATAAGGACTACTTGTAAAATTGTTGGTCCTTATTTGACCTTAGCAGTGAAGGGTATAATATAGTCGGGCTTGACCGACTATAACATTTCTTACTTGTTTTTATATTAAAGCTATGGTCAAGTAGGGACTTATTTCCATAAAATTTGACATAATGACCAATTGTTGCATAAAACTTCTCTTGATATTACATTTTGATTTAATTTATCAGCATTAATGTGCTTCCCGGGGGCGGAGTTATATGGGAGCTCTCAATAAATGTAAACCAATTTCACACTTTTTCAATACAATTTTGTTCCTCTAGAACTTTTCATTAAAACGCTATCGTGCTTTATTTGACTGATAGATGGATACAAAGTCCGTAAGTTTTCGTATGGGAGCAACTGTCAAATGGTGACCGATTGCGACAAAATTTGGACACTGGCTTGTATTTAAGTGTATTTTAGGTGGAATTTAGGCTGTTTTCGTAAATGTTTTGTATAAATAAGAACCGATTTCGATAAAATTTTACACATGTTAAAGTTTCCTGTGCTAATATATCATATCTGTGATATTTTGTCATTATTAGGCAAATAAGCGATTAGCCTATGCGAGGCTATACGGGAGCTATGTTCAAATGTATACCGATTTCGTCCAGTTTCAATACAAAAATTTTTCAAGAAATGTAGAATATTTTTAAATAATTTCAATGACTTACCTCCATTTGTGAAGGCCCTATCGTACCGATGATGATACCAACAGACGGACATGATTCAGAATATTTTCCAATTTTGGTTTTTGAGAAAATATAATTAAAATTATTCTTTTGATGGTGGGTATAAAAAAGGCCAAAAGTTATGTCAATGAAATGTTTGAAGTCAAATATCTCTTAAACTATAAGAGATAATGTAGTACAGGGCATGTTTTTTTTTAGCTTTTTAAGAAGTTTTCGAAAATGTAAACATTTTTTGGGCGATGTAGGGGATGCAACGGCTGCAATTGGTCTTAACTTGGTAAGTTTAGACTTATCTCGATTATCCTTCATCTCAAGTGCGGACACCGGCCACCTTTTGGTTTTATCCGGGATCTACTTTAACCCCCGTAAATATAGTGAGCTTACATGTGCCGCGAATTCTTCCAAAAGAATTATAAGAACATGGGTTAGGACGTCGGGCTAGTAACACACTTCTGAAAAAAAAAAACAATTACTATGAAAAAGATTTGAGGCCCTATGCTCCATTGGGAGTCAAGGACAACAGAAGAAGAAGAATGATAAAGATTTGATAAAAAGACCAAGTAGAGGAAGGTCTTTCAAAGATTGGCCTACAAAAATGAAGAATATGCGCACAAGAACGAAGTGCATAGAATTCTAAAATAAGCTAGGCCTTTGACTTTAACAGGTTTTAAGTACAGAATATTTAAACAAGTTAAGTAAGTAAAAATCTTTGGATTGGACGAAATTGGCAAAAGTTATATGAATCCAAAAGTTGTACCCGAAGTGGGCTAGTTTGGTCCACGATAGAGCCCACTATGATGCCTATAGATGCCTCTTTGAACATTGTTCTAAAAGCCTAAATACTCTTTTAATGATGCTCTAAATTTCGTCAAGTTTAGTTATAGCTGAGTTACATACATAATACCTACGATCCAATTTGAACCAGGGGTACTTCTCTCAGACAATGAGCTGTTATTAACACAAAAAAGCTTATTTGCATCACTATTGGAAATTGTGAACCAAATTATTGAAAAATCTCCTAAATACTTAACCTTCCTATACCCTCGCGCTGTTTTTTTTTATTTTATTATACCATCAAGATTAAAAAAGAAAATTTTGTTTCTAGTTTTCTGTCAAAAAACTTGTATTTCATCTAGTTCAAACTTTCGGTCCGTGTTACAAAAATAAGCTCGGGTATAGGAAGGTTAAAACCATGAAAATTATAAAAATTAATAAATCTAAATATTATAAGACTAAAAAATACTCAATATCAACTTTTAAATTTTTTTACTGAGTTACTCCACATAAAACAAGTAAGAGTGTTATATTCGACTGTGCCGAATCTTATATACCCACCATCAAGTTGTGTTAAATTTATAAACATATCTTATATATCTACAAGGGTGCAGCTAATTCAAAATCTGGACCAAAACTGAAAAAATCGCTAAGCTAATTGGTATTGTTGGTAAAACCTTTGGACTAAATTCGGTTGCCGTAGCTTTATAGTTCAATATTTAAAAATATTTTAGTGGTTTCCCCAGTATTTACTTTGATCAAAATTCTGTCTCATAACCGGGTATAGTTTTACATTAATAAGTTGTTAAATACTTTTCGTTGTGCTTAATATATAGTTAGGCTAAACACGTTAATAGTAATACGGCAGGTCCATATATTTCGTTAGGAGATCCTATTGCATTCATCATATATAAAGTCTGGGCTGAACATTGATTGATGCCTATCTAATTTCATAGGTGCAATCTTAATATAATGAATGTACTTCCAAATCTTTTTGATTGTAGATATAAAAAAAGGGATGTTATATATATAAGAATTATAGCCAAATGTTGACCGATTGTTACAAAATGTTGCACACTGGCTGGTATATATATAGAGATTATTCTTGCAAAATTTAGTGGCCATAGCTATCATAGTTTCTAATTTTATAGCTTTTAACTGGCCTTTGCTAAAATTTTTGGTTTCCGTGAGTGCTTTTTATATGAAAGCTAAAGTCAAATATGGACTGATTCCTATAAAATTTGATAAACTGATCAAAAATTGCATAAAACTTTCCTATTTTAATTATAATCGTCAAAGCTATTACAATTGTATTCAATTTATCAGCATTAATGTGTTTCCCGGGGTGGGGTTATATGGGAGCTCTAACTAATTTGGAACTGATTTTGTCCATTTTCAACACACATCTTTTTCAAGATATCCAAAATACCTTTGTAAAATTTTGTCCCTCTAGCTCTTTTCGTTAAGGCGCTATCGTGCTTTTATCTCACGGATAGACGGACATAAACAACCTTTTCTTTATGTATTTCCGTAAGTTTTTTATATGGGAGCTATGGTCAAATGGTGACCGATTGTGACAAAATTTAGCACACTGGCTGGCATTGACATAAGACTTCCTTGTGCTTTATTTAATCTTACTAGCTCTTGTAGTTAAGGAGCTTTCACGATTTTATCTGACGATCAGACGGACATAAATCCCTTTTTCTTTTTGAATTTTTGTGTTTTCGTAAGTTTTTAATATGGGAGCTAGGTCAAATGGTGACCGATTCCGACAAAATTTTGCACACTGGCTGGCATTGATTCTTTCTTGTGCCAAATTTAGTGGTTATGTCTTTAGATTTATTGGCATTTAAGTGTATTTTAGGCGAAATTTAGGCTGTTTCCGTAAGTTTTCTGTATGGGAGCTATGGCTAAATGTAAACCGATTTTGATGAAATTTTGTACGCTCCCTAGGGCTAATGTAAAACTTCTATATACCAAATTTTTTCAGCATAGCTGCTATAATTTGTCACTTATTAACAAATAAGCGATTAGCCTAGACGAGGTTATACGGGAGCTATGGTCAAATGTGAATTGATTTTGCCCAATTTCAATACCAAAATTTTCTCAGAGATGAAGAATATTTTTATAAAGTTTCAGTGAGCTAGCTCCTTTCGTTTAGGCGTTATCGTGATTTCAACAGACAGACAGACGGACATCGCTCAATTGCCTTAGAATTTCATAAGGATTCAGATATCGTTTTTGGTTTTTGAGCCAATATTAAAGAAATTACAAACGGAATGACAATCTCAATATACCCCCCATTCTTTTTGATGGTGGGTATAAAAATATATACAAAAAATTTGCTGAAAATTATCAAACTTCAAATTGCCAAACTTAAAAATTTGAGCTACCCTTTCAAAACACTTTGGGGGTTTTTGTATATTTATATCGTACTTTAACTTGCATTTGGTTTTTTTCGGGAAAAAATTCCTTGGCATATATTATTAGGAATATTCATAGTTTTTTTAATCGTAGAGGAAAGATTTTTAAGTTTTTGCCATTTTTGATTTATATCTATTTAAAATTTCTATTTGAATAATTTCAAATGCGTTTTCAGTGCCAAATATTTGTATTGAAAGGTCTTAAGGGTAGTTTTGTACTTAATCCACTGGCAAAACTATTATAGATTAATTGATTCCTTTTTTATGTGTGGGGTCCTAAATTGTTTCAATTTGTTGACCAAAGTCTTAACAATTCTACATAATTCAATTTAATTCTTTATCCTATATAATAGAAAATTCCTTTGCCTAGGTCTAAACTCATTTTCCTATTGCATAAAATTAGCATTTTCCTATTTAAAACAACAGGATGAAAAAAATTGACTCAATAAAAATTGACAGGACTCCCACAGGACTGCTTTTATATTAAACATAATTTTCAATAGAATATAAAATCAATTTAATGCTAAAACACTTTAAATAAACGTGATAGTGTAAAATGTTAATTTAATTTAAGCGTTAATTAAATTATCAATGTTAAAACATAAACCATGGACTTATAAAACGTGACTTGTTAATGGTTGATGTACTTTTATAATGCTCATGCACACACACACACACATACTCACAGCTACATATACATGCTAATTGACACTCTGATACATAAATGAATAATAGCAACAATAACAACAAGTCACATACATACAACTAAATTATAAATGTTTGTTGTTTATATAAAATAATTATGCTTAAACTAAATCAACGCTAATTTGAAAAGTGAAGTATATAGATAGAAATTTTATGCTCACATAATTTTTCCTATAAACCCAGAAGTTGAAAATTTTAAAGAACTTCTGGGGAAGTTGTGAAATATGTAGAGATTGTGGTACTTGCGGTTCGTTAGAGGTGGTGGAAAATTTAATCTTTTAGCATTCAAAATTAGGAGGTCATTTAGTAGCCTCATTTTCAGAGGTCGGCATAAAGAGAACAGAACAAAAGTATAGTCGGCAGAGTTGCCGTTTTTTATACTTCTAACTAAAATAGGTATTTTTTCAATGTGTAGTTCTGATGTTTTAAAAAGAGAAAGTTTTCTACTCCATTTTCTAAAATATTTTAATCAAAAATTTTTCTATGGAAAACTTTTTGATCAAAAATTTTTCTATGGAAAATTTTTTGATCAAAAATTTTTCTATGGAAAATTTTTTGATCAAACATTTTCTATAGAAAAATTTTTGGTGATATAGAAAATTTTTTTATCAAAAATTTTTTTATCAAAAATTTTCTTTAGAAAATTTCTTTATCAAAAATTTTCTATAGAAAATTTTTTTATCAAAAATTTTCTATAGAAAATTTTTTTATCAAAAATTTTCTTTAGAAAATTTTTTTATCAAAAATTTTCTTTAGAAAATTTTTTTATCAAAAATTTTCTTTAGAAAATTTTTTTATCAAAAATTTTCTTTAGAAAATTTTTTTATCAAAAATTTTCTATAGAAAATTTTTTTATCAAAAATTTTCTATAGAAAATTTTTTTATCAAAAATTTTCTTTAGAAAATTTTTTTATCAAAAATTTTCTTTAGAAAATTTTTTTATCAAAAATTTTCTTTAGAAAATTTTTTTATCAAAAATTTTCTTTAGAAAATTTTTTTATCAAAAATTTTCTTTAGAAAATTTTTTTATCAAAAATTTTCTTTAGAAAATTTTTTTTATCAAAAATTTTCTATAGAAAACTTTTTTATCAAAAATTTTCTATAGAAAACTTTTTTATAAAAAATTTTCTATACAAAATTTTTTTATCAAAAATTTTCTTTACAAAATTTTTTTATCAAAAATTTTCTATAGAAAATTTTTTTATCAAAAATTTTCTATAGAAAATTTTTTTATCAAAAATTTTCTATAGAACATTTTTTTATCAAAAATTTTCTATAGAAAATTTTTTTATCAAAAATTTTCTATAGAAAATTTTTTTATCAAAAATTTTCTATAGAAAATTTTTTTATCAAAAATTTTCTATACAAAATTTTTTTTTTAAAAAATTTTCTATAGAAAATTTTTTTATCAAAAATTTTCTATACAAAATTTTTTTATCAAAAATTTTCTATAGAAAATTTTTTTATTTTTTTATCAAAAATTTTCTATAGAAAATTTTTTTATCAAAAATTTTCTATAGAAAATTTTTTTATCAAAAATTTTCTATAGAAAATTTTTTTATCAAAAATTTTCTATAGAAAATTTCTTTATCAAAAATTTTCTATAGAAAATTTCTTTATCAAAAATTTTCTATAGAAAATTTCTTTATCAAAAATTTTCTATAGAAAATTTCTTTATCAAAAATTTTCTACAGAAAAAAATTTACTACTCCCTTTTTTTTAAATATTTTAATTAAAAAATTTTTCTATAGAAACTTTTTATTAAAAATTTTCTATCGAAAAATTTTTACTACTAAGTTTTATACATTATTTTTTGATTAAAATTTTTCTGAAGCAAATTTTTTTTAACATAAATTTTCTGTAGACAATTCTTTACTAAAAATTTTGTATAGAAAATTTCTTTAACAAAAATTTTTTCGGTAGATAATTTTTTTGTCAAAAGATTTTCTAAAGCAAATTTTTTATAGAACATTTGTTTATCAAATATTTTTCTATAGAAAATTTTTCTATCAAAAATGTTTCTATAGAAAATTTGTTAGAAAAATTTTATTTAAAATTTTTCTATAGAAAAATTTCCAAAGAAGAATATTTTTGTACAAAAAAATTTTATTTAAAAAATTGTTTAATATTAGAATTTATTTCTGTTTCGAAAAATATTCCCAATTCGGATACATTTATTTATACAAACAAAGTTTACAAAAATAATAATGTCGTGGCAACAATGTTCGAGATTACATTTCTTTGTTTTCACGAACCATGTATTTTGTTGCTATGAATTGTATTTTGATTTTGTTTCTTGTACATTTTGTTTTTGTATTTGCTTCAACAAATTTCAACTAAATGCTTTTAATACTCATTTTCACGAATTTAGTTAATGTTTGTGATATTTACGAAAACTACAATTAGTCATCGGCTTCTGGTGGTAAGGGTTACCTACGCTTGCTCATGTTATACAGGTATTTGTTACATCCACCATCAAAAAGAATGTTGGTATATTAAGATTGTCTTTACGTTTGTAATTTCCTTAATATTGGCTCGAAAACCAAAAAGCATATCTATTCTGAATCCTTATGAAATTCCTAGACGATGTCTGTCCGTATGTCTATTATCGGCACGATAAAACCTTAAGGAAAGGATATAGGTCACTAAAATTTGTCGCACATATTCCTCATTTCTTGTAAAATTTTGGTATTGCAGAATCGGTTTAAATTTTGACCATAGCTCCCGTACAAACTCGCTCCCATATAACACCGCTCCGGGAATCACATTAATATTGATAAATTGAATACAATTGTAATAGCTATGATGACAAAATTTAGAATAGAGAAGTTTTATGCAACTATTAGTCAGTATATCAAATTCTATAGAAATCGGTCCATCTTTGTCTATAGTTTTCATATAAAAACCACTCCCGGAAATCAAAAAAAATGTAATAAAGGTCACTTAAAAGCTTATAAATTATAAATTGTGACAGCTATTGCTATTAAATTTTGTAAGAATAAGCTTTATACAAATACCAGCCAGAAAATTAAACTTTGTGATAGGTATAATACATATAACATTTCCTTTCTTATATCTACAATCAAAAAGATTTGGAGGTACATTTAGTATATTAAGATTGCACCGTGGAAATTAGATAGTTATCAATCAATGTTAAGTCCAAACTTTATATACGGCAGATGCATTAGGAACTCCTAACAAAATATATAGACCTGTCGTATTACTATCAACATGTAAATATATCCTAACTACATATTAAGCGCAAAGAAAAGTAAAACTATACCTCGTTATGAGACTAAATTTTGTGCAAAGTAAATACAAGGGAAGCCACTTGGATACTTTTTAATGTTGAACTATAAAGCTACTGCAATCGAATTTGGTCCAAATATTTTACCAACAATACCAACTAGCGTAACAAATATGTTCGAGTTGGGTCCACATTTTGAATTAGCTGCACCCTCGTAGATATATGAGTTATTTTTCTAAATTTAACACAACTTGATTTTGAGTATATGAGCTTCGCCACAGCCGAATATAAAACTCTTACTTGTTTAGTTTTAATGTCATTTCACTGGTAACAGAACTTGACTCTAGAACCACTGGGCCGTACATATAGTAACTTTAATTTATGTGTGAATCAATATGTTTGATTGTCAGGATAAATGATTTAATATATAAAGCTTTGCATATCTATATACAGAAGTTGATGTGTGTGTTCATTTTTTCCACATAAGTATCAAAAGCTAAATTATGTTTAAATTATAATTGCATAAATATACACGTTTGTTGTCATTTTGAAGTTGATGATAATGTGTTGATGATGAATAAACATCAATAGACTTTAAAACACTATACACTTCAGTACACACGTAAATGGAATGCAATAGAAAATACAGATGCACTCACCTATAAAAAACTCAGTCCAACATACACACAGCCCAGCTGTTACAAAATGAAGGCCAACTACAAAACTGATTAAAAAAACAACTTGTGTATGTACTTGTCTATAGAGAAAGTCTATAGACACAATTACCATTGCAAAGAGCCGGTTCTGAGTTACCTCCAATATTTTAAAAAAAGACACAGCTCTTAAACTGCCGGGCTACATACGCTCAACTACATTTTCCCATTTACCGATACTTAATCAAGCATAAAACTTGTCCATAAATGCACACACACACGTTCATAACTATATAAACTTATGTAAATTTTATAAAATATAATTCGAAAAAGGATGAGAGAATCAGCAAGTGAAGGGCTTTAGAAACGCATTTACAATCGCACTAATACTCGTATGTGCATTCATTTGTGCATGTTTAAACATTGTAATAGACTCATGCCATGTCCAGTTTTAAGTTCGACATGCGGTCAAAATTAGTCTACGACATAATGATTACATTTTGCAAAATTTTGTTGTTTTGTTATAATTTGTGTGGGCATTAGCAGGAAATCGAAACGAGTGAAAGCATTAGGGTGATCAGGAATTTAAGAGGCACATAATCAAAATTAACAACAGAAAAATTTTCAATAGAAAATTTTTTTTAAAGAAAAAATTTCATTAGAAAATTTTTTCTATAGCAAACATTTTATTAGAAAATTTTTTCTATACAAAATATTTTTCTATATAAAAATTTTTATTAGAAAATTTTTTATATACAAAAATTTTTATTAGAAAATTTATAGAAAAAATTTCATTATAAAATTTTTTCTATAGAAAAAATTTCATTAGAAAATTTTTTCTATAAAAAAAATTTCATTAGAAAATTTTTTCTATAGAAAAAATTTCATTAGAAAATTTTTTCTATAGAAAAAATTTCATTAGAAAATTTTTTCTATAGAAAAAATTTCATTAGAAAATTTTTTCTATAGAAAAAATTTCATTAGAAAATTTTTTCTATAGAAAAAATTTCATTAGAAAATTTTTTCTATAGAAAAAATTTCATTAGAAAATTTTTTCTTTAGAAAAAATTTCATTAGAAAATTTTTTCTATAGAAAAAATTTCATTAGAAAATTTTTTCTATAGAAAAATTTTCATTAGAAAATTTTTTCTATAGAAAAAATTTCATTAGAAAATTTTTTCTATAGAAAAAATTTCATTAGAAAATTTTTTCTATAGAAAAAATTTCATTAGAAAATTTTTTCTATAGAAAAAATTTCATTAGAAAATTTTTTCTATAGAAAAAATTTCATTAGAAAATTTTTTCTATAGAAAAAATTTCATTAGAAAATTTTTTCTATAGAAAAAATTTCATTAGAAAATTTTTTCTATAGAAAAAATTTCATTAGAAAATTTTTTCTATAGAAAAAATTTCATTAGAAAATTTTTTCTATAGAAAAAATTTCATTAGAAAATTTTTTCTATAGAAAAAATTTCATTAGAAAATTTTTTCTATAGAAAAAATTTCATTAGAAAATTTTTTCTATAAAAAAAATTTCATTAGAAAATTTTTTCTATATAAAAAATTTCATTAGAAAATTTTTTCTAAAGAAAAAATTTTATTAGAAAATTTTTTCTATAGAAAAAATTTCATTAGAAAATTTTTTCTATAGAAAAAATTTCATTAGAAAATTTTTTCTATAGAAAAAATTTCATTAGAAAATTTTTTCTATAGAAAAAATTTCATTAGAAAATTTTTTCTATAGAAAAAATTTCATTAGAAAATTTTTTCTATAGAAAAAATTTCATTAGAAAATTTTTTCTATAGAAAAAATTTCATTAGAAAATTTTTTCTATAGAAAAAATTTCATTAGAAAATTTTTTCTATATAAAAAATTTCATTAGAAAATTTTTTCTATAGAAAAAATTTCATTAGAAAATTTTTTCTATAGAAAAAATTTCATTAGAAAATTTTTTCTATAGAAAAAATTTCATTAGAAAATTTTTTCTATAGAAAAAATTTCATTAGAAAATTTTTTCTATAGAAAAAATTTCATTAGAAAATTTTTTCTATAGAAAAAATTTCATTAGAAAATTTTTTCTATAGAAAAAATTTCATTAGAAAATTTTTTCTATAGGAAAAATTTCATTAGAAAATTTTTTCTATAGAAAAATTTTCATTATAAAAATTTTTCTATAGAAAAATTTTCATTATAAAAATTTTTCTATAGAAAAATTTTCATTATAAAAATTTTTCTATAGAAAAATGTTCATTATAAAAATTTTTCTATAGAAAAATTTTCATTATAAAAATTTTTCTATAGAAAAATTTTCATTATAAAAATTTTTCTATACAAAAATTTTCATTATAAAAATTTTTCTATACAAAAATTTTCATTATAAAAAATTTTCTATAGAAAAATTTTCATTATAAAAATTTTTCTATAGAAAAATTTTCATTATAAAAATTTTTCTATAGAAAAATTTTCATTATAAAAATTTTTCTATAGAAAAATTTTCATTATAAAAATTTTTCTATAGAAAAATTTTCATTATAAAAATTTTTCTATAGAAAAATTTTCATTATAAAAATTTTTCTATAGAAAAATTTTCATTATAAAAATTTTTCTATAGAAAAATTTTCATTATAAAAATTTTTCTATGAAAAATTTTCATTATAAAAATTTTTCTATAGAAAAATTTTCATTATAAAAATTTTTTTATAGAAAAATTTTCATTATAAAAATTTTTCTATAGAAAAATTTTCATTATAAAAATTTTTCTATAGAAAAATTTTCATTATAAAAATTTTTCTATAGAAAAATTTTCATTATAAAAATTTTTCTATAGAAAAATTTTCATTATACATTTTTTCTATAGAAAAATTTTTATTATAATATTTTTTCTATGGAAAAATGTTTATTATAATATTTTTTCTATGGAAAAATGTTTATTATAAAATTTTTATTACATACATTTTTCTATAGAAATTTAGAAATATTGTTGGACAAACATTTTATGATCATATATTAAACATACTATGAACAAATTGTGACCATTCTAAAATTGAACTTTATGTAGAGTGGGACCCTACTATGAGAATTCTGTGAAAAAAACCATGACTAAGCTATACTCAGACTAAGATTGGAATTTTATTTCACTATGGCCAGACTTTAACCAGACTGTTACTACATTATTAGTAAGCTATGATCATATTTTGACTAGCTTATAATGAGATAATAACCAGACTATGACATAGTCTGTCCATACCCTGACCAGATTATAGCTTAACAATCATCAGATAATGACCAGAATATAAAAAGACTATGGCCATTTTATGGCAAAACCTTGAGAAGACTGCAAACGAACTTTGATCGTACTTTTATCGAACTAAACCATACCTGAACCAGATTCTTGCAAGACTATGACTGGAAACTGACTAGACTTGACAATTTTATTACCAAACTTTAACCAGTCTATAGATTCGTTATGATCAAACTATTATGACGCTATGACTAAACTATGATCAGATTATAATCAGACTATAACCAAACTATGACCAGACTATGACAACTAAAACTATTCTATAACCAATCAGATTCTAATCATACTATGGTTTGACCAAGATCAGACTATGACTTTACTTTGAGCAGACTATGACCACACTTCGATCAATCTATGACTAGACTGTGACAATACTATGACTATACTATGACTAGAATTTATTAATATCTTGACCAGATGGTAAGTACATTATTAAAAAATTATGTCCAGAATCTAACCAAACTATGGTCAAACTATGACCATATTATGTCAAAACTTCGTACAGACTTCGATCAGACTACAAGTACACTTTAAGACTATTATTGGACTATAACTGTACTATGATCAGACTATTATCAGCATCGCCATACTTCAGATTACCTTATTTTAAATTGACATTTCGATGTGAATGGAGCAGCTGTGGTTGTTACAGCACACAGTGGTTTGAAACTAACAAAAAGTGGTAATAAATCTTTATATTCTAAACTATAAATCTGATTACATCAGTATGTATAAGAGTATTTTTAAGGACGACCCAAGCTTTTTCATTTTTGGATCAATGGTTACCCTGTGTTTACACAAAATCAATGATTATGTCTCTAAGTAGACCACCTTAGAATTAAAAAAAGCTTTTGGATAGTGTAGTTTTTCAATTAATGTCCAATATTTTGAAATGAGTTTGAAAAAAAGAAGAAAAAACATGCTCACTTTTATGGGTCTTATGTTACATATTAAATTTCAAAAATCAATTATCTCTTGAACTTTTTTTAGTCTTTCACCCATTGTGCATTCAATTATAAATCCACAATTTAAAAAATACTGGCATACAGCCAACAGTTGAGGAAATAAAAAAGTGATAACCGTTTTTAAATATCTTAAACTGTTTAATATTGAGAAATTTCCAAAGTCAAATATTTTTTGCTGATCGAAAATAGTGCATTTTTTCTCAAAATTATGATATCAGTTTTTTATTAATAATGTTTTATTATATATTCATAGAGCGTAGGCTTGTGGGATGATTTTTCATAAACTAATCCAGAAAATCGAATTTTATAAATAAATGGCAAATTTCTAAACAACATAATTTTTATTTGAAAAAAAGGTCAATTGGGTTTCCTTTGTTGAAGTTTTTTAAATTGTTTTACATAACTAATAAAACACACTTTATAACTACCAAAAAATAATTTATGTACCTTGTACAGTTTTTCCGTAATTAAAAGTCAAATTTCAAGTTACAGATTTATTAACACTTTATTTTTGTTTCAAACCACTGTGCAGCGTTCTAAAGGCTTAAATGTTTAAGAGATACTTGTGTGTTTGTGTGAAAATCATATTTATGTATATGTGAGCTTAATAAACATATTTTTCAAATACATTGATGACTTTGCAAAAATTGACTTTGCAAAAATTTATATATTTATTTAAAAATATCACAAATCGAGTTTGTTTATGTAATAGCTGGCGAAATCAATGCAAATCATTTAATCTGATATAATTAAATGATTATGTAAAAAAGATTTAAGTAGATTAATATTTAAATTAGAGGACTTTTGAAATATAAATTATTATTTTAAAATTTGACATTGACAAATGTTTAAATTGGGGAAAATTTATATTCTAATTGAAATGATGAACATAGAAAAACATTACAATTTTTTTAAATCACTTCTTCTAAAGAGTGTTCTAAAAAAATATGCATTTACTATTTTAGACAAAATTTATCCATAGTGCAAGAAATAATTTATTTTTTGATCAAGTTAGTTTCTATAGATATGTCAGATACTATTATTTTAGAAATTATTATTAATTATTTCAATCAAAATGGACTGCGAAAAAAAAGTTCGTGAAAATATAATTAAAACTTTTCAAAAAAATCCGTCATGGACTTTTAAAAAAATAGCTAAAATTTTGAAAATTGACCCTCGAACGGTTTCTAATGCCATCAGACGGTATAAGGAAAACCTGAGCATTGAAAGAAAACCTGGATCAGGGAGGAAAAAAGGTCCTACAGATATTGGTAAGGCAAAAGAAGTCGAGCGACTCTTTCGAAGAGCGCCTCGCACTTCTTTAAGAAAAGCAGCTCGTACGAATTTTGCACATAGAGTCAAAGTCCAAAAGGTTCCAGATCGCAATGCTATAAAGGACTTAGAAGCAAAAAAACGAGCGAAAAAATTGAAGTCTGATTTTATAAAAAATACACCTGTTCTGTAATGGATGATGAAACATACGTACTGGCAGACTTTTCTCAACTTCCTGGTCAAGATTTTTATGTTGCTGATAAACGGGGCGAACATTGCAAGAGTTTCGCACAAAAAAACAAACAAAATTCCCTAAGAAGTTTCTCGTGTGGCAAGCTATTTGCAGTTGTGGCAAAAGAAGTAAAGTATTTGTGGCATCTGGCACAATAAACTCAGAAATTTATATAAAGGAGTGCCTACAAAAATGGTTGTTACCCTTTTTAAGAGAGCACAGAGTGACTACATTTTTTTGGTCCGATTTGGCATCATGCCATTATGGAAAAAAGGCACTTGAGTGGTACTCAAAGAATAATGTCATTTTTGTACCACGACACAGTGGGAGAATACGGCCAAAACTCAATAACTTGGTCATTTCTTGACTTTTGCTCTTGAAATTTTTAGTGTACATAAATAATATATCTTTAGTTAAACAGAAATAGTTTTTTAAGAAAATATAAAGTCTGTGGTCACATAAAAATGGACTACTAAAAACACTGAAAAAATCTTTGCTGGTGATTATGAAAATTATTTACTTAAATAGGATGATATATGAAGAGAATAGCTATCCTACGATATATGACTTGACAAAATCGGACATGTCCTTTCATAGATATTGGGCTTATACTATGAGCTTAAAACCAGATTTTGTATGCTTCTAACAAACCTACAGAAAAACTCTAAACATTGAATATTTTTATAAAAAAGATTACGAGTTCTTGAATAATATAAAATTTGCAGCTTCTACAATTTTTATTGCGTCCACAATTATGTGGCCACTACCTATATACTTAACCCTTATGTGTATGGCAAAAAAACACCTTTAAGAGAATGGCAAGGTACCCGGGTACCTATGTGGAAAAATTATTGTAAACAAACATTTTTGGAGCAAATAAATGCGTGATCTCGGAAAATAACTCTGAGAATTACAATGCACGTTCATTTATAGTAAATAGTAAATCTCAAGGTGAATTCAACGTGGCGGTTGTAAGAATACAAGTCATGGCGAATATATATGTATACCATAAATTTGTATTAAGTAAATTAAGTTTCGTACTACAGGAAGATGTAGCCTCCAATTTTTCTACATTTGACTCCAATAATTCAAATACATGATATATAACCTTAAAATCGGTTGAAGACTTTTCTAATTATCAAAGGTTTTATAAAATATCCTATGTCCTTGAAGACTCTCCTAAGCATATGCTATAAAAAAATTATTATTTTTAAAAAACTTTAAAAAGTTTGACTAGTTTTACTTTTTTAAGGCCTTAGGATATTTAAATACCCATTTTTGATGCAATGGGCTAACGATATGTCACTTTTGCACAGGACGAAAAAAAGTATTTTGCTCATACCGTTTTAAAAACTCCTTTTTTGGTTTTTTAAAATAGATTGTTAAACGAACTCGAAAAAAGTAAAAAAAAGTTCCCGTTATAGTTAGAACCCCCTACAGATTACCGCAAAGAAAGAACTAGAGCAATATCTTTAACGGCTTAGTCGTACCTGCGACTTAAAATCAAAGGATTTCGACAAAAACATAATTTTTCACCAAAGTTATAAAAAAGCACGTAAATTGTTATATATTAGCAGTTTTAATAAGCAGAACTGAAATTATGATTGTTACAACGGATAAAAATATATATTTTAGAATATTGGTTGAAATTGGATGTCACTAGCCCTTTTATAACCAGGATCAAGAATAAAATTTGAAAAAAATTCGAAACTATGTATAAAACAAAGAAAATCGTGTAAATCTTGTTTCTACATAAATATTCATATATAAAATATTTATAACTAATCTGTCTAATTTTGCTTTACCCAGCAAAACTTTGGTAACGGCAAGTACTCTGGTATCTGGTTACCTTGTAATGACTACAGCATACCCTCCGAATAACTAATAAGTTATTACATAAGTACTTATTTGTAATTAAAATGGTAAGTTGAACTGAATGGCCCGGGTTCAAATCCCACCAAGAGCAACAATTTTTTTTATTTTTTTTTTATTAAAAATGTATTTTTAAATGATTTGTGAATTTTAAAAACATAAATATTACCTTCTGTAAAAAAAATTTTGGAAAACTAACTCACGGTAATGAAAAAATACTATCATGAGTCAATTTTGATTATGTAGGCTACAACCTATTGGATACCAAGCAACGGTTCTGCTTGGTCTTAACTTGGTAAGCATAGACTTATCTTGGTTATCCTTTATTTCAACTGTGGACACTGACCTCCTAGTGACATCACCAAAAGAGCTACGTTACGTAGTGAGCTAACATGTACCGCGAGTTGTAAAATAAGAACGATAAAAAATGGGATGGAAAGACCAAGTAGAGGAAAAATTTTCACAACTTGGCCCATAAAATTGAAGAATATTCGCACAAGATCGAAGAAAATAGGTTGTATCTATAGGCCATTTAAGTAAGTAAGAGCCAATATTATATAAAAACTTATACAAAAGGGAAGATTTAAATTGTTTAAGTTTTAAAATAATTAAAAAACACTTCTTTTTTGTTTATTAAATGCATTAAACATTTACAAAAAATCGTATAGAAATATGTTTCCAAAAATTACAACAAAGCAAAAAAGCAGAGAAAAACAAAGTTATTGTCACATGATTTTGGATCTAAAAATAAAAATTGTTTATATTAATTATAAGCTGCTAAGTTTTCAACATATGAAGTAGCGCAGTGGAAGAGTCTCTGCCTAGCAGTCGGAGGGTCTGGGTTCGAGCCCCCATGGGGTCATAAGAAAAAATTTGTATTTCGTTTAAAAATATGTTTTTTAAATAAAACAACAACAAAAAAGTTGTTGTTGTTGTTGTTGTCTTCCAATTACTTACCCAAGTCATTACATTTCTGCAATTGGTAAGTACTTGCCTCCAATGACATCCCCATGTTAATGTAATGACTTAAACAGTGAATGAGTAAGTAGTTCGTGTTCAATAGTTTAACTGTTTAACTCATTATTTGGTAATGAAAAGTTTTGCTGGGTAGTTATCTTTCAATAAAATTTTACTTTTTATTACAGTTTTTTCATATATAATGTATGAAGGTTCCCGGGTACCTTGCCGTACGGTTACGTATATAAGATATAAATTGGACCACAGCGCCTATACAATATAATTTTTTAGCTTAAAAGTAATAATAATTTAAACTATTTCAATAGTTAGGAGTTCTCAAGAAGTTTGAGGTTTGTGAACCATCTGTTTCCATTAAAAAAGTTAAGATGAAAGTGCTAAAGGTACCGGGGTACCTTGGTATACACATAAGGGTTAAATAAATTATGCAAAGGTGACTCAAAATTTAAATTTTTGTTGCTTTTTTTTATCTATATATATAAATTTTGCATAGAATTAGAAAGGAGACTAAAGAAAGTGGCATAAAAATATTGCATCCCGCCTATATTTCACTTCAAGTAGTGATTTTTTCGCTATAAATTGCAAAAAAATTGTGAAAAAGGGGTGTTACTAAAAACGCTATAATTCTTAAAATGGGATGCAAATGGATATGAAATTCATAGAGCTTATTAATGATTCAATTCAGCTATTAGAGAGTGTTGTGCTTCAACCTCTAAAAATCTCTAAAAAAAATTCGCGGTCTATCAAACTTTGTATTTAAATTTTTTTCTTAAATTTTTTTATGGTTGTTTTAACTGCTCGAATTCGAAATGAAGCATAGGTCAAAAAATATGGAAATTGGCGCGGTTGATTAGTAAAAGGTATCTACTTTTTAATCCAAAAAAGAAGAAGTTAAAATTTTATACATATTCCAAAATTAAGCGAATTTTATATATGGGTTCAAATAAACAAATAATTTTATTAAAAACATAAAAAACAAATATTCAAACTTTGATTAATTATTATAGCCTTAGTAGGCAATGCAGTATGGTAAATATTTTGGATTACATGTTTCGAAGTGCCAGCTCTTATCTGAGACTTAAATTTCCTAAAAAAAGTTAAAAACATTTATGGGGGTTTTGGCCGGAATTTCCTACTGTGCACGAGAGGCAAATCCACCTAACTGTCCAGAACTTCGGCCTGTGGAAAGGTATTGGGCTCTGGTAAAAAAGGAATTGAAGAACACAGGAAAGATTTCCAAGAACATGTCCGATTTTAAGCGCAGGTGGAACACATGCTCCAAAAAGGTATCAGAAGCAACTGTAAAATCTTTAATGGGAGGGTTTCCGAAAAAAGTCGATAATTTTGCAAAACCCGAGTACTAAGTAAACATTTTAATGCTAAATGATTTTGTATAATATGTCATTATATTTGCGTATTTTGTAGAGTTTTTATATTAAAAAGGTTTGATTTTTATTTAAGAAAATCCAACTACAAATTTTATTTAGAGCACTCTTTATAAATCGAAAATTTCATTTGAAACTTTTTTTAGTAAATATATTTTGAAAATATTTTGTATCTTCTTTCACATTATTCTTCCTTGCAAAACATCTTCAGCAGAATCTTAAGATTTTATCATAAAGCAATCAATAATAAGCCAATTATGTCTTAATTACTTTGTATACACTCGTGTTCAACAATCTGAACACTCAAGAAGAAATTTTACTCCCCCGCCCCTATAGTTAATTCCCCTCACTAAACCAATAGAAGAAAGTCATATGAATACTCAAACATCTAACATGATTCTAACATTCGAACAAAGTTAAACAAACAATATGAAGTTTATTGTAATTGCATTTAAGTTTTGTGTTAATTTGTTCGCTTGTTTTGTACAATTGACGTTTGATTCGTTATTAAAATACTTAAAGATTTCTCTCGTTCTATTACTAGAAGTACCACTTCTCGAGTATTAGTTTAAATGAAGCGTATGTGAAGTACAAATACATAAGGAAACACACGCATGTTATACAGAAGGATATTTAACTGTTATTGTCTATTAAGTGAGAGTCGGCATTAATGATCCATTTACATGAAAAAGGACGTGGCCAATTTAGCGTGATAAGGTATTTATTAAAATATCTAGAAATTAATTGTTAAATTGGAAAATAATAAAGTTTAACTTGTTTTATTATAAACTCATTTTAAAATTTATTACCACCTTGTAAAAAATTACAAAATATTAAAAATTGAATTAAGAATTTAGAAGTTCAGAATCATTAAAATATATTGACCAGTGTCTCGCGTGACTCGCTGGGATACAAATATCCTAGTGTTTGCGAATAAATATCTGCAATCTTCTATGAAGAGGTAAAAATCTTGAGTTTTACTATTTCAAAGCCTCTTCACCTTTTATACCCTTCACCAATAGGTGAAAGGGTATTATAAGTTTGTGATTCCGTTTGTAGTTTTTTTATTAGTGATCGTAGACCCCATAAAAATTATACCGATTGACTCAGAATTGGCAGGAAAAGCGATGTCCATATGTCTGTCCGTCCATCTGCCTGTCTGTCTGTCTGTTGAAATGAAGTTTCTAAAGCCCCTGGAGGATGGATCTACATAAATTATATATCAGATTTTAGAAAATTCTCCCGAAATGAACGCTATTATATATCAGATTTTAGGAAATTCTCCCGAAATGAACGCTATTAAATTTCATTTAAATCGGTTTACAAACACCGGAAATATAGAAAAAAATCTACAAATTAGACGAAAATTAAAAAAAAACACACACTTTTAAATAACAAGAGAAAAAAGATGCTCCTGGTGTACATGTGATAATATGTTATATATTAGATTGTAGGAAATAGTCCTAAAGCACTCTGTAAAACTTTATCAAAATCGGTCCATAAACAACTGAGATATCGCCAAAACACTAAATTTGATGTATCGCAAATTGCCTAAAGTACGCGTTAGAGAATATTTGTTGAAAAAATGAAATGCTGAAATAGGAAAAAAACCATCCTCCTTTAGCACGGACATACATAAATTTTATATCCGATTTTAGGAAATTCCCCCGCCAAGCGCGTTATTAAATTTTATCAAAAGCGGTCCATAAACAATTGAGATATCGCCAAAACACTACATTTGATGTACAGCAAATTGCCCAAAGTACGTGTCTAAGAAATTTTGTTGACATTTTGTAAGTATTGTTTCAGCGATATCTCAGGTGTTTATGGACCGATTGTGATGAAATTTGACATCGTTCTTTGTGGGAGGATTTCCTAAAATCTGATATATATACTCCACAAATTTGATTATGAATACCATTCAAATTGTACCGATCAACTCAGA